>JAUESR010000202.1:2270000-2722500 GCA_030914345.1 Drosophila koepferae
TTTGCATTTTTAATTTGTTTTTTTTTTTTTTTTTTTTTTTTTTTGCTTCAATTTGTGTTGATTTTGCTTTGGCGCCTGATTGCCTATTGGCCTATTGGCCTGTGCTGTGGGTGTTTGTTGCCGGTTGGGTGTGGGCGTGGCCGCATATTGATGGGTTTATGGCGTGTTTATGAGCCAACACAACAAATTGCCAACACACAATCATTTACTTGCGCCGAACGTCTGTCCTGCTCAACTTCTGTCTGTCTTTATGTTATTGCATGAAACATTTCGCATGCAAATTGCAGTAAATGTTTTTCTTTTTGACACGCCCACGGCACAGACGCCCCTAATTGCAGCTGAACAGTGGGTCAAACTAATAAGCAACAAATTAATTTGATTTGCATAATTGTGATGCCTTTTAAGAGACAGAGAGCGGGGAGGCCGGAACAGCATGTCGTATGATTAATATGCAAGAAAACCTTGACTGAAAACGGCTTGCATTCGCATTTAAATAAGTGTTAACTGTTGTTTCATTTTATTCGCGTTTTTTTTTATTTCCTTTTGCAGCTGTCATTTGTAATTTAAAATACAAAAAAGCTAAAAAGAGAAAACAATAAAAGTCCAACCACAAAGAGGCATAAAAAAGCTGTCAAGCAACAGCAGCAGCAGCAGCAGCAGCAGCAGCAGCAAAAATTGAAACAACAAATCAGTTTAATTTAAATTTTCCCTTTTTTTCAAACAAACACAAAAAGTGTGGGTGTGCGTGTGCGTGTGTTTGTGTGAAAAGGGAAGTATTTTCTTTTTTTTCTGTTGAGACAAGACCTTCTTTTGCGTCGACCCAATACAAACAGCAAAGAAACAAAATAAGGCGCTAAAAGAAACACTCGATGGAGGGTTGCAGAAGGAGCTGCTACAAGAAAAAAAAAAGTATTTATTATAATTATTTGGGATATTTTTCATTTAAACGCGCATTTCATTTACCGCCACAAAAGCTGAGAAACAACAAATGTTGTAAGATGTAAAAATAAATAATCAAAAAACCAAAAAAAAAGAAAACTGAGTGAAGAAAAAGTGAAACGTGGAGCAGTCACGAGCGGCGGCGCAGCAGATAACGCTGCATACTTAGTGGCATCAGACGTAACGGCACCTGCCGCAACAGCAGACAGGTATGCTAAAGCCACACATTAATTCTCATTCACCGATAATGCCCTCTAGAGTGTCTTAGAATGGGGTATACTCTAGTTGTGCTTTGGGTTTGTGACGCAAGCAGAATTGAGTGTAAATAATGATCAAACTCTACATTTTTTATGCTTGGTTTTTTTACTAAGTTAGCTATTTATATATATATATGCCTAATTCATTGACAATATCCTATGAAATGAATGATAAAGAGTGGGATATGCTATACTCTTAATGAATATGAACACAGCCAAGTCTTAATATTATATGTATTTGGTTCTCCTATATCTCTATATCTCATTCTGGAATAATGTCCTGAAAACTGTGTAATTATGGGGTATGCTGTAGTTGTTCATGCACAAGCAAATGAAATTATGTTTAATTGAATATAACTGATAAGAGTCTATATTATATATACATATATGTGCCCATCAAAGATCGCACAGCTGTTTATGTAAATGTCACAGCTGATGAGTTGGGTTTAATGACTTGAAATATACAAATATATCAATTCAACAGCATGGATATGTATTCATATTTGAAGTAATGAGTGCTATACAGCTCTTGCTTTGTTATCTGTCTGTCGGGTGTGTTTTTCTCTTTTTGTCTGTCTGGTTGCATGTCTTTCATTCATATCATTAGTGAAGTTTCGATTCTCTTTATAATACAAAGTTGCTAGATTCGATAGTAAATTTTTATAATTCGAGTAGGCTTATATTTGATCAGTGTATTTAGTTAGCCAGAACTGCTTGTAAATTTAGTCTATGAATTACTTTTCTATTATACTCTATATACTAATATACTAAAGATACTTCCGATATTCGATTGATATTTAAGATACTCTAGATGCTATAGATACTTTATATACTAAAGATACTTTAGCTACTCTAGATACTCCTGATACTTATCTAGAGTGGAGTATTTATTCTAGATATTCTATATATTCTAGATACTTTATATACTCTAGATGTTCTGGCTGTCATGTCTATTATAGATATTATAGACATTTAAAGACATTTTTTATACCTACTTCAGCATACAGTAGAACTGAAAGTATTTATATATTCAGACATGTCTTTGCAATTGTCTGCTTATATACATATAAATGTCTGTTCTTCTATCTGTCTGTTCATCTATTCTGTCTGTCTGCTCTTCCATATTCATATCGCCTTGAATACATTTGTATCTTCAAATCTCTTTTCTTCTGTCTTTCTGTCGGTCTGCCATTCTATTTATGGGTTTGCCTCTCTCGCTTTTGTTAAGCTACAGTTCTCCTTTGTTGGGCACAGACTATCTCTGAGTCTATCACTTGTATAATCTTGCTTAATTTTGGCAGCAGGTCAGCTGGATCTATGGCCTCAGCTATGGCTTAGACTATGGCTTTGTCTTTCTGAATTGTGCTTGAACTTAGTTAATTCATATGCTGCAGCTTCTGCTTTCGCAGCAAAGCGTTTTATTATTTAATTTTTTTGCATGTTGCAAATGCCTCATTTGCCACCAGTTGCCGCATATGACCTGCCTCGTGCCACACACATTTGACTGGCTTTCAGGTGGATTTTAGTCAGTTTTTTCTTTCGGTGGTTGCTGCTGCGGTTCACTGTCTGGCATTGTTCATGTCAGTTGTGGTGCGGATGTGTGTGTGTGTGTGTGTGGGTGTAAGTGTGTGTTTATGCTATGAACTATGTTTCAGTGTTGCGGCTAGCTTTGCGTATGCTTAACATGAGTCCTATAAATTATTAAGTATATGTAATGAGCTAGTAAATTAGTTTCTGAAATTTAATAAAAATGCAAAACATAAACTATAAACGAAATGCCGAAGCTTAAATACCCTGGAATAGTTATATGTCTACTCACAGAGTAGATTAAGCACATGCAGAAATACTATGCTAATATCTTAAGCACAAGATTTTATTTCATAACTAATCTAGTATTTATATAACATGATTTTCTCTTCGCTTCACATGTTCCTTTACACAACAAATCTACCTCATCTGAACAGCACATGAGCAAAATAAAAATGCATTTTGCACAAGTTTCGCTTTTAGCTGCGGCTTAACATCACGGACAGGTGCCAAGAGCAGGAGCTCAGTTGAGGATATCCAGGTAGCGACTCGGCGGTCTGCAGCAGCAATTAGTTAAGCACAAAGTTTATGTTGCTGACTTGGGCACACAGTTTTATGTGATTTGTGTGTCGACTATATGTGTTAGATCTGACTGTTGCTCTTGTGGCAAGTAGCGCTCAAAGTTGTGCCAAACTTCATTTACATCAATGCGGATACAAGTTGGCAAAGCTCTTGATATTAACATGCTGTTGGTTGTTGGTAATAAAGCATTTACCTGAACAATACATATCCCAACAAAAATAATGGAACAATAGGCAATGAAGGCGAAGTAAACTTTTTGTACCCAGGAAAATTTATCTGTTGATCAGTTTTTGGGCAATAATCCAATGAACTGTAAACAGAAATAAATAAAACCATATTGAATATTATATATGAATAGAATTAGCTAAGTTATCTGCTAGTTCATCAATTGCTAAGCTACATAGAACTGCCTGAATATTAAGATTCACTAGAATCACAGAAGTTTCTCAGCTGACTCATGTTTATCGTAATCGAGGGTATCTTTCAGTTAATCACACTACCAGTGCATTAGCAACCAAAGCTGACCCGAGCATTAGTTGTGCCCTTTAACAAGTACATTTTATTCTAGGGTATCTCTCTGTTCATCAGCTATTAAATTATTCAAATCAATAGCTAAACCATACACAAAGCAAAGCCACATTGAATTTAATCTGTGGCTAATTGAAGAGAACACGCTGCTAATTAGTTGTCTGCTGCTGCTCTTGTGGCATGTTGTTCTCTTTTGGCAGCAACAGTAATTACTCATTGATAAAGGTTAAACAATTCATTTTTGCCATTCATTTCTATAATTAATAATTGAATAATGTTGTATTCGATGTGCGTTTAAAGGTCGACTTCCCACCCAAAAAAAAAAAAAAAAAACACAATCGAGCAGGGGCGCGTTAATTTATTCATTAGATTTTGCTGCAGATCTCAATTCAAGCCGAATTAGAGAGAGGGGGAGCGATAGAGGGAGAGGGAGAGAGAGAGATAGACGGAGAGAGAGAGGGAAAGGAGGAATTAGAGTAGAGTGTAGTATAAGTTGTTACGCAGGACACGCACAAATGTGAAAGACACTTGCTGCTAAATACATTTATGCTATGCTTGGCCAATATGCTTATACTCGTTACAAGAAGTGAGAAGAGTATATTAGATTTGAGTCATGTGTGTGTGCATACAGATACAGATAAAGACACAGACAAAGATAGATTTATAGATACATATACAGATACAGATACGGATACAGATACAGATACAGATACAGATACAGATACAGATACAGATACAGATACAGATACAGATACAGGCAAAGTTATATATAGTATATCTATAAAGAATTCTATGCTTCACCGATTAGCCATTTTTCTCATATATCTAGCGAGCATAATACGGCCGATTTCACCTGATTGCAGCAGCTCTTATACGTTTTTGGTATTCCTTAAGCTAATCCCAGCTACAGTCTTAATTCCCTTTTCATGTCTTTGACATTGTCGCCACGTTCGCCAGCCCCACGGTCAAATGTCCTTGAACTTTTCAACGTACGTGATGTGATTTAATTTAGATACACACACACACACACACACACATGTGCTAGCATGCAGCTTAGCAAATGCAAAATGCATTGGCCACAGTCGGTGGCCACTGCTGCAGTTCATAAAACCCGCTCGAAATTAAACAAACGACCGCAAAAATTAACCGAAAATAATTTTGTGTTTGTTTACATTGCACAACTTTTGGCATGCATACAAATAAGCATCAGGCAGACGCCTATGGAAATTGTTCCGGATTGCCTGTCAGTCAGTCAGTGGCTCAGTGGTTTGCCGCTACTGTGGGTCAGTCGAACAGCGAGACGTTGATTCCGAATGCGATGCAATGCAATGCAAAAATGTGCCAAGCACGGAAAATAGGCAAAATTCTCTGCTAGGCACAAGGTAAAAGGAAATAAATCAAGTGCAAGAGAGAGAGAGAGAAAGAGAGATACAGTAGAAAAGGGGATTAAATGAATGACAAAATACCCTACAATGTATGACAAATATGGCTAAAAAGATTCTAGGAATATGTGAAATAAACTTAAATTCAATTTTCAACTCTTAAATAAACTCTTAAGTCTAAGTTGAGATTTCTGTAACGATCGGTTAAGATACTTTCAACAGTATTTTTAATTCGCTCTCAGATGAGAACCTTAAGTAAAGTTTTTCTTTGAGAAATAAAGTCGAGATGATCCTCCTCACTTCATGCTCAAATTTTTCTTTTACTCTCGTGTAATCTTTAAGGCATAAGAAAAAGCTGTCGTCATTTACACAAATCAATGATGAGGCAGCTGCCTTCAACTTGGAACTGGCGCCCATTCTGGCCAACTGCCAAATCGGGCACTTGACAGGGCCAAAGGCGCCAGGCTCAGACCTCGGAGCACGGACCTTGCTCTCGGGCCCAAGGCAGTGGGCACAGTCACAGTCATTGACAGACGCCGTGTGTGCACTTAAGTGCATTGCATTGCAGCGTGGCCTGTAGGCTCTGTGTAGGACAGCCAGCCTAAGGACCTTTACCTAATTTTAATTAAATGCTGCACTTGCTGTAACAACATAAACGTTCTCTGCTTCTTAGCCGTAACTGAGCCATGCGACTCGAGAATTTAAGCACAGAGCGCAGAGACATATGCAAATTGCCGTCAGGCAATAGTACTGAAAAAACAGCAGCTCCTGGTCCTCGCATATGGAATGTATAAAGGATAATATACTCTGGGGTGGCTCCAACAATGCGAAAGCAGAAACCGATGCAACCAAAGTAAGAAAACAATGAAAAGAGCCAAAACCATGGCCCGGAGCGCAGCAACAGCCACAACAAACAGACTGAGCCAGCAAGCGTGCCTGTGTAGCACTAAGAAATACCACGTAAATAGTTATTGTTACTTTTATTTTGAAATGATAAAATTCCTGGAACGTTTAGTTTCAATATAATATAATAAGACTCACTTGCTCTCGCTCTGAGCAGAAGTCATCGGTTCTATTCGTTGAGGCTTTCGGTTGAGCATCTTGAACTATTCGTGCAATGCATCGTTTAGAGGGCGATGCGATTGACTCTCGCTCAATGGAGAGAGTGAGCCCATAACACAAAGAGAGAGAGAGAGAGCGAGAGCGTCTATCCAAACGATCACATACATATGCACACATTCACACTCATGTATGCTGTTGATGTGTTCAACAAAGACAAGATTCGAAGACAACTCTCATTCGTACCAAACGAAAGACTTTTTACTTCGTAAAACTCAACCAAACCCGAGCTATCGCTCCGATTTCTGTGCGATTGTGAACAAGCTCGTTGAGGAACCGACGCAATCGGTTGCTCTCTGGGTTTTTTTTTTTATTTGCAAGCAATGAGAAACGTTGAGCAGATATTTGCAAGCTCTTATTAGCATTATATATATGAAAAAATGATCTCATGGTCAGTTTTATAGTTTCCTGTCTTTGAGTTATTCCACTAGTTAATGTAGGAATTTGCTTACATATTAGCTTTGCAGTCATATACACTCTATGAGTTCTCTTGTTTGTCTCTAGGGTACTTAAAAGAAAGCAATGCTGTTGTGTTTGTTTTAGCTGTTTTTTGCTGCTTTTTCCACAATTCATTCATAGGTACAACAATGCGAGCGCTGTCAGAGCCAGGTGAGGTTAAGTTTTGCCCAGCGGCCAGGACTATGAAGCAGTAAAGCTGTTGTTGCTGATAATGCAATTGCTGCTGCTGCTGCTGCTGCTGCTATTGATGCATCTCTATTCAAGCTGCTGCTTGGCTAAACATCTGCGAGTCTGCATGCCTTGCTCGTTTGTCATTTGCTTTGCTTAACTTGATCATGTCAGAAATTAGTAAGTCAAACCAGCAGCTCTGCAGCTGCTGCCACCACCTCAACCGCCCGCCCAGCTCACCTGCCCGCTACCTGCCGACGTAAGCTGCTTAGCTCTGGCTTCTTGCCTGCTGCTGCTCGCTTCTGCTGCTGTTTGTTTGGCTTTTATTAGACTCATAAATGTGTGCTGGCTGTCGAATATGTTTACCTTTTTTTATTGCGTTCATATCTCTTGACGCGTTTACAAATGCGTACATACATATATAAATTTATAAATTCGCTTTATCTCTTGGCTTGATTTCATTTTGGCAACAATTTAAACAACAATTTTTCGCTGTTGCTGCAATTAATTTGGTATGTTTTTACTTCTGGTTTTCTTTTTTGGCTAACCCAAAGTGTTTTTGTTTATGCTTCCCATTTAATTTAATCAATCAAAGTGTAATGTGTGTGTGTGTGTGTGAGCAGTATTATGACTTCCGTTTACGTTACGCAAGTTTACCTTTCTGCTATGCCTAATGTGATTTAACATTTTTAAGGATTTATACTTGATAAGACAAAGGTAAAAGCAAATCTTGTTGTGGGAAATTTACTAATTTAGTTTGAAAATCGAAACGAATTAGTCATTGGGGAATTTAAAGGTGCCGCTGGGAATAAAGTTTACGCAGAAGATAAGGTCAGCGATTAGTCAAAAGGTTTTGCTATAATTAAAATGTATTAAACTGTTTCTAATGTAGAGTTTCCGAACAGATTCTGCTTCATTTATGCATGCATCAAATTCTATCTGCAATCTAAATAGCAATCACTCAGATGCAGTTACTAGCTCCAAAGTTTTCACTTTATCAAACTATACAACTGATCAAACTATATAAGCGTATGTGCGATGCAAAACAAATGAAAAGCTTTTCTCGTTCAAACAAAGTTAACTAACAATTCAATCAATTTGCTGCAAAGTCTTTAAGTGCATTTGTTTATGTGGAAATGAAATTCTTGAGATAAAATAACATAGACAATGCATCAGCGGCAGCAACTGCACTCTCTCTCTCTCTCTCTCTGTCTGTTTCTCTAACTTGCACTCAAATAAACATAAATATTTATATTTAACGTACTACCTGTAAACATGGTATATTATTTGCCAGCTGCATACGCCCTGGCGTATGCGTAACATGAGTTATATGTTATACTCGACTTCGCACAGCTACCGAGCGATGCGCTTCGCTGCTTAAAGCTTTTAGCTATAGCAACTCACCAAATTCCCCAGCCAACTCAACTCAACCCAAAAACCCTTCTCCAAACATAGTTTTTAATATATTACGCATACGCCCCAATGGGGCAAAACAATCTTAATGATAGATGGTTGCCGAGCGGCGTTCGCACATTCACTGTCAAGGGCTTTACGCGTTCCGCATATGAATTAATTTCCAATGCAAATTTATGTTATGGTGGCCAGGCAAACACCTTTGCGTCAATGGAATGCAAACAAATAGCAAAAACCAAATAGCGAGAGCGCCAAAAAAACCAAACACAAAGATGACGACGCGTAAATAAACCCAAACACACATGGCAGCATAAATAGCATAAGAGCAACAACTGTTACAAATATAGAAACTATATATATATCTATATATATATAGACAGACAGGCAGGCAGAGATATGGCTGTGAGCTGCGAGCTGTGGGCGTGACGGCGTCTGTGTGAGTGTCTGCCAAATGCCAACAGCTGCTTTGCCCAGTTAATGATTGAATATGCATGAGATCTGCGTTCGCTGCCTTTTGGTTGGGGGTTGGGGTTGGGGTTGGGATTTTTGGTGTGTTAGGGTTTAGTAAATAGGGGCTGATATTGGCAATAGCTATAGCTACTCCAGTTACAGCTACCGCTGCTGGCCTCATTAATTTCTGCCGCTTATCAAATTTGTTTTGCTATTTTATTAATTTTCCTTCCTCTTCTTCTTCTGCAACTTTTCTTGTTGTTGTTGTTGCTGTGGGCGAAAGTTTTTTGTTTTTGCCTTTGTAAATGTTAGTACAGCCACAATATTTACCAGGCCATTAGCGCCATTATTCTAATGAATTGCTATTGAACTCTAATGCACAAGAATGTTTTCAATACCTTGTCTTTTGGGCTACGGGCTGTGAGCCGAGCGGACCTGACATTGATTAACAAGCAGTCGTTAGAGTTGTATAATCGTAGTCTCTTCGTCACAGTAGTCGAGCTAATCCTTTAAAGCGCCTTAAAGCCTAACGCTATAAGTTTAAATTGCCTACAAAGTTTCAGAGTCCATATGTACACGTTGACTAGGGCTGGATGAATAAAAATCCAGAATGAAATCATGGCTAAAAGTTTGCCAAAGCCAAAAATAGAATAGAAATATCACTGAGTCAAATCTATATCACAGGCAAGTTGCACAGGCAGGCATAAGAATAATAATAATTAAAATAATTAAAATTGCTAGAGCTGAGATTGTTGCTTATGCTAGGCAAAATCAGGCTCTTACATTAAGATTAAGCACTTAGTTCAACTTAAACTTGTAGCGCACGTGCTTGAGGATCTGCCAGAGTTTGGAGCTTTGGCCTAGAAGTCACTTCCACTCGATGTCTCTTCACTTTATGTAGTTCCTAGAACACCATCAACACATTTATCAGCCTTGACACCGTTCGAAGATATTACTGTAAAGAGTTCAATCTACGTAATATCAAGTAGATTTGTAAATTCTCATGATAATGCTAATGCTAATGCCAAAGGATATGCCAATGCGAATGCTTATGCGATTTCCAATTCTGAAGCTAATTCTAATTCAAATGCTAATGCTTTGTGTCTCTAACATAGCTCTTAATGGTAATGGTAATGGCTAATGCTAATGCTAATGCTAATGCTAATGCCAATGCATATGTCAATGCGAAAGCTTAGAAATCGATTTATAATGGTCAAGCTAGCGTTAATTCAAGACTTGTATTTCTGACATACCTTTTAATGATAATGCTAATGCTAATGATAAAAGTTATAAGAATAATAATAATGACAATGTTTCTAACGTTCGTTATGAATGTTGGTAATACTAATGCTAAGGATAATAATTATACTCATAATAAAAATAAGAATAATAATGACAATGATAATAACAATTATCAAATAATATATTATTAATGTAATATTAGTAAATAATGATGACAATATGGTAATGCTAATGCTAAGGATAATAATAAAAATAATAATAATAATGACAATGATAATAACAATTATCAAATAATATATTATGATAATGTTAATAGTATTAATGTTTTATTGTATTTCTATACAAACCATAAAATGTAGGATATCTGTCAGTCTAATACTTTAAGCAATTTCACAATCACTTGTTAATTCCGGCCATTGCTTGGCTAATTAAATCAGTTGCCTGATTTCGTGATTGTTGCCGCGTTTTGGAGGCTTATGCTGTGATTATGCTAAAAAGCTCACAGAGTTTTCTTTCTTGAACTTCAGAGCTCAATGCTCAATGGCAGATCTAAAGGATGACAATCATGATGCCTAGCAACAACAAGCAACAAGCAACAGGCAACAGGCAACAGGCAACAGGCAGCATACAATTGACAACTGCTGACTGCCAACTGGCAACTACAACAAGCCATAAAAGATATGTATGTTTTTTGCTGCTGTAAAGCAGTTGCTGCCAATTTAGCATATGCTAAAGAACTGAAAATGTTTGACTGCACACTTTGAAACTGCTTCCAGTCTCTTTCTCTCTGTCCCTCTCTATCTCTCTCTCTCTCTTCGCTTGCCAAACTAACTCGCAAAAATAACTTGGCTCAAAAGGTGCTGCTGAAAAGTGAAGCAGTCAAGCTTCAACTTTTGCATATTTCATATGACGAAATTAAATATTTATATCAAGTGTTAGCTCTTTTTTATTTATTTCATATTTTTTTGTGTACTCATATTCATGTTGCTTGTCGACAGTTTGAAAAGATGTACTCTTTTATAATCTATTAAAGAGGAAGAATTTAAGCTTGCTTAAACATTAAATTGTTTCAGAATAAAATAAGAATATTAAAGTTTTACTAAATCTGTAAAATATTGCTCAATTTTCATATAGTAGAATTTTATCTGATTTACAGGTTCTTTAAAAGTCACTTCAATAGCAATTCTCAATAAAATTTCGACAGACACAATTCGTTTGAATTTGCCTTAAGCTTCGAGTTCTTTAATTAATAATTTAATAAAAAACAAGTAAGAAGGCTCTAGTCGAGACGGCTCGACTACGAGATCCCCTGAACCTTGCAAAAAAGTGATACTCTTCTTCTTTACGCACTTATGAGCGCGCGCTCTGCTAACCGCGCAGTTGCTGTCGTGGCTAGGGGGTGGGTTGGGCTGAACTTTGGACGCTCATAACTCCATTTCTAGATGGACTATCTTAATGAAATTTTCAAAGTAGATTAAGAGTATCTAAATCTATGTATATGCCAAATTGCAAGTCTCTAGTATTTGAAATGCGTTTTTTTCAAATTGGGGGCGAAGGGGGCGTGGCATCCAAAATCTGTAAATTACATAATCTGCGTATCCATAATATCTATCTAAATAAACAAATTTGAAGTCTCTAGCTGAAATAATGTAGAAGTTATGTCCAAAAAACCTAAAAAATGGAAACGAATTTTCGATTTTTTATCGATAATTTGGAAATGGGATGAGTTATCGAAAAAACAAAATAAACTCGTACTGCGTAGCTAACATACGCATGTTCATGTGAAATTTCAGCTCTCTAGCTTTTGTAGTTTCCGAAATCTCGACGTTCATACGGACGGACGGACGGACGGACGGACGGACGGACGGACGGACGGACGGACGGACAGACGGACAGGGCTCAATCAACTTATTTTTTTATGCTGATCAAGAATATATATACTTTATGGGGTCTGCGACTTCTCCTTCTGCCTGTTACATACATTTTCACAAAACCATTATACCCTGAATTCCCATTTTCAATGGGTTCAGGGTATAATAAATAAAAATACCCTTTTCCACAGACTAAACCAATAAACAGAGCATTCCTTAGTCACCTCAACCCATTCACCATATTTTTGCTTGCCTTTGCTCAGCTCTTGGCATATTTTAATTGAAAGTTTTCTTTTGTATTTGTTAAATTGTTTCATGAAATTTATATATATACATGTATATATATAAATACCCTTGTTAAACTTAATTGCGTATCTATGAACTTTGACCTTGGAATATGAATATTCTTTTGGTCGAGCATAATTTCCATTGAACCCAAGTCTATCCGTTTATACTTACATTGGGCGCATTTTTGGAGCACTTTCAATTTTAATTACGTAAATATATATTTGTGGCTCGTGCTTGAGGCTGGCTAAAGTGGTGCGCAGTGGGCGGCATGAGTGTTTCCACAATGAGAAAATAATTTGAATGGCATTCCGACTGGTCGAGCAGCGAAAGTGTTGCAAAGCGTTGCGTTCGGTGACTAATCTTCAGTTTCCACGAAATGTCGACGGAAAATGAAGAAAATTGTGGCAGGGTCGGTAATATAATAGCTACTTGGAAAACGGGCGTTTTTCCTTGCACAATACTCGTTCATTAAGTGTAAAATGAGTATATAGGCGTGTGGATATGTAGCTCATGCTAGAGATTTGATATTCTGTATATATGGATATATGTTAGGCCATTAAATTTGATTACCACTTCCTTGAGCTTTGCTAAGCATTTGATTTAATTTTAGCACTTGAACGAGTATTACGCAGTCGACCAATATGCTCACCTGTTTATTTATTTTTTTGATTTTTTTTTTTTCGTCTTCATCGTTTTTTTCGATTTTCTCATTCAATTTTCACTTGTTTTTCGCTCGCTTTTTGGCAACAAAACAATTTGTTTATAGCGCGTTGTTTTTGACATATTTATGCCGGCGGCCGGCACTTGAGCATACACGAATCCTCGCTCCACTCTCATGCCCTACATATATATATATATGAATATATATAAATATGTATGTGTGTGTGTGTGTGTATGTGTAGAGTAGCTAAAAACAAAAGGTAAGCGAACTGTTTTGAGACTTGAAACTCTGCCCCCAATAATGTGACTAAAAAGAAAATGAAAGAAAACGAGGAAAACTTCTGCTCCTCAACCTTTGCATTGTTTGTTTGTTGTTCGTTGTTGTTGTTGTTGTTGTCTGTGTGGCACACTTTACTGTTATGCGCTTCAAGAAAGTCGTTATGGAAAAGTGCTCAGACTTGGGCGTCCATAAAAACCAAAGAGTCGCGTCTTAAGGCTTATAAATGTGCATGGGCATGTGTTGAGTACGGCAGCAAATCTCAATTTAGCTACTTTAATTGCTGTCTAGCTAAAGTAAATTAACTAAACTGAGACGAAATGTAGCTGAAACGTTGTTAGTTCATTGAAGTCGAAGGTGAATTTCAGTTCATTATGCTGTATAATATTCGGCTTTGAAATAGTTTCTAATTAGGAAATTTAATTGGGTAGCAAAATAAATGACTGACTGGAGCTCGAATTACAGGCAGCTGAGTGTATGTGCTTATAGCTAAAGATAGATATGAATAACAATACAAAATGCAGGCTCTAGCAAAGTTAATTGGCAAATTCTTACTTTAGTTTGAGCTATTTAAATGAATATAATTTTCTAGTTAAGCAAATATGCTTGAAAAGCTTAAAACTCATTTTAATTTATACAAATAAATTGATTTGTCAATTAACTAATTCTAAACTGTTGAAGTGTGATTGCTGTATATATTTACTATAGAATTTATTCAAGCTATTGAACAGCTGCCGCTTTTGGCAAAAATTTAGCAAATAAGACATATGGAAATTTCATTATTATTTTATTAAGACATTTTCCACAGGAACAAACCTATTTCATCATTTAATAAGTTATAAATATAGAATATTTCAAGCAGCAGCTCTGGAAAAGGTTGAGCATATCTCCCACCTTCGAGCTCTCTTATGATTTCTTAGACTTTATTCAAACTATTTGTCGTACCTGCTTTCACAACTTTAACTGCAGCAATTATTAATTTACATATTAAAGCACTTACTTTAAGTGTAAGCTTAATTTTCATATTTATTTTTATAGCTGCTTTGGCTCTACTTTTTATAGGTTATACGAAATTTCACTTAGCTGCCGTTTTTTATATTTTTGTGTGTTTGCTTTTGTTGTTGCTCTCAAAGCTCTAGCTGAACAAGTGTAAACTGAAAACTGAGCGCCATAACCTGTCGAGTTTTTCCCATTGAGCTGAGCTGCCCCTGTCAGACAAACCCACCGCCCTTCGCCCACCACCCCGCCATACGCTGCCCTCTTCATTTTCAGTGAAAACCCAATCAAACAGCTCTGCCTCCCCCCGCCCTGTTCTCCTGCATCTGCTCAATATCTTGTGCCTCGCGTGTTTGGCGCGCATTTCGTGAAGACTTAAGTGGGCCGGCCTCAAATGTAGATACGTTACGTTACATTACGTTATTTGACGTTACGTGACGTTAGAGTGCGTTGCGATATTTCCTTCTTTTTTTTTTTTTGTTCTGTTGCGTAGGCGTATTTGCTCTTGTTTGTTTTTGTTTGCTTAGTTGCTGATAATGTTGTTGTTGTTGTTGCCTCCTTTCCTTCTTGTCAGTTTTGGGCCAAAATCGAATTTATTGTTTTAATGCCATTTCACTCGCTGCCTCTCAAGCCAGCAAAACCCAAAAAAAAAAAAAAAAAAAAAAATGAAAAAATTGGCAATTTGTTTGGAAATTAGCGCGCTTCTTTAGCATATAAAATGAAAATCAATTTTTCGCATAAAGCGAAGGTTTCTGCCTCTTGGCAGAGACAATGAAGTACGGAAGTATTACGCTGTATTTTGAGAAAATTATAAATTTATAATTGATAAATAAAGCTATGGAAGTTTACTTACTTCTCTCTGTCTCTCTCTTTCTCCCTCTCTCTGTCTATTCATCTCTTTCTGCTTCATTCTTTTTCTTTTCTTTCTCTTTCTTGCTCTGCCTCTCTCTCACTCTATCTCTACTTCACTTCATCTCTGCCATTGTGTGTTTCTCTCTCGATTCCTTTCTCCTTGACTCTTCCTCTCTTCTCTCTCATTTTCACTTTCATTATCTTTATCATTGCCTCTTATTCTTAAGGAAATCGAGATTTCAAATAAGATGTATTATATAACAGATAATCAAACTTTTTTTATATATTAAACTTATCTTCCATAAAGCAGCTAAATTCAGCTCCAGTTAATATTTACACTAAATTCTCGATTTTTTCTTCAGTGTAGCTGCTCTATACTTAATCATTTTCTCATTATCTTCTCTTGCAGCATGAGCGCCAGTGGCAACGGCAACAGCATCAGCAGCGGCATCAATACCTCCGCCACCAGCACCACCAACAGTAGCACCACAACTGGCACCACCGTCACCAATCCAGCATCCACGCACATTTTTCGTTCGCTGTCATCGGAGAGCCAGAAGCGGGAATGGTCGAAGCGTCTGTCATTGCGTGGCATGCGACATGGCGCCGGAGCTGGAGCTGCCAGCTTGGCTGCCAGCAAGGAGGTAAGCAAGTGGACAACCACTAAAACCACAATCCAATGCCACAAGCTATTCCAATTGCAGGAAACGGCCGGAGTGGGCGGAGCAATCGCTGGTGCGGGCAAACATCGCAAGTTCTTTAGTCGCTCCGCATCGCTGAAGCAGGCGGGCAGCAGCACGCAAGCCTCGATGGAATTGCATGTACCTGGGCACTCATCCGCAGCTGGCTCACCATCTGGACTGGCGCATCCGCTGACACAGCCATCGACGCCAAAGAAATCCAATTGGGAGGTGATCGAACATTTCAATACCAGCGCCAAGGGAGGCAAAGCAATGGTTAGCAGCAGCCTGATTGCGGTAAGCAGATTGAATTGAGACAAATAAGGAGCAAGGAAAGGGTGTGAGAGCTAGTAGTGGAAGCTGTTTCTGACTGGCTTTGCCATCAATTAATTTGCCCGTTTAATGGACAGGCAAGACCCAACTGACTGGACGATTTAAATATTTAATTCGATTTGGCCATAAGACAAATTAAAATACAATTTCATTGGCGAAAAGGTAGAGCTAAATGAGGCAGGGAACAAACTGTTTAATAGCTAAAGAGGGGTTATTTAGCGATGTAGAGATGTCTGTAAATATAGGCTAGGGAATTGTATTGAGTCGCAACATTTATGCTAAAAGTTTATGCATTCTTAGATGTAGCTTTAAAGCTGCTATTGTTGCTGACTTTCTTAACAACACTTGAGAAAAAGTTAACACCTTCGGCTGTGGCTAACAAGGCTGCACACGCACACGCACACACACACACACACACGCACACACACACGAAACTCACATAGAAAGTGGAATATTGTCTGCATGCACAAGGGCCCACTTTACAATATTGAGCATGTGTGGCGATGACTACAGTGTGCACTGGCTTAAGCGAACGCACATAATACTTTAAAATAGTTTTGTTAAATTAATTTTATATGGAATATTTAGCTGCTTAATGCATGAATATAGGGTATATGAATGAATATATATAATATGTATAAATAAGTTTTCGGAGAGGATATGCAAATCGATGTTGTTCTCAACAAAAATATTTAAACTTTCATCCAAAAATTCAAGAAGAAAATTTGAAAAAGACTTATAAACTCAAAGTTATATGGTAGTCCGATAATCTATATACGAAATTCAGACTAAAGTTAGTTTTCTTGTTAAAGCATCATCTTTCTAGTATCTAAATTAGCCAAAAGCTGTTCATGAATTCAGTTTTCACTGTATTTGAAAATGCGAGCACTGTACGGCAAAGCTGTCGAGAGTCAATTGAAAATGTTTATGGCACAGAGCAGCGTAAAGCGACAGCAATTGAGAAAGTGTGTGTTTGTGTATGTGGGCGTGGCATGCCAAATGGGCGGCAATTTGTTTAAAGATGCCGCGTGGAATAAACGTTAAGAAAAAAAAAACAACAACGAAACAGCTTAGCAGCAGCTGAAGTTTAAATGGAATGCATGGGGCGCATACTTAATATTTATTATGCAAGCAGTTAGCTCTATATATATAATGTACATTTATATCCTTATCTTATTACCATCACTATCCTTAACATTCCTTACAGGCTGGCATCACGCGCTGCAACATTGACGAGTCGATTGATTCAACCAATTCGAGCTCAACCTGCCACAGTCCGATGATCTATCAAAGGGACGAGGCCCAGCTGCTGCAGCAACAATGTGAGTAGCACTCGAATGACAAAATGTCTCATACGTTAAGCATGTAATGTGATACCCTGGACATGGCTAATCAAAATGCCAACACATATGCTGCCTGTGCTGCCTGATCGAATAGCTGTGACTTGAATCTCACAGCTTGATTGTCATTGTTGTCGTATTGAATTTGACGAGACAGCTTCTCAGCTTCAGTTATCCAATATTTAGACAGCCTTCCCTTCTGCCCAGTGTAACAGCGGGCTGCGTCCTGCATGCTGCCTGCCAGCTTAGTAGGTTGGCCTTGTCAGCCAGTTTTATATGTCTTATTCTCACGCTCTCTCTCCCTTTCTCTCTTTTACGCTATTATGCAGGCTCAATCAGCAAAGCGGGTATATGAGCTTGTGATATATAATATATAGAAAAACTCTATGTTCCATATAAGTCTGAGAGAAGAAACCAATAACTGTTAAACTTAAACTCTAGATTGACCAGTAGAATCAAAAGACGTTTGAAAACTTTAATACTCAAATAAAAAAAAAAACTTTAATATTTTATTTAAATAATATTGATATATCTTTAATATTATTATATTAATATATCTTAAAATTGCTTTTTGTTTTAATTTTTATATAAAATTGGAGATCCTTTGTATATAAACAGCAATTATTTAGTCAGCTATGTCCGTTTTCCTCATATCTAACATAATTTAAAGCTTGAGACCAATGCTCTGAGAGGAATATCAATATTGTGAGGGCTTTAAGATATGTTCATATATGGCTTTGATAGACTATACAAAAATCTCAATAAGGTGACCATATTTTCATCAATAAGTATAAGCTATATCAGAGAGAGAGAGAGAGACAGAGAGAGCTCTAGGGTGACCATATTTTCATCAATAAATATAAGTCATACCAGAGAGAGAGAGAGAGAGAGAGAGAGAGAGAGAGAGAGAGAGAGAGAGAGAGAGAGAGAGAGAGAGAGAGAGAGAGAGAGAGCAGCAATTTCAAATAAGTTCTAAAAGTCTTTTGTCCTTTTCTTAACTTATTTTAAAATCTCTCACTTATGACTCACTTCTAAGTGTGAGCGCGTATTCTGTAGTCGTTAATGCACGCTTGCAGCCAGATTCTCATTTATTTTCTATGAAGCGGCCACAGTGGCATATTGAATAGGGCGAAAAACTGGCGAAGAACGTGGCTCATGTTTTTGATATGGTAAACTCGTGTATATACACATACCTATACACTATACATCTACAGAGATTTCTATAGAAATTTACATAATCACGTTTGGCATTTATTTATTGATGCATGAGAATGTATAACAAAAAAAATCACATATAAGAAAGTATACGCATTGTTGTGCGTGCGTGCGTGTGTGTGTGTGTGTGTATGTGTGTGTGTTTGGTATTATGGGGGTCAGTCGAAACGATTTTACAACATTTTATGGCATTGTGCAATGCATTCAGAACGAGCAACAACAATGTGCAAAAGGCAAAAGGACGATAAGCGAATCCATTTTGCCAATGCATATCAGGATCAAAATATTGTGTTGCAGCCACAAGTTGTAAGTTGCCCGTTGCCAGTTCCAGTTATGCTAGCCACGTATATACATATATATATATATATATATATATATATATATATATATATATATATATATATATATATATATATTTAACAATGCCAAACGCAGTTCTCATTCGACTGTAAAACATTATTAGCTGTGAATGTGGCAATCGAAAATCTCATCAGAATGCAATACGGAAAATTTCAATTTGTAGTCGGAATTGCAGGCGGTCAGAAGTCATGTAATAAAACCTTTGTGAAGACAAATAAACATTTATATATATATAAGCAAGTAAATATGCATATATAAATTGCTATCTTGGTGTCAGGTTAGCTTGTTAACCTTTGTTTGCTAACCAATAAAACCAAAACAGAAATAACAAATATTTCATTTCAATTTTCATTTAATGAATATTTAACACATGACTGAAGCTCAACTGCTAATTATTCTCTGGAATTAATGTAATTAGTAGCCGTAGAATGAATGAAGCTGAATGTTGTTAACTTGGCGAAAGATAGAAGAGAAAAGTTTACACTGACTTTGACTTGCAATTGCCTGGAAAATTATTTAACTGGCTTGGCAATTCAAGAAATATGCAGAAATAGCTTTCGAGCTGTTTAAGCTCGTTGCAAATTATTCATAATATTACAAATATATATATTTGTACTATAATACAATACAATAGCGTACCTTGAAAATTGTGAAATGAACCACAGACCTCAGGCTCAAGCCACACACGCTCAGCCTCAGCCTCGGCCTAAGACTGAGGCCTCTGGGATCATCCTCGATCAGCCTCAGCCTCCGCCTCAGCATCAGCCTCAGCCATAGACCCAGGCCTCAGTCTCAGCTTCAGCATCAATCTCAGACTCAGTAGCAGGCTTCAGTCTCACTCAGCCTCAGCATCGGCTTCAATGTTTGGCATGTCTCAAATTCAAGGCCAGACTCAGGCGTTAGACTCAATCCTCGGTCTCAGACTCTCTCTCAACCTCTCTCTCAACCTCTCTCTCTCAGCCTCAGCCTCAGACTCAACCTTAGGCTTAGCCCTCAGTTTCAGCAACGGACTCAACGTCAGACTCAGGCGTAATATATAATATATATAAGCAGCAGAGTCTGGCCTCAGTCTCAGACTCAAGGTCAGACACAGTCTCAGACTCAAGGTCACACTCCGACTCAAGCCTCAGCTTTGATCAGCTTCAGACTGAGCCTAAGACTTAGGCCTTTGTCCCAGCATCGGACTCATCGTCAGATTCAGACTCAGGCGTCTGCAGCTCAGTCTCAGACTCAAGGCCAGACTCAGGACTCAGACTCAGGCCTCAGACTCAGCCTCAGCCTCAGACTCAGACTCAAGCCTCAGTTTTGATCAGCCTCAGACTCAGGCGTCAGTCCTAGCATCGAACTCAACTTCAGATTCAGACTCAGGTGTTAGCAGCAGAGCTTGGTATCAGCGTCACCTTAGACACAGGCTTAGCCTTAGCCTCAGGCTCAGACTAAGACTTCACGCCCCAAGCCTTAGCGGCTCAGCTTCAAGCGCTAAATACAAAACTAAATCTGTTATAACCGTAAGCCCAAATCTCCAACTGAATTGGAATTACTGATAAATTGTGAATGAAATATATTACTAAGCATTAAATTAATATAATATTCCCAACTCTAGTGCACATGAGCCACGATAACTAAGACTGTTATTAACTATCTCTCTCTCTCTGCTTCTCCCTCTTCCACTCCCCCCCTCATTATCTTTTCATCTGCTTTCCCTTTAGCCGATGCAGCTGACGGTCGTAGCAACGTGGAAGCAAACAATCCAAGCACAACTGGCATTCAGGCGGGCAGTCCAAGCATATCGTTCTGGTACCGTTTGAATCGCATCATTCTGCGTCTCTGCTCGACGCATCAGTTCAAGAATCTGCAGGTAAGCAGCTTACTGGCCAAATATATATTTGACCATGCTATCAAATGGAAATTGGCAACTCAATTGCGAAGTTTCATTTACATATTCGCTGGAAAGAGCTTAAAGTCTTCACAATTTCAATTTGTTTGTTCGTTCTGTTTGGCAGGTGGAAATGCTATATCAGCGTTATTTTCTGCGAATGAATCAGAGTAATACGACGCACATTTTGGGCCTGTTGCTAACGTTGATTTTGGCATTATCCTGCACCCAGCTGGTGTACACCACGTTGCAGCTGCGTCGCAGCCACGCCCCCAACAATCAACCGGCCACTGGGCTGACATTTGCAACGATTCGATTGGCGGCTCAGTCGCTCGATGCGAATGCGACGGCAAGCGAAAATGTTACGCACTTTATGACAGCCACAGCAACAGCAGCGGCAACAGCAGCACCATCAGCACCACCAACACCACCCACACCACTGTCACCACAACGTGCAAAGCAAATGAGCCATCATCAGCATTTGGTTTCTATTGATAGTCTGGCAACGCTGAACACTGCGCAAATTCCAACTGGCGTTCGCCGCAACGCTAATGCGGCACAACGTACAGCTATTGCCGGCCAGCGTAGCCAACAGTGGCTGGGACATCGGCAGAAGCGTAAGCATTATCGACGCCTACACAAACATCGCTACAAGCAGCATCAGCATCGTGCCAGGTGAGTGGTCAGAGCAGCGTTGCCAGCTCTTTAATGGCAAATTGTTAATCATACTTGACAGATTTATCTATTAGTGCTCGAGGTACGACGAGTATGTATGACTATTTTCAATGATTCTGCATTATTGAGTCATGAGGCAACAGCGTTGCCAGATTATTAAAGTGAATTGACGAAGCTAGACTTATCAAATTTATTTATCAGTGAATACAGTAGTAATATTAATATAAATATAATAATATTTAGCTAATCAACTATTTTCAATGATTGTGATCTAGAGTGCCATTCCAAGTGCGAGCTAAAGCTTTAAAAGTGATTAGCCAAGTGAAACATAATATGATATATTGATAAACTAAATATATTCAGAAAGTCTTGCATGCTTCATATATAAAAGCAATCTATCGATGCCTTAACAAGTGCAAGATTTTAACACAAATAATTTCACCAATCTGGATGCAAGTCTGAGGAGTCGCCTTGAAGAACAATCGTCACAAAATTCAAGCAATGTAGAACAAAGCTAAATAATTGGTTCGTCCTGCTTCATACACAATTCTTATTTGCATAGATATGAATATCTGATCTTCGTTGAGCAACAGATGAACTCTATTTGCCCGAGTGCATCAACGATCAACGTAAGGATAAGCGATAAAGTTGTATAATTCTATAATTCAATATTTTCACGAAAAAACAACAGAAATATTAAAATCTCGACTTCAGCACATGTGCAAATATGCTTAGCTTAGATCAATTGTTTTTAGTCCCTATCAATGCTTAGGCTGAGTGACGAACGTTTGGCTACAATCAATTGCAGGCCTTGGTGGCTGGCTAACTGGCAAGTGGCAACAGGAAGTGCCTCCGTTAGCGGTTTGGCTTTGGCAGGCATTTTGATAGGCGCGTTATGCAAACAACTGCCAGCTGCCAATTGCCAACAGCAGCTGCTATTCGAAGGTAGGCAAGCAGCCGCTGGTTACCTGTGCAGACACGCATTACGCATACGCCTCTTTGACCTGACAGGCCGCCAAATTCAATCTGCGCCCATAAAAGTGTGCTACGCTTTTTTTTTTTCTTTTTGCGTGCTCGTTCCACTCTTTACGCTGGCAAATGGCTTGCTCTGTGATGTTAAATTTAGAATCCGACCAATTTTCAATAACAAATCGCAGCCAAGTCGAGAAATTGCCAACAATAAAGCAAACAACAAACAGACAAACAAACAAACAAAAAGCCACGCAAAATATTTGTAAAGCAATAAACAAAGTCAACAAATACATCAATAAAAAAAAAAATAAAAAAAGAAGAAATGCGCGTAGCTTGGACCACACACGAGTTGAGGAATTTCCATTTCAATTTCGTTATTCGATTTATATTTGTTCGTATATATACTGTATATATATATATATGTATTCATGCCATCAAGATGGATAGTGTTTTGTTGTGTTTTCCATTGAGTTGGGCTAAGCTAATGCCAGACTTATTGATATGCGTAGAGAAATTGTTTTCTTATGCTCGTTCGGCGTGTGAAAGTGAGGTCTGTTTGTTTGTTTGTCTGAGCGAAAGTTAAAGACTTATCTTTTATTATTATTATTATTATTTTCTTTTTTTGTATAACGATAAGAGACTGAGGCGGGACGAGTTTGTGATTAGCATTTGATTGTAATTAAATACTTTTTGTTCTAAATGCATAAAAATCTTTATTTATATTAAGTTACTTTTTTATTTGAGTTAAAATTGATTGGGTTAATGTACGAATACGTGTGCTAGACGGCTTAGCCGCTGATGAAGGTAAGATTTTTTAAGTCTTCTTTTGGAAGTATTCAAAGTGTGCTAGACGGTTTGAGTGAGCTGCGTGTTTATTGTATTGATTGTTTGATGTGAATTTGTTTGTATCGCTAATGGATTTTATTTGTAAGTCATTCATTATGTGTCCATTCCTAACGTCGAGGTATTCTTCAGTAATATGTGGCAGTCTGTGAATTGTAGTTCTTCGAACAGCAGCCTAATCCAAAGACATCTTTCGCAGATGTTTTACTACGATTCTGGAGATCTTTATAAACTGCTGATGCAGCTTCGTCTCAGACCTTTGATGCAGTCGCAGCAAGGGAAAGTAGAAAATTATAGACATATAGTACAAATTCAGGCAATTGAAGTATAAGGCCTTAAATAGTTTATGATTTTGCTTCGTCGATTCAGAAACTCAATTAACTTTAATTAAGCTCAGTCAAGCTTTATAAAACCTTAAATGATTCAATTTGAAGCGAGCATTACGCAATCATGTCAACTTGTTATACAACTCATTTAGTTTTCTCTACTACTATATTTCACCTATCAACTAATACACCTGTGCCACGCCCACACTACGCCTTCATTTCAGATATAAACGTGGCATGCAGCAGCAAGAACTGATTGACCAAGTGAATGGGGCAACTGCTGGAGTTGACGCCAATGCCAACAATGATGATGATGATGATGATAATGTCATTAGACGCTTTTTAGGTCTGCCCGTCAACAATGATAACAAACGCGTGTATTTGCCCCTCAGCAACCGTCAGGCACGTGCTGAAGTGTTCAAATTGACGCCGTTTGATGGCGCTGCCAATGCGAATGCCACGCAGCAAAAGCAACAGGAGAAGCAGCAGCAGCAGCAGGAGGAGGAGCAGCAGCAGCAGAAGGCACCTATAGATACTGAAATATTTGGCATAACTGATAATTTGGAGAGTTCATTGGATTACACGCATGTTTTCTACTCAATATTCATGCAAATCGATGAGTCTGTGCTCGTTTTTCTCATTGTCATGCTAATCTGTGGCATTGTCTATGCATGTGAGTTCACGCTCGAGTGTTTGCCACAAATTGCTCAAGATTGTATATTAATTGTTGCTCTTTCTTTCTCTCTCTATATATCTGCCACTCTCTCTTTTTTTTTGCTTTGCATCTAGTTCTGCTCTGCATACTGTCAAAGCCGGCAATGAATGAAATATTTCTGGTGCTCGTCTCCTATGTCATATTGGGCACGTTTCTGGCCATTGAAGTTGCCGTTAGCTATGTGCTGCAACCAAGGTTCGTAACGAGGGGTTTGAGTGCTCACAGCTGCTGTCAGGCAGCCCAAGAATTAATCATCGCCCATCATCAGCTGCGACACGCTAATTGCGTTCTCTGATCTCCCAACCAAAAATTAGTTGAGAACAAAGCCAAACATCAGCGTGGCCGACTGGCTGGCTGAATGCCTGGCCAAGCAACAGCAAATACATTAGACAAACAATAAATTGAAATATTTTGTGAAGACAAGGCGCCAATGCAAAAATACGTCAAGAGAGAGCTCTGTGTATATACACGATGATAAATTGTTGCTTTATTTATGAGATGTTTGAGCAAATGTTGAAAGTTTAGCAATCTATTAAGATATATTAGTTTAATTTGAGAGATTGAAAGTTAATATCAGTTAAAATTGTTGAATGACTAAAATTCGTAGTTAATCAATCTATTATAATATATTAGATATATATAGATAGAGAACAAAATCTTTGAAATTAGAAAGATATAGTAGAACTATTAATTAAAATTGTTGAATGACTAAAATCCCGAGATAATCAATCTAAACTAAAAGTAAAATCAGTATATAAATAGATAAATTTAGGCGGTTTTTAGTACACTCAACAGCTTTCAGTCAAGCCAAGTTTCTAGACAAAAATAGATAAAATATTATTTTTATAAACAAACTCCCAGAACCTGTCCACAGTTAAAGTTAAAGTTAAAGTATTTCTTTCTCCTATAACTTTATCTTAAGGCCACCTCAAAGTCCCTTCATTAAATTTTAGGCAGCTTTAGGCCATGCAAAGAGCTTGGCAAAACAGTCTAATCGAAGCCACACAAATACGCAATGCAATGCATTGTCAGTTGCATTGTTTGCCTTGGCTTTTATCCTAATGAAAAACTCTGCTACCGAAATTTCTTGCAGAAAATCGTTCAATGGCAGCGCCTGTTGCATTGTGCTCATCTACATGACATACACGATGTTGCCGCTGCGGTTGCGTGAGTCGCTCATCGGTGGCATGCTGCTCAGTGGCACGCATCTGTATACCTGTCTGCGTACACAATACACGCAGCCAATGGAACTGGAACTGGAGCTGGAGTTGAAGCATGAGCAGGAGCAGGAGCAGGAGCAGCGGCAGCAAATGGAAACGCATTTGTCCTGGCAGGAGGTAAATCGCAGCAGCAACACTGATGCGCTGTTGCAACTGTTTGTGGCTGCCACAATTCAAATGGCCAGGCATATCCATCAACAGCACAGCGCCGACAAAAGCCGCAAACGCATGTGGGCATGGGCGTCAGTCTCTGTGTGGGCGTGACAATGGACTGAAAAGCGTTGTTAAAGCGAGCGCTTTAATGGCCTGAAAAGTCAGGCGTGCGTAGCTATGGCAGCGCACATGACAATAAATTCGCATAAAATGCACGCACCATTTATAACACACAGACACAGAGAGATAGATAGAGAGAGAGAGAGAGAGAGAGGGAGACAAAGAGAGAGAGAGACAAAGTACAGGTGAAAAACACAAATAAATGAAATTAAATTGCCGCAAAATTGAATAAAATTGCGTAGCTTCGTCTCTTTCGCTCCCTTTCTCTCTCTCTCTCTCTCTCTCTCGCTCTCTGTCTTGGCTGTGCCTATGTGTGTGTGCATTGTTCCATAACTGGGCTTTTATTGTGCTTGTTCACTGGCAATGAAATGGATACTAATGCCTTTACTGCCATTACACATTATATTTGCCCTCTCTCTCTTACACTCTCCCTCCCTCCCTCTCTCTGTCATTCTCTTCCCATTGCAGCTGGTGTGCACGTGCATTGCCCTGTTGCTGGCAAATCTTACAGGTATTTACACGCACTGGCCCAAGGAGAAGGCACAGCGCAAGGCGTTCATTGAGACGCGTCAGTGCATCGAGGCGCGTTTGCGTACGCAGCGTGAAAATCAACAGCAGGTGAGTTCCTCCATCTCAAGCACCTGGCCAAAAAAGTGGCACAAAGCGTTGTCAAAAGCCAGCAGCTAAGTGCTGGCCAACATCTACATATAGAAACGTGACGAATATGCCAAGGTGTGAGCATTGGGGCGTGGCAAGGACTTGTTGCCTGAATGCTTCACCCAGCTGCCTTTTGCTGAGCTAAGCAGCAGCATTTGGCATAACCTTTTGACTGTTTAACCCCAGCAACTCACACTCTCCCCCCTCTCTCTCTCCCTTTGTCTATGTGTGTTTGCAGGAGCGTTTGCTGCTGTCGGTGCTGCCGCGACATGTTGCCATGGAGATGAAGGACGATATTGCGGGCCAGCCACGTGACACACAATTTCATAAGATTTACATACAGCGTCATGAGAACGTCAGGTGAGTGTGTGTGCGTGTGTGTGTAGCAGGTGCGTATCTGTGTGTGTGTGCGAATGTCTCTTATGCTGCGTGTATAAATTTATTTGCATGCAAAGTCAATAAATATGCTTAAGACACGTGTATGCGTGTGTAGGTGTGGGTGTGTGTGAATTTGTGCATAACCCTACACACATTGAATTTGTATGTATAGTAGACCCTGGCTAAAAGGGCAACACGTTGTTGACTTGGCCCTACAACTAGACTAAAGTAAACACAAAAGTTTGCAAACAAACATAGAAATTTCTTATTAATTACATAAATTATTTACATAAGCAAAATGTGTTTGCTTGTTTTCTTTTTTAATTAAAATTTATGTATTTTTGTATTTATAAAAATTATTTTTTAAATTATTTATATTTATATTTATTATTAACAAATTCCTTACAAGCTGTGCTCTGTGTATCGTAAAAAATATTGCTTTAATTAATCAATTAGAATGTCTACAACTTTGTTTACATTTTATTATATAACATTATTTTCTATGAACAATTGTCTTAAAATTTATTATTAATAAATATGAAAAAGAAATTCAAAAAAAAAAAAAAATAATTGAATAACATTTCAATGCATTCAAAATAATAATAATAATAATAATTTAATATAATAAAATGTAAATAAATTTGAACTTGAATTTCATTAAAATTTTTTTACATTTTTAAATTATTATTTCTAAATTCCAAATCATCTCTTCGTTCTATCGGCACTTTACTGTACACATATCAAGTAACAACTGCACATTACCAACTGTCACACACACAATTACACATGCACACACTCACACACACACACACACACTCAGGGCGCACCTGTTTGCTTTTATTATGACCCGCCGCAGTCGCATTTATTGTATTAAATTACGCGCTGAGCCGTCTAAGCAGCACGAAAAGAAGTTGGCGAAAGGATTTGCTCAACACATTTGCTATGTGAGTCGAACTTTAAGCTGCTTTAAATGGCAACTAGTTGGAATATATTAAAGGAATTCCACAGGCGCAGCACACACACACAGCAGCAGCAGCAAAAAACTTGGCATGACTACAACAACAAGAATATTTGTACATTATATGAACTCTCGCACACTCTTTCTCATTTTCTTTTGGTATTTCTCTTTTTTTGTTGTTGTAGCATCCTGTTTGCAGACATTTGCGGTTTCACCAGCCTGTCGGATCAGTGCACTGCCGAGGAGCTGGTGCGCCTGCTGAACGAGCTATTTGCACGGTGAGTCCACAGCCCCTTAACACTTTTTCCACAGCCCATGGTCCAATGCCACATAGACCGTTCATAGGCATACCTAATGACATGGCTCACCTGTCTATGTGTATGTACGAACTTTCTATTTTTTCTACCTCTCTCTCTCTCACTCTTGTTGCTGTTGGCCTGTGGCCATGTCAAACAGTGTAACAAATGATGATACTGAGGCACAAATTAATTGCACATTCGAGTGCCTAGCCAGCAGCAGCATCCGTTTAGTATAGCAAATTTTGGCAGCACTGTTTGTTAGGCACTTTATTGATTCGTATCGTATGCTAGGGCCATTCAATTTGTAGGCTCATTGAGTAGCTCGAAGAAATAGTGTTATTTCATACTACAAAAAAAAAGATCGATAAATCAGTTGCATAGCTAAACTGCACTTGAGTCAGTCAACAGCAAGCACTTCAATATACAAACGTATAGTAAATTTTATTACTACTATACTAATTATAAGTCAACTTACTTGGCTTTGCTCAACTTTTTAATTGCATAATTTAAAGGATGCAGTGTTGAGAAGTGCTTTAGCCAAAGCGCCGCCTGTTTAGTAGTTTAATTAATAAACTAGACTTGGTCTGCCCTCGCAGCACATTTTGATCACACTGTAACGCTTGAATGGCTCATTTAGAACTTATCTTTTATTTTTTTTGCATTTAACATTTAATATGATTCACTAATTTGAACAAACTTCATTCTGCTTACAGCTTTGATCGATTGGCTGCAGAGCATCATTGTCTGCGCATAAAGCTGCTGGGCGATTGTTATTACTGTGTCTCCGGTTTGCCAGAGCCGAGACCGGATCATGCCCACTGCGCTGTTGAAATGGGACTCGATATGATAGATGCCATAGCGTGAGTATAAGAGCAAAGCAAGCAAAGCATGTTCTGTGTGCCTGTGTGTGTGTGTGTTTTGTCATGTTGCAACTGCAAGCGCTTGTTTTTTATATACCCTTCTCTCCCTCTCATTCCCTCTCTCTCTCTCACTCCGACAGCCTGGTGCGCGAGGTAATGGCCGTGAATGTGAACATGCGTGTGGGCATTCACACGGGACGAGTGCATTGCGGCGTTTTGGGCCTGGTCAAATGGCAATTTGATGTTTGGTCCAACGATGTGACTTTGGCCAATCATATGGAGAGCGGCGGCATACCAGGGTAAGCAAAACCAAAAAAAAAAAAAAGCTAAAATTGGCTAATCGAGTGCAAAATGTGCTGAATAATTGAGGTTTTCATAAATGTAAAAATACAAATTGAAATATAATATATTGATAAATATACAAGTTCTGTATAATTGATATGACAATATGTAGATGGCAGACAGATGCCCCTGCTTAACTTTAATTATCACATAATCAACTAATTCACACTCTTTTTCCATATATACACACACATATATATATATATATATGTAGTCAGTTAATTACTTAGTGGTACAATGTCCGTCTGGCCACTTCAAAAAGCTAAGACCATTCCATTTCGCCTTTGAGGCGACATTAAATCCATGCCTTGGCTTTTGTCTTTTGGCCCATGCATACACACACACAGAGAGACTTTCTTTCTTTTCGTTCATTCTGGCAAGTTAAGGAGTGAAATCCCTTGCCTTGGTCACTGTTAGCTGCTTGTTGTTCAATGGTTTTTGTGGTCGTTGTGTGTTCCACTTTACGACAGCTGAGAATTATGTTTTTGACCCGCTTTGATATGTTTGCGCGCCGACAAGTATGCAATGAAAAGCAGTTCGAGTCCTTATCGTGTGGGTATACGCCCACAAGCCATCCATCCATCCATCCATACATCCATGCATCCCTTGGCCAAAACCAACTTTGACTTGCAAGCAGCTAACCGCAAAAGCCGCTGACAAGTTTGTCTCATTTCCGTTTTGACAGCGGCACCTCCACACTCGCATCTGCCCAACATTCGAGCCGAGTGTGTGTGTGAGAGTGTGTGGTGCAATTAAAGCCAGCTTTTGGGCCACATAGTTTATGCAACGCGTCAGCTTTAAACAGGAGCGGAGTTGCCTGTAAAGCGGTTTTATTTACTTAGTTAATTGACCTTCATTAGAGTTGCATTTCTGATTGTTTTTTTAAGCAATTATTTAAGTTCACTTTGAGCACTTTAATTGAATTTTCAATAGGAGCGGATTGGATTTGAAAGTGAATATGTTTACTTAAGTTATAAATGACTTAAGTTGAGTATTATTATTTCTCAGAATATCACAATAAAGTTTGGCTTTTTCTCAATGTCTGCATATATATATTATAGTATTAATATCTGCTGACTTAATGTCGGCCAATAAGTGTCTTTCACTCATATTTTATGAAAAGAAAAAAATCAGTGAGCAACTAATTGCCTCGGGTCTTTAACAAATTCGTTCGTGATCCGAGAGAAACATATTTTCGCTCAAATTTTCCGACGAGCGTTTGCCTAAGTTTTATGAAGCAAAAAGTCTTTTGTGTATGTATTGGTATGAATGAGAGGCTTGCCTTAGCTGAACACTTCAACTGTGCATAGAGTTTTTGAATTATCTGCTCTCTTGCTGACACTCACTGAGCGAGCATCAATCGTATGGCTCACGAAGCGATGTTCGGCAATAGAGCGTAACCCGAATAGTTCAAGGCGCTCAGCCGAAAACTAAAACGAAAAGACGAAAAGAACCGAAAGTTTCTGCTCAGAGCGAGTGCGAGTAAATATGATTTTATTCATTACTTCATATTTATTCAAATCCTAACTACAAGCCAATCAGAATTACTAAATACTCTTCTCTACTTTCAGAGACTTATTTGTGATAGAAATTGTACTTTATACTTTTCTAAAGCTATAAACAGGCAACGCTCGTATCTCTTATTTCACTCTAGCTCTACTTCAAGGAAAACTCTCAAATAAATCACTATATATGCTTTACTTTCCCTGATACGTACATTAGTTAACTCAATCAAGAGCTTTGCTTTAATCAATTATACTCTCATTTCAAATTCATTTCTGTCTTGCCCTAAACTTTCAATTAGACGCGCCCATTTTGGCTTACTTAAATCCGCTCCTGTTTTGCAAGCCAACCTTTCGACTCTCAACACTTGGCCAAGTGTCGCTGTCGTTGAAGCGATTGCAATGTGTGGCTGTAATGGCTGTAATAGCTGTAATTTTTGCTGTACTCGTATTGAGTACATTCTACAAATTTGCATACTCAGCCGCAATATGTATGTTGTGTGTGTGTGTGTGTGTGTGTGCCTTTTGGGTGTGTTGTGTGGCTTGTGTGGGTGCCAAGTTATTGGCAAGCCAAGTGACTCGAACTTCGGCCTCACACGTGCGAGCCAATCGTCGAATCGATTATGCACTGCACTGCACTGCATGCCACGCCCACTCCCTATCGCCCAGCAACGTTAACTGCCCAACACTTAATGCTTTTGTTGCTGCTGCTGCTGCTGTTGATTCAGTTGCTTCAGTTGCTTCACTTTCAACAACACTTGAGCAATTTGTTTCGGCACGACTTTACCCTCAATGTGGGTCAGCTGTGGCGGCAGCGGCAGTTCATTTGTTAGTCCTGTCTTGAGCGAAATTAAAAGTAAATAGCTGCAGTTGGCCGCAAGGCAGGTTCCATGCGAATTCCCATAGCGCTGATAAGCGGCAATTTGACTGCCGCAGCAGCTAAAGCAAAGGTAGAAGGCGAAGGTGAAGCTGAAGCAACTGCGGTCATCCATAACAAAGCGCCATGTAATTATCAATAGAGTCAACAACATTGCTGCAGTTGCCTTCTATTGTTGCCACGATGCTTCTTTATTTTATGTGCGCCTGTGGCGTACATGCAACGTGCCTCCACATGCCACATTCCACATGCCGCATGCCGCATGCCGCATGCCGCATGCCGCAGGCACTGCATAACGATAATATAATAAAGCAGCTCAGTTCAGCTGAGAGCGCACCACTGCGGCAGCTATAAAAATACATTAAAAAGTATTTACTGAACAGCATCCGAATTGTGTAGTGGAGTGCAGGAGCCGTTGAGCAGGAGGCGTGGCAGCTGCAGCATGTAATGCCACATGCCACGTAATGGCTGTGACAAAGCCAATCGCTGTGGTTATGGCAACCAAAAAACAGAGCCACATGTTGACAATGTTAGCCAGGCTGCCTCCCTCCCATTGTGTAAACTCACTTACTCTCTCGCTCACTATCTCTCTCCTTATATACATATATCCATCTCTCTCTCCTTTTAGTCGCGTGCACATTACCAAGGAAACTCTCAAGTGTTTGGATGGCGATTATGAGGTGGAAGAGGGCAAGGGCGCTGATAGGAATTCCTATCTCAAGGATCATCAAATAGAAACATATCTCATAGTGCCAGGCGATATCTATAGACCGGTAAGTTTGCAGGGGTTATAAACTGTGCTCACTATCTATGATAAACTCTATATCTCTCGACACTCCAATTTCCTTTCTTCCTGCAGCACAAGAAATCACGCAATCGCCTGCAGGTAAATGGCAACATATCCAAGGAGCTGCGCATGATGGGCCATGGCACGGCACAGAAGCATACATCTAAGTAAGTTGTGGACTCTATATTTAGGGAAAATGTTTTGAGTGGTCTTTGTTAGAAACTGTGTGAAGAAGAGGGAGGAGAAAGATTTAGGCAAAGAGAGCATTACTTGTGGAGCTTGAGCTAAGCTAACTGAGCCGGAGATAAAAGTCTATGAATCTTAGAATCTTAAGATCGTGATTAATGTTCCTAAATAACCTTTGAATAACCTCCACATAACTGTGCAGAGTAGAAAATGTTAGACTTTCAATGAGTAGACATATTATTCAGATTCCTGGACATATGTATGACCTATCCTTAAGCTTAAACATCTTTAGCTGAAAGTTCCTTGAAGTTGTAGTGGATGCTGCAATAGAGGCTTAAGACAGACATGATTAAAGATGAATCGCAGCTTTAAAAAGCTTTAGCTTATAGCTTCAACTTACTTTCGTAAGAGAGAGAGAGAGAGAGAGAGAGAGAGAGAGAGAGAGAGAGAGAGAGAGAGAGAGAGAGAGAAAGAGAGAGAGAGCATAATGTTAAATGCAGTTTGAGCTTTAGGCAAATACGATCAAAGGGCAATCACAGGATATATTATTATATATTTTGAGCAGGCAAGTGTAGAAATTAACAATTGTAAAAAGAATTATCTAGAGCTCAACTTGAAGACCCCGCCTACACACATCTTATAAAAGCCATCTTGATCATCTTCATTTCACCTTCACAATTTTTGCTACACAGATTCGGTTTCGGCGATAGCTCCGAGAGTCACAAGGATCCCGAGGATGAGGTCAATGAGTATTTGATGCGTGCCATCGATGCACGCAGCATCGATCATCTGCGCGCCGAGCATTGTCAGTCGCTGTTATTGTGCTTCAAGAGCGACACGTTGGAGCGCAAGGTGAGTGCAGCATATCCATATCCAGGTTGAAAGCAACAACTTAGCCCTAATCCTTTGTGCCATGAAACTTTAGTATGCCAGCGAACCGGATCGCATGCTCTGCGTTTACTTCTATTGCAGTCTGTTGGTGCTGCTGGGCACCACGTTGATGCGCTTTGTGGTTTTTGACACGTGAGTGCTTTATGATGAACTTAATGGTTTATGCACATATACTTGTCTATATATATATATATATATATATATATATATATATATATATATATATATATATATATATATATATATATATATATATATATGTTTATTTTGTTGTACTTCTGTAGCTCCCCGCTCTGTTTTCTGCTATCGATGTGCGCTTTGCTGTTGCTGCTGGTGCTGGTCTCTCTGGTGGCCTGTCATGAAATCAATGTAAAGGTAGGGCGCATAGCAGTTACCCTGCAACTTATAAGTAGCCTAAGAGTTGCTACATCTTATGTGGCTAATCCTATCTTTGCTTACACTTACTTTATATTTACATTCTATTTTCGGTTCTGTTCCTGCAGCTGCCGCTGTTGATGATGAAACGCTTCTCGCAGCGCATTCATAGCAATCGCACCTTGTCGCAGTTCTTTGCCTTTGCCACCGTTTCGCTGATTGTTTTGACCACGTTGCTGGCCATGGTAAGTAGATCACTTAAATTGTGCTTTTTACTTATAATAACATAAACAATGTCCAAATCCCTCAAATGGCAAATTCTTAGCTTTCGTTTGTATTTTGTTTCCTTATTTTATGCATAATTTGTGCGCGCTACAAATTGCGTGCAGATCTATATGAGTTGTTGTTGTTGTTGTTGTTGCTCGCTCTTTGGACATTTAAGTGAACTTCAAAATAATAAAAATGAAATTTACGTTTTTGTTTTTTATTTGTAGCAGCTCAAAATACAAATTTTGAGGGCGTTTGCATTGTGAGCTCCCCAAACAGATTTTGCTGTTGTTGTTGTTGTTGGGACGCGACAAAACAAAAGTTTTTCCATTAAAGTTGTGCAGACAACACGACAAGCAACAATGGGCAGAGGGGCTACAAAGGGGGCGTTAACAAAAAATGCGAACCACGTTTCATACATGTATTCTGTGTGTGTGTGTGTGCGCCCATTTATGTGCTACTTGTTACCTGCCCCACATGGCCCTCAGGCGAGGCAACTCCAACTTGTGTCTGGGTTCAAAGCCAGCCGCCAGCATTTTGACATTTAGTTGTCAACTTGTGTCGCATTCGCTCTGCCTACTCACTCTCTCTCTCTCTCTCTACATCTCTCTTTGCTTCTTTCTCTGTCTCTTTGTTGGCCACGTTTAATGGCACTTTGGAGCCGCATTCGCTATTCATTTAGCCACGTTTTTATTTTTATAGCCATTGGCTGAGAGTGCGTGTTAGGCGCCTCGTTAAACTGAAGCAGCACTCGTAATGACATTTCCAGCTGCTGCTCCTCGCGCTAATTAGCGTTATTTTCTGTTGTAGTTGCAGGAATCAATGCTTCAATTGGAGCTGCTAAATAACCAATGGATCTTGCTGAACACGAGCACCACCAGCAGCAGCAGCCAGGCGGAGCAAATGGAATTGGAACTGGAACAGGAGTTGCAGCTGCTGCCCACAACAAAGTGTGACTTCTATTTTGCGTATAATGTAAGTAGAAGATGGGCTGTGAATTGGCTCAGTAAAAGCTGTGGATGGTAATTGAGTAGATATAGGGATATGTGTTAGAGAAGGAGAAGTGAACAGTGGAGTTGTGAAAGATTAGGGAACGACTTCAACTACTATTATCTAGTTGAAGTCGTTCCCTATTTGATTACATATTTAGCTAGAGATTAGGTAAGTCTTATCCACAAGCGATATTTATCTATTCATGACATAGCTTAACTAAATATGTCGAACTATATACAGAAATGGATTTGGAATATAAGATAAATATGCTGTAATCTATACGAAATACATCAATCAAATATGTCTAGCTACATGCAGAAAAACGACTTTAATCAGAGTATAAATATGTCTAGAAAATTATTACTCCTAATTCGTAGCTCGCAAATAACTGTTAACCGTCTGAATCTTCACGATCTGTTCAAGAGATCAATTGAAATAATCATGGCCGCTCTCTCGCTCTCAGCAGCAGTCTTCGTTTCTTTTCGTCTTGGCTTTCGGCTAAGCGGTTAAACTATTCGTGCTCCGCTCTTTTTCCCGAACATCGCTACGATTGATGCTCGCTCAATGAGTTGCAGCAAGGGAGCAGAGTCTCTATGCAAACGATCATTCACGCTCATGCACAGTTGATGATTGTTCAGCGTAGGCAAGCCTCTCATTCATACTAATACATACACAAGCAAACGATCGTTGAATAACCAGTGTCGAATTCCGAACGAATTCGCTGAAGACCCGATGCAATCGGTTGCTCTCTGAGTTTTTTTTTTTTTTTTTTTTTTTTTTTTTTTTTTTGTCAAAGTGTGAGTGAAAGACGCTTATTTGTAGACGTTGAGCAGATATTTGCGAGCTGTGCTTTTCATTTTACCTAGAAGAGCTCAATGGGTAGCAATTTAGTATATATATATATATATGTATTCCTATATATAATAGTATATAAATATATATATTTTTTTTTTATTTGTGGCAAATAGTTGTGTAAGTGCAATGCACAGAAATTTCTCTAGATTTGAATCTAGGGAATTTGTATTCTCGTCCTCACATCTTAAGAAATTTCTTAGCCTTAGCTTTTGCCTGCTCATATATACACTATATATATATATATATATATTATACATACAAAATGCACATAGTTCAACTTACTTTTGTGGCAACTTCATTTTGACAGACATTTCTGCTGCTAACGCTGCTCTCGATGATGTGCTGTGCCACGTACCAAGTGCTTCGCATAGTGTTGAAGCTGCTGCTGTTGCTTTTGGCCGCTGGCAGCTACATGGCCTGCTCGTCGTATTTATATGTGAGCAGCAGGCAAATCAGCGCTGACTTGGCGTAAGTATGACCCTCTCAGTCTTTTCTGTCTCTTGCTTCCTCTCTGTGTCTTGCTCTATCTCTGTCTTCTCTGTTGCTGAAAACGAATTATGCTGTAATGTAATTTGGTGCAGTTTCCTCTTGGCTCTGCTGGAATGCTGCAAGTGCATTTGCAGCAGCCGCAAACTGCATTAAAATTGTATTTAGCACTTGGCTTCATTTATCAGGGCATCCGAATGCCAGCTGGCACTTGGCATTCTCAACTACATTAACAACATTCTTTTCCCTATTTCCCATCCCTTTTCGTCGACTGCGCCTTGGCAATGCGTTTTAAATGAACTGAAATAACTTGGTCTACTCTCTGGCGTGTTCCATCTGCTGCTGTCTGCTGCTGCCATTGTATAACTGAACAGCAATGAGGAAGCCCTGCTGCGCTATATAATTGACTCAATCTTCCTATTTGCATTTATGCTCGCCCTGATCTTCCACAGCCATCAAACGGAGGCCACCTATCGCTTGGACTTTATCTGGAAACTGCAGGCAACGGGTGAGTTATTGATGAGTTTGCTTTTATATTGTGGTAAAATTCTTGCAAATCCTTTTCTATTATCTTTAATAATATATGTAAAAGCTTTGCATTAAAATATTATCAACATTTGATTTCACTCAACTTTTTGGAGTTTAAAAATGGTTCGTTTCACTCATTAGAGCTTAGCTGCATATTTCTAATTTTGCAATTTGCAACTAATTAGCAAATGCGAGTGCCTAGCTATATAGCAAGCACGACTGACGAGCTGACGAACTGTTCGACTCTCTGTCTGTCTGACGGCAGCTCTGTCCCTGGCCTGGCCTATGGCACGAATCTCGATGAGATTCGCAGATGCCAAAGCTTTGCTGCTCATCTTTTGCGTTTCCATTTGTGCTGTTATTCAACAAGCTTTTCATTAGTATTAGTGCACACATACACACACACACACACACACACACGTGCACCCACACACGCAGCCTAATACACTTGAACAATCACACTCGTGTTTGACTGACGCCGGAGCTTATGCAGCGCTTTTTTACGCTTCTCGTTTTGTTGCCTTGTTTGTTAAATGTATGGCAAAATTGTGGGGTATATTGGACTTGATTGTTGCTATGTATTGAGGTGAGAGGTTTCAGGTTTCAGGTTTCAGAGTTGATAAATAATTCTATTTATAGTTGCATAAACTGGGAATGAAAGGAGTAGAGATAAGAGTAAACTAGTTTAGGAAGATTTTTTCTTAAAATTGCTAAGAAATATGAGCTTGTAGTGGAGTAAAGGGATTATAGAAGCAAAATAAAATTGTGGCAAGTTAGATAAATAAAAATAAATATATTTATAATCTTTTCTGGTTATGATATTATAAAAGAGATTATAGCTTAAATCTTTATTCGCATCTATACAGGTATTATATATTCTCTCTCAGGCTCTTTACTCTTTACATAAACTAATCCAAGAGTGGTTTTCATTAAATTTTAATAGCGTGGTATCTGCTAGTCGTGCTCTAACCGACTGCTTTGAGCATTTATTTTTCTCTTATTTCTTAGCTGTTCGCTTTACGCTTCGGTTAACTGATAAACTGATATTTCAATTTCACGCTCCCGTTTTTTTTTTCTGCTCTTCTCTGGTTCCCTTTTTGCTTCATTCTTATATTTCTTTATATTTTTTGTTTGTTTGTTTGCCTGTTTTTTTTGTTCTTTTATGGAACGCAGAGGAGAAAGAGGACATGGAGCATTTGCAGGCTTATAATCGGAAACTGCTCGAAAATATTTTGCCCGTGCATGTCGCCGAGCATTTTCTGAGCCGCGAGAAGCATCTCGATGTGAGTATTAAAACATTTTCTATATATATGTATATAAATACTTGTCTTACTGTAAATATTACTGTATTATATGTGAGCTATGCGTGTGTGTGTGTGTGTGTGTGTATTTGGTTGCTGGCAATTTGCAACGTATTTAAAAAGCTTGAAAACTTTTGTGCCTCGTAACAAGGGCAGCTGCAGAGCCAGAGCAAGGTGGCCGTTTGTTAAGCAGAGCCAGCATACAGCTCCAGTTCCTTGCTTATCTGCACCGTCTCCTGCTCCCACCCACTGCCACATATGCCCGCTGGCCGCGTCGTTCATATATATATATATATATATATATATAACTGTTGCGGCTTGCAACGCTTCAATGCGTAACGGGCACACGCATTGGCAAGGCGGCGCAGGCATTTTGGACCTACTTGCCACATTAAGTGTGCAATCAACAACTTTTAACCAAATCACATGAGCAGCCACACATTTTGGAACCGCCGACGTGTGGTCTTCAGCTTTTGCCTCTGTGTGCGTCTGTGTGAGCTCTGGACCAGAGTTGACCGCGTTTCATGCTTTCTTTCACATATGCTGCTTCAAGGCTAACACACAGATTTAACGCCAACGCATTAATGAAACGCTTTAAGCATACTCCAATGCGAATAAATGAAAAAAAAAAATTAAGGCAATTAGACGCTCTATGTGATGTTGGTTAAGAGAGCAATAGAGAAATGTAATAATAAACGAGCTCTAAAAGAATCTTATTTCCTAGCTCTGAAAGAAACAAAAAAACGAATGAAATGTTTAAGCATCAGCAACTGCTATAGTTATCCCTTGGAAGATAAGATAACAATATGAAACCGGTGTGGCCATATTTTATCCTTTAGATGATGAAATGCAATAAATCTATCGTAAGAAGATGCTTTTGAGCATAAGAGTGCCCTGAATATATCCTAAGCTGATGCTTTTGGAAAAGCAATAGGCGATATTCCAACATCTGGAACATAAAGGGTAATTTTTCTGACAGCTATATGGATTTTCACATGCTCAAGACCCCAGCATGTCATATAAGAAATTTCCAGAGTATTTACTTTCTATCTGCTAGAAGATAAGAAAGAGAAAGATGACCAGAGAAGCAGATGCACAGCTCATGTAGAAATGTTCTAATATTTAATAAAATGTTTTAAAGCTGTGAATAAAATAATAGTAAGACTGAGCACTACTCAAGAATATTTAGTGAATAAACACAATTGAAAATAAATGAAACATAAGATGTTTTTGTATATTCGAAAGACTTGCATTAATTTTATATAAATCTGTGTCAACTCGAAACTCTCTATGCATAGGATTTGTATCATGAGCAATGCGATTCCGTGTGCATACTCTTTGCCAGCATACCGAATTTCTCCGAGTTCTATGTGGAGCTGGAGGGCAACAATGAGGGCGTCGAGTGTTTGCGTCTGCTGAACGAGATAATTGCAGATTTTGACGAGTTGCTGAGCGAGGAGCGTTTCCGGTGAGTGGCAAAGTGGCAAAGATTTCCTGCAGCAGTTGACGAACAAAGAAACTAACATGGATTCTCGCTTTGCACAGTTGCATAGAGAAAATCAAGAGCACGGGCGCCACCTACATGGCTGCCTCTGGGCTAACGGCCAACACCTGCGACCAGGTGAACTTTAGCCATGTCACCGCAATGGCCGACTATGCGCTGCAGCTGTTTGACAAGATTGAGGAGGTCAATATGCATTCGTTCAACAACTTTCGCATGCGCATAGGTGAGACATAGGAGACACGTGCCTGAAACTTTATCAATTTGAATTTCGTTATCTTTTGCGCAGGCATTAACATTGGACCCGTGGTGGCTGGAGTGATTGGCGCCTGTAAGCCGCAATACGATATTTGGGGCAATGCCGTGAACGTGGCCTCCCGCATGGACTCGACGGGTCTGGTCGATCACATCCAGGTGAGTTGAACGAACGGCTGCAGACCTGCTTCTTCTTGTTCGCTTCTCTTCTGTGAATGGGGCGATAGACGAGACGAGGCGAGACTAGAGTAGACTAAACATATGGGGATCATAGGAATCATCATCATTTTAATTGTCATGGGCCAACATTTAAATTGTGATTTCTCAATAAAAAGTTTGCTTAAATTTCTTGTACATAATGTAGAGAGTCATTGAGTGGGTCTTACATATGTTAGCGTGGGTTGAACTAACGAAAGGTCATCCTTCACCTGAGGTCGCTTTGCTTTTCAGCAAATTTCTTAACCATTAAAACGTCAGCTGTAAGAAGTCACTACCTAATAGATACCCTATAAATGGTTTGCTATGAAGAAACAAGCATCTAGAATGAATTTCATATTAAACATTTTTTAATTATTAAATAACAAGCGTAATTCTTAAGTTATTATAATGCAATCTATGTGGCTCTAGGTAAACTTGAATTGTTGTGTGGATACTGAAAATTTTCAGTTTATATCTTGAATTTTTCTTGAGTTATGTCTGGCTGGAGACTGGGGTAGCTTTAGGTCACATAAGGCGCAGGCGGCCATCGTTCATCGTGCGTTGCTTTTTTTCTTGTGTCGAGTTTCTTAGCCAGCCAAATGTCACTTTAAATAAATGAGCCTAGGTGCGTGCCAAGACTTATAAACGCAAGGAATACCCTGCAATACGTAGAGAATTGCTGGAGGGGACAGAGCAAAAATAAATAAATAAATAATAATCATAATAAAGAAAATTATAGATAACAATTTATCTATTTATTATTTTTATTTATCATAATTTTCTTTTATTCCAAGCTATAGCTAATGAGTCAACAGACTTTAGATATTATATTGGTTCCACTAGGACATCAACTTGTTTTCAATAATTTCTTAAAATAGTATATATTAGCACTGTTCAGTCAATGATAGTTTATTTTACTACTACTAGATAGTATCATTTGCAATTATAGGGTATTCTAGAAGAGCTGGTTATGCGCTGCCAGACCGCTCTAATCAATAGCTGGTCTAACAGTTTGCCAAAATGGGCAACAGGCTGCTCCTAACACACACACACACGCACACACACACACACACATATATATATATATTGCGTATAGGCCATGTGCGCCTCATACAATTTTCATGGGAATTAGAAAGTGCCCACGCACAAAAACTTAAACACACACACACACACAGATACATACATACATATAGTATAAACACACTAGCCTAAATAAATACACATACAGACACACTCTGCTGCCGTATTTGATTTTATTTGCCGTGCGTCGTCGATAAAAACGAAACGCACGAAAATTTGCAAAGAGAAATAAATTATTAAGCGGGACAAGGGATAAGATAAGATGAGTGTAGGCAGAGAGGCAGTGGGGGTGATATCAGAGTGTTATCATGAAATATTGAGCACAGGTTGTGCCACTGATTGTGCACGTGTGTGTGTGAGAGAGAGAGTGAATAAAGCAAATGCTGCTGCACGCGCTGCCAATGAACTTGTCACTTGGAATTTATTTTATTATCTCTCTTCAACTCCCCCTCCCTCTCTCTGTCTCCTTTTTACTCCCCTTTCTTTTTGCCGCTGCACGTTCTGGACTCCCAAATGAAATCAACACCTGCGTCCAGGTGACCCAGGAGATGCAGCAGCTGCTAGAGTGCCGCGGCTACGAGCTCACCTGCCGCGGCAGCGTCAATGTCAAGGGTAAGGGCTCGATGATAACCTATTTTCTAAAGGGAAAGGCGCAGCAGCCAACGGCAGCAGTGCGGCCCATGGAGAACGCGGTGACGACAGGCGAGCAGAAGCTGGCAACGGAAGCAGACAAGACGCCAGCTATTGAAGCCGTTGCAGCGGCCACAGTGGAGCCGCCAGACGAGGCGGATGTGGATGTGGATGATGAGGAGGACGACATCGATTTGAATTCCAATATGCAAAACTTGACGGCGCAGCGTCGCAAATCTCTGTGCCGACAGCACAACATCTCCTCCTCGTTCGGCACCACAGTCAGCTCCACGGGCATCACGCCCAGCATCTCGAACAGCTCCAGTGTGGTGACAATTGGCGCTCTGCCGATGCTGCTGCGCAATGCGAATCAGGCGAATGCCGACAGCTGTGCCACGCCCACAGCGCCTAGAACTTTGGTGGCGGAACTCAAGGAGGAGATCACGCGGGACGAGAAGAGCGCACTGAAGGACTCCATTGAGAACCTGGAGATATTGCTGAAGAACAACATCAGTCTCTCGGATCTGAGCAACAAGCAGCAGCAGAATCTGCGCAGCGAGGGCAGCTGCAGCAGTTCGACGACAACGACGCTGCGCAAGCGGGACACCATCGTCAGCTTCCATGTGACTGAGACACTGACCACAACAGCCTCGTATGTGCAGCAGCGCAAGCTGCACTCGGTGAGCACCATGGCCACCAACTGCACCAGCACCTGCAGCAACACCATCACCACACGTCTGCTGTCCAACGAGAGCCAGAACTCGACGCACACGGCGCCTGGCACACTGGAGCGCGGCGAAGCAGCCGTCGCTGGAACGGATGCAGCTCAAGGCCAGTCGCTGGACTGGCAACCGCGCACAGCGACTCTCGAGCCGAATCGCAGTCCCATCAAGACATCCCAGTCGATGAGTCCCATTGGCCTGGCTTCCGAGGTTTTTGTGCTGCCCAACAGTCGCAGCATGATTCTCATCAGCAGCAACAGCACTGGTAGCAGTCCAGGAGGAGGAGGGGCAGGAGGAGTTGGAGGTGTCGGCATCAGCGTCGGCGGAGCACTAGCAGGAGTAGGAGGAGGCGGCAGTGCACGACCAGGGCTGCTGCAGCAGGTTAGCACGTAAATAGCTGGTGATGGATGATTTGATGGTCAAACTAAATGTAAATATGTATAAAATGCAGTCGAGTAGAGAAAATCAAAGAATACGAGAGCGATAGCGTTGCCAGATAGTCGAGCGGCTAATAGAATAAAAAGTTAAGAGGATAAAGATGATTTTAGAGAGCAATAAGAGCTTGATAGCATATACGGCGAGGTAGCATGTTGATTGTGGAGTGACAGCGTTGCCAGATCAACGAGCTGATGGAAGATAAGAATAAAAGTTAATAGGCGGTTGAGATAACTCTGAGCTCTAGCTGCTGCATAGCATGCTACAACCAGTCAGGTAGTTGATTGTAAGGCGGCAGCGTTGCCAGATCGTCGTACTAAAGGAGCAAAAGTTATGGAGTATGGAGATGGCATTAGAGAGCCATAAGAGCTACTTGATAACATGGACCAATGGTCAGGTATACACAACTAGACAGAAAGTCGATTGTAACGTGCCAGCGTTGCCACATAGTCAGGCTGCTAAAAGAGTCAGAGAGAAGAATTAAATAGTTAAGAAGTTAAGAGCTGCTTTGTTTTGCATGCTCCAACAGTATTTTTCCCTTGAGTATCCTAACATACAACGGCATATCCGACTACACTAAATGGCGTTGCCAGATGGTCAGTCATTAACTGTGTTGAAATCCCCAATCCCCAACTAGTATTTCTATTGATCTCGCATTTGTTGTTTGTTGTTTGTTCCTTTGAGCAGCCTAGCATAAACGGGGCCTCATATCCGACTAGGCTGACTACCCTGCATATCACAGCAAAAGTAATCGAATTTCAAACCGAAAAAACAAGCTGTTGCCATAGGCTAGAGTTATGTATAGTTCAATGTGTGGAGCACTATGTCCAGGTTCCTATATATAAATATATAAATATATAAATATATGTATACTATTTGTAGTTGTTATTAGAGCAACTGTACTCAATTTACAGGGTATACAAATGCAGCAATTTCTAAGCTTTGTTACCATCAAATGTATCGAAACTATAGATAAATGTGACTCGAGTCAATTTGTAAGATCCAAAGAGTAGATGGAAGATGCTAAATATTTAGAGAAATCAGAATGTGTGTTTCAAGCTAAGATTAGAGGGTATTCAGAATGAAAAGAAACTGTATTAGTAAATACTAAAGAAATAATCCTTCAAATACCTATATACTAACCAAAGCTCAAAATTGTTAATGCGCTTTATGTGTATGTTGGACTTGTGTGTGTGTGTGTGAGAGAGAGAGAGAGAGAGAGAGTGTATGTGTGTATGTGTGTGCGTGAATGTGAGTGTGTGTGTCTCAATGCTGCTGAAAAAAATCAACACTAAACTTTAATGCTAAACTCTATGTATTATATAAACGAAAATACCTAAACTAAACTAAACCAAAGAGCAGATATACCAGATAAAAACAAAACAAAAAATCAATTCTCGCTGTGATTTCTATTATAAATGTATAGATTATTTTATAGACTTGTGTTACATAGTTTTAGCTTGAAAGGAAAAAGGAAAAAAAAAACTCAAAAAGCAAATAAAAAAGAGAATTCGAAATTGTAATCGAGAAAATACTTTTCTTCGACTTGAAACTATAATTTAACTAAGTTTTTCTACAAAGCTGTTCTACTAAATATATATATAATATATATGTATGTATATATATTTAAAAAAAAAAAGCAACATATATCAAAGTACAATTTGTGTCAATTTAAGTGGAAATGTTAAATGTTCAACGTAGTTCGCAGTTTGATTCATTTTCAATTCAAACTCAAACTCAAGATTCAAGTTCAATGTTAATTACTGTAAATGTGTGTCGCAATAAAATTGTTGTTAATAAAAAACATTATTTCACATTTATTATGCAAATTGAAAAATGTATTTACAGCAAAATGAACGAGAACCAAGTTCTGTCTAGATTTTACGCGCGCGTCGCCAGAGGAAGTAATAGCCCAGCGAATGGAAACCAAAGTAGAGGCCGACTATGGCCAAGAGATTGCGATATAGATTCGATTCTATGAAGCTGTACTTATCCAGCACATCCTGGCCGGTATGGAAGCAGGGCAAATCAGCGCTCTCCCCAAAGCAAGCTATGAACGGAAGAGAGGGAGAGTGAGACAGGGAGAGACAGAGAGAGTAAGAGGCAGAGCAAGTGATTTCCTTCTCTATTCTTGCACTCACTTATGTTCTGCACGCCTGACCATTGGGCAATTGTCATGGCCTCGTTCGCATAGAGCATCCAGGATAGAAACTGCGTCCAATAGAACGCCACAGGCAGCGAGCTGTAAGAGAGAGTGAAGAGGCAAAGATGTGAGGAAGACTTAGTAGAGGAAATCCTGTAAATCTTTTATCTAAGTTGTCGAACTCTAATCTAAAGCACTATCAAGAATACAAAGTGATTTAAATTGAGGAACTTTTAGGAAATATCTATAGTAGCCAACGAACTTATTATGCTTAGAATATAAGTAATAGCTATATATGGAGTAGTTTGAATTGCAAGGATAGACATATATTGGAAATGTTTTCATAGTAGATAGACGATGATAGAAAACCATATATATGTAGATAGCAAAGTCGCACTATAGCTTAACTTCTAGCAATGCAGTCTTATATATAATTAATTGATAAGGAAAAAACTTGATTGATATGCAATGGCCTATCCAATCGAGTAAAATCATAAGAACATTGCCGGACGTTTAGTAAACAGACGAACGTGACTACATAGACTTGCATTGCTTGCTTCAGCTCATCAAGCACCTAATTATATCAAATCTACTTCACAGACCCCATTACACACACAAGCATAAAAACATGATACCGTTTGCCTCCAAGTAGGATGCAGCATATACAAGACAAGGACAAAATAAAAAAAAAAAAAAAAGTCTATAGGTTCGAAATTCTTCACATTACCTAATTTTGATGAAGATGCCCGACGTAATCATGATAATGTAATCAAGTGGCACCAGATACGCCATCGCCAGCGGCACCGAGTTGAAGGCCGTGGAGAAGAAGCAGCCGCAGGCGGTGGCCACATTCATCACCAGGACAACGCAAATAGCCGTGATGCCGAAGGCATAAAACGTGGCACGCAAACCCGTTAGCCAATAGCAGATGACGACGAACAGCAGCGGCTCGATAATCATGCCAGGCAACTGCAAACAAAGAAGCAGCCGATGATGATGATGATGATGATGATGATGATGAGGAGGGCGGCAGGCAAAGGCTTAATCTGGCCAACTTACCATGGCCAAAATATTGGCAACGTAGTACTGAGCCGTAGTGTATAAGCCAGAGCGGGTCTCACGCATGAAGAGCGGAAAGCCCTGGGGGAAGACGTTCAGCACAGAGTACATGGGATGGTAAGTGTTCTCCGATATCATAATGAAGAGGGTGCCCTGCAAGCAGACGCATGAGATGGAAGCAAATACAACTGGAATGGTGAATGAGATTTTCACGCACCTGTACCGCCTGCACGCCCAGCTGTGTGAGCTCCGTGGTGCCCGCGAAGCAGACGCCAATTATGACGGCCATGGCCATCTTTTGCAGAAAGCGCATCCATTGTATGGTGGGATCGCGTAGCAACGTCAACGTGGCACGCAGCCAGACCACATGGAAGCGTTTGTACCAGGCAACGCCCTTGAAGGAATCCAGTTCGGTATCGTAAGGAAAGTTGCCCGACTGAGCCATATGAATCTCCAAGTTGACCAGCATATCGCGCTGCTTGGCCGCCGAGCTGACGGCGAATTGGTCACACAGATGCTGCGCCGAGCGCTGGGAAGCCTGCTCATAGCCGGGATCTGTGGCCAGCACGCCAATAAGGAAGTCCGCCGGATTGTAGGCTTCCGGGCAATAGTAGCCATGATCTGCAAAGAAGCTCAGCGCATGCTGTGGTGATCCTGTAAAGGCGACGCGGCCATCCGCCAGCAGCATCACATTATTGAAGTTATCAAAGAGCTGAGAGCTGGGCTGCAATTGATATAGAGAGGGCATTAGCAAGAAGAGATGAAGAGAGAGAGAGAGAGGGAGAGATTACCTGGTGGATGGTGCACAGGATGGTGGTGCCCTTCTGTGCCAGCTCGTGCAGCGTGGCCACCAGCTGTTGAGCACTATAGGAGTCGAGTCCCGTGGTGGGCTCATCGCAGAAGAGAATGACCGGATTGTTGAGCAGCTCGACGGCAAAGGCCAGACGCTTGCGCTCACCGCCAGACAGCACCTTCTCATCGTCACCGCTGCCAATACGCGTGTGGGAGGCAGAGAGCAGGCCCGTGCGCTCCAACAGCTCTTTGATGATCAAGCGACGCTCTTCGCTGGAAACGCGACGATCCAAACGAAGATGGGCCTGTGGTCAAGAGAAGCCATTGAGTGATTTATCGAGAACTACCTGGAGTAGCTCTCACCATAAAGTTGAGATGCTCGAGCACAGTGAGTGCGCCTATGAAGAGATCATCCTGGTAGACGTAGCCGCTGATGCGATGCATAAAGGGACCAACGCGCCGTCCATTGATTAGTATATCACCTTGAACCACAGTGCCAGCTAATGGGAAATAGTTCATCATGCAGCGAGATCTAGTAGTTGCGCTTATCTTATCGGCGAAGATAACTCACCTGGCTGCCTATAGCCCAGTGTTGACATTAGCGTCGTCTTGCCCGAGCCACTGTGAATGAGAGCCAGAAGATGAGGCGAGATGAGATGAGTTGTCATTAAGTGTGGCACAAAAATAAAACTATTTTGTAGATGCTAAGCCCCGCGCTTATCAGTCAAAGATTAAGACGTTAGCCATAACCCAGTTAGAGGAATTTTTCTGTCTACGCTCCGTTCTACCGCAGCGAGCATATATCGATTACAGTTAGGTGCGCTGAAGCGCAGCTTGAACTCGTCTCACCTGGCGCCCATCAGAGCCATCAGCGAACCGGGCTGCACCGCGCCCGTTGAGTTGTTGATGATGCGCTTCATGCCACGCCCCGAGCCAACATTCGTATAGACGCATAAATCTCTCCAGACGAGCGTGGCCCCCTGTTCCACGGGAGACCATTTGCTGTAACTGCGTAGCGGCAGACTGCGCTCTGAGCTGTTGCGCTTAGAGAGCTTCGGCGTAGTGTCCAGACTGGGATTATCACTAGAGCCACCGTTGCTGTTGCCGTTGCCATGGCCTTGGCCAATGCGCACCGCCTGCAGCTCGTGCTGCTCCTGCTGCCTACTGTCCGTATCTGACATCTCTTTTATCTCACTTCTATTGTTAACAGCGTCCGCAGCCCACGAGGTGAATCGTTCGACAGCTGCTTCTCAACTAAAGTCAAGCAAACAGAGCGACCGTCCAGCAACTGCGGCTACAGTCTGCACTCGTTAGTGTGGCTAGCCGCATTTGATCTTTGTCAGGGTTAGAGCTGTTGGGCGTGGCAATGGCAACAACAAAATAAGCTGCAGCTCAGGTTACCTCCAGGCCTTGGGAAGCCCAACAAGCCGCTATCCAGACAAGCGCTCAACCAGCGAAGAGGAAGAAACCGCGCATAGTAAACGCAGCGAAAATTGTTGGAAAATTGAAGAAAATTTCAATAAATTATTTTGCTCAGCACTGAGAAAAATCAATTGCTTATTTGTTTTTAATTGCACAAAAATATAATTTATTTTAATTGCATGAATTGTACACTCTTTTGGTCCAGCCTAATAACATTTTGGTAAGCTGTCTGCTAAACACAACCACATGCTAATCACATCCACATATCTAAGCTTCGTTAGTAGTCAAATTTTTGGGTCCACCCTATCAACCATAAAATTTCGCTTAGCTAGACTTTAAACTTAGTTGAACGCACCCAGAAAAATTTTATTTGCAAAGTAGAAAAATTCTGTAATTATTTGGTCCACCCTAAAAATAGTAAAATTTCATATTTCAAACAGCCATTTGCTGAACACATCCACAAATTCTGAATTTTTAAATAGCGCTAATTGTGCACTTTTTGGGTCCACCCTAATAACTGCTAAATGGCATCTCACTAATTTTCTTGTTCGGCCTGAAAGTATGCTGCATAAATTAGTGTACGCAGCCTGTTTTCAACTACCGCGTAAAAGTATGCCGCACTGTAATTATCTATATTTTGAATTAATTCAGCCGCCCAAAAGTATGCAGCTTCATTTAATAGATGGCCGTTGCCCAGCGACGCATGAAAGTATGCTGCACGATTAAATCAATACAGAGCGTCAATGAATATCGTAGAGCAATTTATTTAACAGTTTTTAATATTTGTTATATGTATTTCATTATAATAAAATCTTAATCACTAAAATTTATAAATTTCATTTTGTGCCAGAAATGATAACTGTTGTAGTAAAACGGGCAACTGGCTAATATCCTGACGTCTGGTTGAGGCTGCTTCTGGAAGTATAAGAGCATATAAATTTATTTAATTTGTGGTAAGCTTAACATTTCGAACTATAAAGCAATAACTTTATCATTTTGGCTTATACTGAATACATGTGTTAGATATTTAAGAGTTTTTATGGGGTTTATTGTTATTCTATTCACTAGCCTTCATGACACTATCTCGCAGTCTCACTTGCTCTCTTACTCTTACTCTTAAGTTAATGTATTCCACAATTTAAATATCACAGCGCCGCCGCAACTGCCGCTCGCAGGCCAACTATTATCAGACTCAATGATTCTCAATTTAGATTATGCTCAAAGCTCATGTTGCTTATTTAGAACAGTTGCAGTTGCATAGGCTTCGATTTGACATTGGTTAATGTGAACATTTCGTTAAAGGCTACTTGTATAGGTGCGTGTGCGGTTATGTTATTGCCCTTGTCTATTTGCTCTCGTTGTTTGAAGAGATCAAATGATAATGATAAAGAGGGACAAATAGACAAGAAATACACCCTATCTTCATAAGCTGCGAATTATGAATAAACAATATACATACATATGTAAGACATCTATAGGTATGTATACAGCTAAAGAAATAAATGTCGTTGCAGTATTTGTTTGTTTAATTAAAGCTCCAGTATTAAGTTTCCATCAACAGAAAGCAGACTAAAGATACTCTTATATTTCAGCAGATGAAATTGAAAACTTAAAAATTTCTGTTAACAGCCAAATATGCATAGACATAAATAAATAAATATATACATAGATATATAAATATGTACATATGTACATATATAAATATGTACATATGTATACACATATACATATATGTATAAGAATTTCGTTAATCGTTTGAGTGCAACGTTGATAAGTAGAGTATAAAGATTATAAGACACGTTCTCTACGTTCGGCTATGGCCAGTTGTTTGAGAACGTTTCAGTCGAGCGGTACGTCGTCGTCATTGTATATATAATACAACTATTATTATCACTAATAATATTAAATGCAATATCACGAAATCTGTTCAACAATTTAATAAACTAAGGCATTTACTTACGGCAAGCCGATGCCGATGATGTAAATACCCTGGACTTAAAATACTTTAAAGCTTCATCTCAAGGCAGGAGCCATAGTAACTGCATATCTGATCCATTCTATCGGAGTTATTTATTCGATTATATAATCCTACTGTAGAAATTTTAAATATGTCTCAAATGTAATCAATCTAAATGCTATAAATTGAAATTGAAATTGAAATTAAGAGGGTTAAGCCTGAAGTGCTTTGATTATAATCTATATATGTATGCATACGAAGTGTAACGTTAGTTGTGTAAGATTAAAGGGCTATATCGGCATTATGTGGCATAGTGTTGGAGCGGATATTTCAGCGAAATCTCAGATATAGCAGAGGAAACAATTATTGTTATCATAAAGATAAAATTCTATTTTATTATATCCTAAATTTCTGTTGCCCTATCACTGCTTTAGCTTCTTAACTTATCATCCACACGAAATTAACCCAGGCGGATAACGCGCTAGCAAGCAAGAAGAAGAAAAAATATATAAATAAGAATGAAAAGCTAAGTAAATTATGGCTTAGATTAGCTGAGCAATAAACCTAATGAAACAGAGGGTAAACGCGCGTTAACTACAATCAGTTTGCCAAATCAGCTCTAAGCAATGTGAATATAATTAGTAAACATTTCAATTTCGTTTAATTAACTCTATTATATAATGAGTAAAAGACTTACATATAAAGTGCACAGCATCTTAGTTTCTATAGACTCAGCGCGCAACAATTCAAATTGCTAACGGCTCGAAAAGCGCTGAGCTTTTTTAGCGAGCATATTGCGAAAGCTTTTATGCTTGCAGGAGCAACAAAAAGCTTTCCAAGATATATATTTATAAAAGACGAAAAGAGAGAGCAAGCCGACAACCAACTAAACCAACAACACGCGGCACGGTGCCGAGAGCTCGCAGAGCACTAAACATCGCTCAGCTGAAATGAGTGCCGCTGAGGTGAGTTCGTGGTCTTGTTGAGTGTTTCTATTGTTAATTTGGTAGTTTTTTTTTTTTTTTTTTGTATTTGTTGTTGTGTGCTGCTAAATTTAAGTATGCTACTGCATGCTGCAGCATTCGATTTACAAAACTGTTCAAAATAGAATCGAATCAACCGCAAGTGTTACGCGAGTACAGTTATGCGATTACGTACATATTAAGAGGCGTCTGAACATCGACGTCTACTTGCTTATACGAGGCGAGAGCGCGTGTGTGTGTGTGTGTGTGCGTATAACCAATTGAAACGTATGTATGTATGTATGCATGTTTCTTTGTAAATTGATAACTATGCTAAATTGAAGCAAAAGCGTTGCGAGAAGTGCCTTAAAAATTGTCAAACTACAAATATTAAATAATTATTTACAATCAAAATAAAAATGTGTACATATTGGTAATATAAAAATAATTAATATAATTTGAAAAAAACAAAAAAAATTATAATAATAATAATATAAAAAAGCATTCAAACTTCTTTTATAGAATAAATATATTTTATTAATTATACAGAATATATTTAAATATAAAATTTTTTTGTATAATTAGTTACATAGTAACTCAGTCTCGATATTTGATTTAATATAAATGTTCTAATTGCTGTTACAAATTGTTAATAATACTATTGTCTAATATTGAGTACTAATATTACGACCAACTGCGAACAACTGTTTTGTTTATTCCTACTCAATTGTTATTGCGTTATTTGATTAACAGTTTGTCGACAATTTTCACAATTTAAAGGAAAGCTCTCGCAGAGAGCGAGAACGAGAGCGAGCAAAACTGGCCTAACCAAGCGTCTCTTGCTACGCTCTCGCTCTCTCTGGGCTCGCTCACATGCACACATATGTAAATAACAGCGGCTACTCTGCTGAGCTGCAGTGAGTGCGACGGCATAACATAACAGCAAACACGCGCTCACTCTCTCGTTTCTCTTTCAATTATAAATTTGTACATTTGTATTGCCTACTCTTAGGGCTACTCAAGAAATGCTCGACGCTCTAGCATTGCCAGCAGCTCGGGTGGCAGCAGCGTCAGCAATGCCATCGTCGTTACGTTGCAGCGATGCACTCCCTGGAATTGGCTGGTGTCCATCATCAGGAATACTTCGGTGGAGCCAACGATGTTCCTATATATGTTCGCCTTTATGATCACCTCCGTGGTAGAGCAGAATTTCTTTCTGCAAAAGGCTTGTTCTGTCAACAACAAGCTGAGCGACGACATCTGTGCGAATATCCATAAGAAAGAGAACGAGGACTATAAGAAACAGGTACTCGCCACCACAGCCTGGTTCTATCAGTGGGAGAATATCTCGGCGCATGTTTTTCCCATCATTTTAGCATTATTTCTAGGCTCCTTTTCCGATCGTCGCGGTCGCAAGCTGCCCCTGCTGATGGGTCTGGTGGGTAAATTCATCTATTCCACGATGATTGTGGTCAATGCCAAGATGCCCACCTGGCCGGTGCAGAACATTATCTATACGGCAACGCTGCCATCGGCCATAACCGGAGCTGATGTAGCCATATTTGCCTCCTGCTTTGCTTATATCTCCGACATAACCACGTTGCAACAGCGCACTATCAGGGTGACCATACTGGAGGTGGTCTATTTGACTGCGATGCCAACGGGCGTAGCCCTCGGCTCACACCTCTTCTACAAGGTATTCAATGAGTCGTATGCGGACATGTTCGCAGTGAATGCATCGCTGCTGCTGCTCGCCATCATCTACACACTGTTGGTTCTGAAGGTGAGTTCCAGCTGACCGAAGAGATGCTCCAACTGCATCTTCTGCTTCTCTCCTCCCCTTCTGCAATCAGTGGCAAACGACACCCAATCAGCGGTCGCTGCGCGAGTTGGGCTGCTGTGGCTTTTGGTGCGATTACTTCGATCGGCAGCACATCAAGGACTCCATAGCGGTGCTTATCACACCACGACGCGGTCACAGACGCAGCTTTCTCTATATACTGCTCATTAGCATGGCGCTCTACACCTTCCAGCGGGACGAGGGCAACTATTTGTATTTGTATACATTTGACAAGTTCCACTGGCAGGTCGACTCCTACAGCACCTTCAAGACCTTCAAGTCCTCGGCTTTTGTCGTAGCCATGCTCTTGGCTGTGCCGCTGATGAATAAGCTTCTCGGCTGGCGGGATACGGTAAGTGCTCCCCACTGCTTCCTGCTGTCAACTGCCAGCTCTATTGAGGCCCCTTCCCCCTTTCAGACCATCATTTTCATTGGCACCTGGGCGCATGCCATTGCCCGTTTGTTTTACTACTTTGCGCCTGGTCCGACGCTGTTCTATGTCGGCGCCGGTGTCTGCAGCCTGGGTCCCATAGTGGGACCAATGATACGCTCAATGACATCCAAAATAGTGTCACAGTCAGAGCGCGGCAAGGTCTTTGCTCTGCTCTCCGTGTGTGATAATGCAGTGCCTTTCATCAGCGGCGTTTGCTACTCGCAAATCTATCAGGCGACGCTCAGAACAAATGATGGAGGCGGCATCTTCTTTCTAACCATCGCCACACAATTGCTGGTCTTTCTGCTAGTGCTGTAAGTGAAACCCATTGACCAATTGAATTCTATCTATTTAAGCTATGCTTTCGCAGCTGCATACACATTGTGCTGGGCAGAAGCTCACTGGCTGTGCCCGAGGTGCCAGAGAAGGAGAGCGGACTGATCAGCAATGAGAAACAGCAAATCTCGGGAAACAATGCCGAGCAGGAAACTCATTGAGTTTAATTATAATCTGTGTTAAGCCAATAAAAGACATGAAATTTTCTATTTTTAAATGTAGCTTGAATTCCACTTCTCTTTCAGATAAACTCTCTATCTAACCAATCAATCTATAATATATCCTTCTAGCTTCTGGCCTAACTAGGACTCATTGAGTTCAGCTACTTACAGTCTAAGGCTAATAGGAATCAAACTTACCTGCGAGTTTTTCCTTCCTTTTCATCTATTTGTTCTTGGAGAGTGTGCGCTGTTTCTCGGCATGCTCCACCACCTGCTCATCCACATAGAGTCCTTTGCGCTTGCGAACGCTGTCCATATAGAGCTTGGCTCGATTCGCTGAGTCGGCCTTCTCGCCAAAGTGCATCAGTTCCTCCTCGGTTGTGGGCAGCCAGAAGGGATCAATATCAATCACCTGCCAAGAAGTTGAAGAAGAAGAATCAGTAGAATACATACCGAGATCTATTTTGAGTAAGTTTTCCAGGAATTCATTTAGGCACAAAACTGAATCGAAAGCGGGCCACTTGAGCGAGGACAATAGGGTATATACAACGGCGACGCTGGGTCTATGCGCCTGCGCCTGCGCCTACGCCTGCCTTACGTGATATTTTATGAGTGTGCGAGTGTGTGCGTGTGTGTGCGTGCTGGCAATCAGGGAAAGCGTACATTTTCACATCTTCATTGTTACGCTCGAGTGCCTCGTCGAGTGTCCCGTCTGGAAAGACATTCAAATGGCTGTTGCGCATCCTTAATGACTTTTTCAATACCGAGTGGGATAGAAAGGACACAAAGGCGTCCATTGCGTGATAAGGCACGCCAGGATACGCAGAATTTCAGTGAATGGCGTGAAGTATTTGCCAGTGATTGATGATTGCCAACCAGCAACAGCAACAGCAACAGCAACAGCAACCAGCCTGGTTGTGTTTTGTTGTGCACAGCAGGCGGGTGTTTAACCTTGTTGTTGTCTTTGTGTTGCTTCGGCGGAAAGGCTGGCCCCTAACGCACAGCCAGCTCAATGCCAGGAACTTTGCTTTTGTGAATAGCTTGAGTGAAGAGTTGCAACAGGATTTGGTTTCAGTTCGTGCGCAAAGAAACTTTTGTTAACTATATACCCTGTACGATTCATTGACTATCGGCATACTTGAATGGGACAGCTAGAAGGCTTTGCTGATAATGATAGAGATCATCTTCTATAGCTAAGCTCAACTCAATTCCCATCCATCTGTTCGCATTGATCTCTATGAGAGACGTCTTTGTTGTGCCATATCGAAAATTCCACTGCACTGCACTGCACGCTTTACAGGCTAAGTGCTAGTCGAGCATACTCGATTCGGAACACTTTTACTTGTTCTCCTCCTTTAGCAGCATCTGTTCGCACTACGCTAAACTGTGCTCCCAGAGCCCCAAATGTAGATGATTATCGAGCACAACGTTTCGCTTGTTTAACAACAACGAACAAGGCCAAGGCAGGGGCTACAAGAGCAGTTCAAAGTAAGTAAGAGAGAGATAGAAAGAGAGAAAGAGAGAGAGAGAGAGAAAAGATGCTGCTGCAGCAGTAGCCAACATAATCTGCAAAGACGACACGCGGTCCAGGCCAAGAAACGGGCAATCCCCAGCCACAGCTTAAGCCCAACTGTGTGTGTGTGTGTGTGTATTTGCCATCCTTTTGCACATGCGTCGAGAAGAACACACCAAAGAGAGAGAGAGTGAGAAATAGTGTGAGAGAGAGAGAGATAGAGGGAGCAGTGAAGCAACTAGAATGGAACGCTGCTTTCCCCAACGCACAACGGTTCGTCAAGTTGAACAACACAAAACAATTCAAGCCCTTTGGCAGCTGAAGTGCTCCAAAAGTGCGCAACGCTTGCGTCTGAGCCGGTCCAGACAAATGAGCAGCTAACGGCTGCATACACTGAGAGAAACGGCAGCAAATGAGAAGTTTTAGTTTTCTGAGAGAGCTTGAACTGCTAGAATGAGAATTACTATTCATGAAAAAGATGAAAAGCCTTGCTTCCTAGCAGTGCAAATGTACATGGACTTTCGCTCAGTGCTAGCTTAAAACACACTGAGCGAAAGAACATGTAAGACTATATAACATGTCAGACATGCAAAGACCTAGTGAAATTGTATCCACATAGGAAATGCTCACAGTTTATTAAGCAACATGAGCTTTAGGATAGCAAAGAAAGAAACTATATCATATATATATATACGCAAATTAGGAAAACCTAGAGCAATGCCAATATTAATGTCAATAATAATAATGTCTATATTCTTATATAAATATTCTCAATTTCATTACTATTATCATGCAGTTGAAATACGTAAGTTTAAAGAGCAAAACTAATCAAATATTATAATATTTATAATATATTCTATAATTTATATTATAGAATAATATTAACAGCTAAAGCTAATGAAGTACAGCTAGCTAAAAGAGCTGTAAGCCCTAAATCGAGGTTAGTATCAAATACGAGAACAATTCGATTATATATATATAATTTTCATTAATCTTAAAGGCCTAAGTCCTTTCAAGAGCAATTATATTAAATGAATTCATGAAAAATCATGAAAAAGTCTTGCCAGTTAAATTTTACATCAATGAAGTCTAGCTGTGCTCAGCAGCATCATCATTTTCTCTTCATGCGCTATAGAAGACATGTCATTCCATATTTTTCAAAGGAACTGTTTGGATTATTATAAAAAAAAAAATCATCTTTATATATATACATATATCATTTGTGACTTGATACTTCGCTTGAAAGACGAAACACGCGAGAGACGCGTGAGTCGGATACTCTCGACTGATTGTTTGTATAAGCGTACGTAGGTACGTACATGTGTGTGTGTGTATGAGTGTATGAGTGTGCGTGTGTGTGTGTTTACCTGTCCGCATGCAGGTAATTTACGCGGCAGCTACCGAAATACGCGCAGCTCTGAACAGAATTGAAAACGAGGCAGCGCGGCAGAGGAAGGGGCAGCAGAATAAAAAAAAATATATATATATACATATGTGTATATATATGTAAGTAAAGCGCGGCCCGCAGTTGAGATTATTATCGCGCGCCAGAAACAGAGCCACAACTTAAGCCAGAGCCACAGGCAGAGCCAGAGCCAGAGCCAGAGCTGTGACCACGAGCAGCAGCAGCAGCAGCAGCAGCAGCAACACAAATGGAACGTCCGTTGCGCATGCGCTGCAAAGTCGAGATCGAGCCTCGAGCCTCGACGAGCGTCATTTTGACAGCGCGCACAATGCAAACCACGTTCCACTTAAGCGCAACAACAACAACAACAACAACTGCCTAAAGGATTGCCACAGCCACTTGGATAAGCACTTGCCGGCTCGGACTTCAATTTAAAAATATACATACAAACACACACACACACACACACCTGTGTATCTGTGTGCCATATGCAGCGCAGACTTTAGGGCACTGGCCACGGCCTCAACCTCAACCTCAAGCCGCAGTCGCAGTCACAGTCGCAGTCTTAACACTGAGCAACATATTCCATATTCCTCGCCTGCGCTCTGCGCTCCATTGAAGACTTTCCCTTTGGGGCTGGGGCGATGGTCTTGCTAGCTGGAAGCTGGGGGTCTCTCTGCTGTCTCTTGCAGGTACAAAACGAGTTATCAGATTATTTGTTATTTGTCTGGGCTCTGCTCCGTTCGGCTCTGTGCTGTTCTTTTGGGTTCGCTGCTCTGCTCTGTTTTATTTTTTACTTCAAGTAGTTTTCGAGTTATGCAAAGCAAAACAACAACCACAACCACAACAACAACAACAACAATAATAATAATAACAATCATATGCGACGCGTTAATGATAAACACTCCAAACAAGAACAACAACAACAACAACAAGCTGAGCAAATGAAAGGCACAAGCGAGCTGAGCCCCTCCACCCATACCCCACCCCCTGGAAACTCCAATAAGAATCCAAGTAAGACCAGTAGCACAAAGCCGAGCTGAAAGGGAATTTTAGGAGGGGATTTTTATTTATTTACTTTTTTTTTTTCCTCTCAGTAATTTGGAACGAGGCATAAAGAGGCCTTGAGCGTAGCAAAGAAAATCGTGTACTGATTGCGTAATAATGGGAGAAATTGTGAGGGAAAAGAAGTTGCCATGTATGATATATGGCATAATATGGAATTGCACATAGAATAATAAAGAATTGAGCAAAGTGAGGAATATTTCATTGAAGATATAATATAATATAATATGGCAGAATTTTAGTAATATATTTTAATAAACTTTTTAATAGTTATATATAATTATATTCCTAAACTATGACAACTTGCCTATAGTATTTCTCATAGACATTTATAGTTCTATTTCAACACGGAACTTGAGAGACTTTGCTAACTAGAGATTTTGGTTTATGCAGGTGGCAGAACATCATTAAGCTGAGCTTAAGACTTAAGTATACTCAACTGCTGTTAAATTCTGTACAGGGTATTGTAAGCTCAAAGATTACAAAAATGCGCAAGACAGTAGCAACAGTTGCAACAGCAACAAGGAGAGTCTTGCAAAGATATGTATATGTATGTAGTGTGTATGTATGTAGCTGCTTGAGGCTTTAATGTGTTACGTGAGTAAAAATTATATGGACTTATAGACCTATATTAAAACTGAAAATTAGTTTCTGTTGTTGTTATGGCTCGAGCAGAAAGGACGACAAGTGGGTTCAGTGCAGAGAGAAAGGAAGCGAGAGAGAAATAGAGAGGGGAGAGAGACTGGGAGAGAGATAGAATGAGAGAGCAAGAGAGAGTGAGGTGAGGGGAGAGACAGAGAGAGAGAGGGAAAGTAAGAAGGTGGAAGAGTGAAAGGGCGATAGAAAAAAGAGCGCGAGAGAGAGTGAGAGACAGAGAGAGAGAAAGAGAGAAAGAGAGAGAGACAGAGAGAGAGACAGAGAGAGAGAAAGAGAGAGAAAATACAGGGATAGAATGAGACAGAGGTAGATAAAAGGGTGAAAGAGAGACAGAAAAAGAGTGTGAGAGAGAGAGGCAGAGAAGGAGCGATATAAAGAGAGACAGAGAGAGGATGGAGAGAAAAAACAGAGTGAGAAAGACGGAATGAATACGATTTTGAGAAAGACGAAAATAGGGAGAGAGAGAGGGGGAGAGAGAGGCAGTCAGCGAGATAGATGGCCTAGCGGCTAATGCAACATCTTAAATGTTGCCGGTGCTGCTGCTGTTGCTTTTGCTGTTGTTAACAAATTTTGTTTTGTCAAATGCACTCCCCAGCTCTGCCAGTTCATCCCACCTCACGACAGTTGCTTGTTATTATGGGCACGTGACAACTGCGCCCACAAAACACGCCCACGCCCATGCCCATGCCCACGCCCCATCATACGCGGTCAGTCTTGGACATACCAGCGTGTCTGTGTGTGTGTGTATGGAGGTGGGCGTGTGTGTGGGCGTGGGCGTAACTGCTTTTAATTGTGTTAAAAAGTCAGCAAGCTATTTTTGTTGTTGTCGTGATTTCAAATGAACCAACTCAATCGCCAGGTGACACACATCACGGCGATTGTTGCTGCTGTTGTTGTTGTTGTTGTTGTCGCATTCTAATTGATGGCAGCCAACGATTACAACAACAACAAAAACAAGCACATATTGCTGTTGTGTGAGTGTGTGTTGTTTTTTAGCTTTCCCATTGTCTTAATAATAATGCACTTATTTGTGCTGCTGGCCAAACTAGTTTCCGTTTAGATTTCTACACGACGAGACGCCACGGAAAGTTACAAATGTGCTGCGTCCCTCCCTTTTCGGACGGACGCTGGAAATGCGTATGAAATTATACGAAAGCAGCAAAAAGACAACAACAACAAAGGCAACGTAGACAACAACAACAACAACAACGTTGCCGGCAAAACTTCAGCTGAGAAATAGAAAATCACCGGAAGTCATTATACAAAAACTTGTTGTTATCGATTGGTTGGGCGATATACAACACACACACACACACACACGCACACAAACTATTACACATACAGACACACACCTATATATATATATATATATCTAAATACATATAGCTAATACCCATACAAATGTTTGTACTTGGAGATTGTTGCACAGGCGACAAGTGAAATTCTATGCAGACTAAGAACTAACTATGAAAAAACCAATTGGATTTGACAATAAATAAAATAAAACTAAGAATAAAAAAAAAAGTAATAATATATATATAATAACTTTTTAATAAATCTTGTTGAATTCACAGTTTCTATGATGTTCTAGTCCTTTCACTATAAGCATTTACAAAGAGAATAGCTGATATATACCCCACTTGTAGCTAGCATAGAACATACTCGAGTCAATTGAGAGTAAACACCTGTTGAAAACGTAATTGACGCCTTTGTATGGTGCACGGAGTGCTGCTGCTGCGCCTCTCTATATATATATTAATCATTTTTTTGAGCGAGCCCATCCGCTGTTTGGGCCCATCCGCCATCCGCTTGGCCAAGTGGGCATTGAGATCAACTTTGGGCACTGCACAAGGTCAGGGGAAAGGCCGAGCACTTGGCATTGCTTTGGCAACTGCCAGCAATAAAATATTGCACACAGCTGCAACAGCAGCTCAAATGGACCATATAACTTTCAGAGCAACTGTTGCTGCTACTGCTGCTATTGCTGCTGTGGTTTAGCTTATAAGACTTCAGCAGAAGGCAACAGCGACAGCAGCAGCGTAGGTAAACTGAGATTTTTAGCTGACCAAAGACAGACCGCAAAAGCAAAAGGCACGCACATATGCCATATGTTTCAAGAGGGGAAACTTTTGTGACTTGCGCCCAAAAAAGATCAAGCAACTGCAACAACAGCAAGAGCAACAGCAAGAGCAACAGCAACAGCTGCTCTGATTGCACACTTACCTCCCAGTGGCTAAACATTAGCTGTGGACAGGCCAAGCCAGATGTCTGTTTGCGTATCTCCTGCGCAAAGTTGAACGATTCGATCACCGGCAGCAGGCAGGTCACCGAAAAGTTGCCGCTGCCCTGGGTCAGGTCGCCCGATAGGATTTTACCATGACGTCTACCAATCACAGCATACATTTTACCTGCAAAAAAACACGGTTAAAGATTTGATTGGAGATTAGCATATGCAATAAAAAATGTTATAAGTAAATGGGAAACATTTTTTGTATTTTATGGTATTCGTGCTTGAAGGTAATAAAACAAAAATTGCAATATAAGTAAATACGTTTAACAAATTGAGTGATTTCTATATTAATTTCAGTCCAATAGAAACTAACTGAGGGAATATATAGAATAGAATAGGGCATAAGCCAAAATATATAAACTATTCTATGCTATTCTTCTAGTCTAGTCCAGACAAGACTTGATAGTGGCTATAATTATGTATATAGTTTGGCTTATGCCCTTCTCGAGTGAACAGTGTTAAGTCGATGTCAAGTATATTGATTAGCTAACTAACTATATGCATTAGCTTCACTAACCACATCATAGATCATTCTAATCAAAAGAATAAACATTACACGCGATCAATTAACTCTATTGACTTCTTTATTTATTTATGTCTCTATATAAATATTCTTTTCACTTTTCATTTCTTTTGAAACATTTAACTTAATTCAAATCTAAAGTCCCTAATAACTTCTATTAAATAGATTTTGATGCTAGTTTCTGTATATGATCTACATATTCTGATTAAGAATAATTGACAATTCCAAATGAATAAAAAATAAATAAATAAAAAAATAATAAATAATAATATAAATCAATTTAAAAATTAATGAAAAAAATATTTTAAAAATAAAATAAAAAATATAAAAATATCAATAATATCGAAATCAATTAATATCAATAAAGAAATAAATAAAAATTCCATTTTTAATGTTATTCGTATTTACATAATTTGATAATACATTTCGCTATGAAGACTCAATTCTGATTTTCATCACAAACTTTTGTGACTACTGATAAGAATAATTAATATCCAATTATAAGTATAATTCGTAGTTCTTTTTTAGCTTCACTCAATTTTCTAATGAGCAGTCTTTTAACACAGCTTTAAACTACATTTCTAGTTAGCATTCTAAGACTTGGCTTTCCTTTAACTCAACTCACAGAAATTCAGTTAACAAAACTCAAGTGAAGCTTATAAAAGCTACAGCCACATTCCATATGCTGATCCCAGTTAAAGCTGTGCCTGGGCTAAGTGGAAATGCTAACTGAAATGAAATCTTATCGCTAGAGCCATACAAAATTGGCGGGCTTTCTGCAGAAGCGCGCGCTTTTCGCTTGAACTCTACCCGTGTGTGCGTGTGTGAGTGTGTGTGTGTTGGCCACTTAAGCTGAAGAAGAGTTAAGAGTTTGTCTTGCCGATACTGGCTTATTTTTTGGCATGCGCGCGAAATGAAACAAGCAGCAACAGCAGCGCTTAAGGCCAGCAAAAAATAAAAAAACCTACAACAACAACACGCAGCCAGACAATGTCGCAGGGCAGGAATTAGTTTCCGGTCGTAGTAAAAATGACAAAAGAAAAAAAAAAAACACACACACAGCAAAAACAACAAGAACAAGGAAAATAAAAAGAAAAATAAATATAAATAAAATCAACAGCAGCAAAAACGGGCTAAAGGATGCAACCAAAACGTCCAGCCGAACGAACGGCAAGCGCTCAGCACGCGAGCCGGCTGCAGGCACATAGATACAAACACACACAGTCAAACAGGCAGCAGCACAACAACACACACACACACACGCACACATATGCAATGGATGCTGCGCTGCTAGCCGCATTCATTCATTCATTGCGTCGCAGTCGCTGCGATTGCTGCTGCTGTTGCTGCCTGATTCTCGCTCTCTCTCTCTCTCTCTCTCTATGTGTGTGTGCGTTCATTCAAGTCTTGGCCACACAGATACACACACACACACTCTCACTCGCTCGCCATACGCTCAGCGGCAGTTGAAGTTGCTGTCGCTCGTTTTGCTGTTTGATCAGTTCGAATTGTGAGTTTGCGACGAGCAGACGAGACCGCGTGCCACACAGCAACAACAATACGTTGAAAAGTTCGAGAGTTTGACGTGTTCGCGTGTTCTAACGATACAAATAAATATATATAACAAATAATATACAGAGAGTGTGTAACAATTAGCTTGAGAAAACAATAGTGAAATATACCCTGTAAATTGATTGATTTGTGTGTTGAAATGTTGCCAGCTAGTGAGCCAGGCAGTTGCCGCTGCTGTTGCTACTATTGCTGCTGACCAAGGCTAATTCGAAACTAGCAAAAGCCAATTGCAACTATAGCCAAAGCACAAACAGATACAGTCAATACATACCTACATATATCTATATATATATAGAAAAACAATCAACGTTTCGATTTGCCAACAACAACAACTATTGCTGTTGCCCACAAAACACAAAAAAAAAAGTGTCAATTACAACAACCGCAGCAACACACCCAAACACACACACACACACACACACACACACACACACTGCAATGGCCAGCATACGTGCGCATTCGCTGCTGTTGCTGCTGCGGCTTATGTTGCTGCCGTCGCTGTTGCTGCCAGTGCTGTTGCTGCTGTTGACAGGCGGTGCGCAGGGCACGCGACTGCCGCTCGAGGTTTACGAGCTGACGCCAACGGCCAGCAGCGCCGAGAGCGCGGCTAAGCATAAGAGCCTGGAATATACTATCTACGATGCCAAAGAGACAGCAACAGCTACTGCAACAGCAACAACAAGAACAACAGGTGCAGCAGCATCATCAACAACAACAACAACAACAACGACAACCAGCAGCACGGCGAGGCCAAGCAGCGAAAAGCCGCTAACTGTAGATGTGGTCAGCATCTCAGCGGAACAGCAGCAGCCAGAGCTGGAGCCTGCAATGGGTAGACGTGCGCGCCAAATGCTGCAACAGCAGCAACATCGAGCCACCAGCAGCAGCAGCAATAAGCATGCGCACAGCGTCAAGGATCTGCGCATACTCTATCAAGTTGGGGTAAGTAGAAAGACAGAGATAAATAGTGAAAGAGCGAGCTAGCTAGCTAATTGAGCATCAGCAACAGTTGCTGCTGCTGCTGCGCCTTTTGCATAGCGATTGCATAATGCAGTCGCAGCAGCAACACCTGCTATAGCTAGCTAGCTGCCCATGTTGTTATTGCCATTTGTAACTGGCTGCTCTAAGCCCACGCCAGCAACTGTATGAAGAAGAAGCATTAGACAAGCCGCCAACAGCAGGTTTCGTTGCTATAACTGGCTTTTGGGCTTTTGTCTATATTTAGCTGCCGCCCTATAGAGATTGACGTTCTTTAAAAAGCCATTACACTTGACACCCACCAAAACGGGGCACACACTTAATTGCAGCTGCAGCAGCAGCAGCAGCAACATCGCTTGCTTTGTATGAAAAATGAAAGTTGTTTGTTGCTTTGCCTATTGTCAATGTTGCCATTGCTGTTGCTGTTGTCGTCACATTTGATCAATTAAACTCAGCTCAGTTGAGCAATTGCGATACCTTATAAACCAATTAGCGCTGCAGGTCAAGAGTTCAATATGAGGCACGAACAATGACTAAGCCACGTTGCGCCCCAAGTTCGGCTCCGATATGAATCTTTCCAGCGAAACATGAGCTGCAACAGCGACAGCGACAATTGTTTCACTGTACATAGTGTATAAGTTAACTTAACTTAGATCGTTTGGCCAATCCATTGAAAAATATTGGAAAAAATAACACTCCCTAGTTGTCATGAGGCGTGAAATATCAACAGCAACAGCAATCGGCACGATAATATTGACACTATAAACAAGTCAAAGAGCACAGCGGGTGAGGGAGTTGGTGAAACTTGCAATGCACTGAGAAAAAATTATAGGCATGATAATGATTAAGAAAGTTTTATCTCACATTTGATTAGCTAAAATATGAAATGGAATATGGGAATAATGCAAATGCTAAATGAAGCCAATTTCTAATGAATATTTCTATATATACACTGAGCGAAGATCTCAGTAAATTATTAAATACAGCATAAGTTCTATGATTCATTTATTATATCATATATAATTAAATTTAATTAAATTTAAATTTTTTGATTTTAAATAAAAACATTTTTTTTTTTTTTTTTTTTTTTTTTGTTTTTTTTGCCTATTCCTACTCAATTAAGCGAATATTGGTTCTTAGATTACATTATTTTTAAAGTTCCTTTTTGAATAGATAGATTTTCAATAAATATTATAATCAATTTATTATAAAAAAATATTTCTCATGACTCTAGTTTCTAGTTATATGAACTAAGTTACAAGAGACTTCAAAACGATTTAAATTCTCAACATTTTCTAGAAATCAATCTTCTTGCCAAGTCCATAATACATCAAGATCTCTGTTCATTTGCTAAGCAATCAACTACATATATCAATTTACAGATCTCATTTGAAGATAACAGAAAATCCCAAATTCAATTCGCTTGGACTTGGCCGTAAACCCCATAGAACTCTAGAATCGATCATAACTCTAGTTGCCATGACACACATCTCATAGACTTTCAGCCAGACCGCAACACCTAAAAAAGCAACAACACGCACAGCTCCCGCTATGGCTGTCCCATAAATTTCTAAATCTGTATGTCTGCAATAAATTTTGAACGGGCATAAAAAAAAATCAAAATAACCCAAAGCAAAGGCATAAGAACAACACCTAAAATAGAAAAAAAGCCAAAAAATTCCTGTTCGAAGAACAAAAACAAGCGCTGGAAATAGTAAGCGAAGCGTAAGTGAGCGCAAGCGAGAAAGAGAGAGCAAGCTAAAGTTGTTTTTTTTTTTCTCGATGCAGAAGAAAACAAAAAGTTCCCATGCTTAAAAGCGCTAAACATTCAGTTCCGGTATTTAAAAATGATTTCAACAATAACAACAACAACAAGAAGAGCCAGAAGAACAGACGACAGGAATGAGAAGCGCAGCAGCAAGCAACAGGGAGATGCTCGTATGTGTGTGTGCGTGCAAGACAGTGAAGAGGAGAGAGAGAGAGAGAGAGAGAGAGCGAGAGCGAGAGACGCAGCGCGGTGTAGAGTTGTGGAGAGAGGTTGTGGTGCTGTAGAGAGGGGCGACGACCAAAGCTGAATGAAAGAAAATTCATGAATGAAATACGACGAAGCGAGCAAATGGAATGAGCGAGAACTGTGACGCTTCAGCAATAGGAGTGAGCAGGAGCGACTGATTGAGCGACGGGGTGGAGACGTATGAATGAAAACGTAAAATGACGGCAACGGCGATGGTGATGGTGATGGTGATGTCGACGCCAAAGCTGACTGCGACGCCGACGCTGACAGTGACTGCGTTTCGCTTCGCTGAGCAAGTCAATCTATGAATGAATGGCAAAGCGACAGAGCGTCCAAATGTTTGAATGGGCAACAACAACAACAACAACAACAACAACTGATTTGTTAGCCATATACAAGCAGATCAGCTACGCATATTTGGCTTAAACAACTGACAGAGTTTCATCGCAATGCGCGTGGCATGGCTAAAAGCGTCGAAAACATCGACATGCTGCTGGCTGATGCTGCCGGCTGCCAACATGAATGACATGCTGTTAAATTCTTGGCCAAGCAAGAGCTAGCAAAAGTCTTCAAAGAATTTCAATTGACTGAGAAATGCATAAACAAATCAAGCATAAACATGGCTCAACTGACAGACAGACAGACGTAGAGAGCGACAACGAGTCGGACACGTGGGTGCTTTTATTGTTACTGTTGTTATTGCCAGCCAGGTGTGAAAACGGCATATTTTATGTCGTTTCTTTTTTTTTTTTATATACACAGCGCGCCGGCCAACTGTGCGTATGCGCAATGCGTGATCTACAGTTGTTTATCGACAACGCGCCACGCCCTACTTTTCAGCTTTCAGTCTGTAACAACAATGGAGCTACAGCTGTCTTCCTTTTCGCCATCTTCTTTACATTGAACATATTTTATGTTAATTTCATTCACGATCAAATTGAATTTATGACAGCCACAGCCAGGTCACACTGTAGTTACATACACAAATCAATTTCTGGGTGTGTTTTTGTTTTTGTTTTTGTTTTGGGCCAGCCTGAAGGTCGTCGTCGTATGATATTTGATTTGTAGCCAAATCATCTTCAATGTAGAAGTCACGTTGGGCCACAATCACGATATGATCACGCTGCGATCACGACTTTGATCACGACTTACAGCGCATGTCTAGCTTAGGCCAGTTTCAAGCGTTAGCTCTCGTATTACGACTTTAACTTTTTTTTTTTGCATTCTTTCATAATTTTTCTTATTAGTTTTTTCTCTATCTCTCCCGCTCTCTTTGCCTTTCACGTCGGGGAATGTTTTTTATGCTAAATTTAGAAATTATTCAATGTGATTCAAAGCGAAAACAAGAAAATAATAAAAAGAAAAAACTGAATGAATGAATGAATGAAGAGAGTAGACAATAATAATAACAAAAGCAACAATAACAACAGCAGCGCTTGTGGTTGGCATAAATCATACACTGAGCGAAACATAATACAAGAGATTTAATATCTGATATAAATGAAATGTAAAAGAAAAAGTTGACGAATTTTCGGAAATCCAGCTACAATAAGAGAGGTCTAGCAGAAGACTTAAATACATAAAATACATTGAGCGAAAATATATTGAAATTTATATATATATAGAGCTAAGATTACAGCTATAATAAAATAATGATAAATAAGAACTTCAAAATAAATAATATATATATTTGACAAACAATTTTCTTGCAGTGTACTTATGAGCAAACACATTTTTAATAATGCCCAACGCATTAGCATAAAACGCACAACAGCAACATCAATGACAACAACAACAGCAACAGCTACAACATAGCACAATTATTCACGTAAAACAACAACAACAACTTACAGAAAATTCCAGTTCACAATTTTTACAGTGGAGCTCCATTCAAGAAAAAAAAAATGCCTTAAAGCCCGAGCTGCTACAACCTGAGCCAACGGATGCTTGGATACCATAAAACTAGTTTGCCCACTTTTATATATATTTATTATATATATTGTTGTTGTTGTTGTTGTTGTTGCACCTATAGCTGCGGCTGCTGCTGCTGCTGTCGTTGTTGTTGTTGTTGCTGCTGTCGTGTTTCTCGAGGCAATCAGCTCAAGTTTTGGAACTGGCGCGCGCGCCAAGTCAACTTTTTTTTTTTTTTACTTGTAACAAATTTTTGATAAAGCAAAAGAAGAAGAAAAAAAAAAACGTAAATACATATGCGTATGCGATTGCTATTGGGACATGTTGCTGCTGTTGCTGGCAATACACGAGCTAGCGGAAATGTGTGCTGCAGTAGCACAGTTTCCGTTTCAGTCAAGATCTTGTTACAGTTATTGACGGACACGTTCCAATTTGGTTGCTATTGCTGCTGTTGTTGTTGTTGTTATTGCTGTTGCTGCTGCTATCTGTAAGTGTGCTAATTACGTGCCAAAGGCGCATTGTTTACAGCGTCTGGCGACGGCAGCAAAAATAAATAACTATAAATACGCAAACGGGGCGCGTATTGCTGCTGTTGCTGTTGTTGTTGATTCATTCATTCATAAAAACCGCGTGCGCGCAGCAGCAACGGCAACTGCGCATGTGTTCATTAAACAAAACAACAATCGTGTTTGGGGCAGCAGCAGCAGCAGCAGCAGCAACTGCAACTCGATCGTAATTAACAGACGCTCCAACGAAACAACAACAACAAAAGCCTACGAGCAATTGTTGCTGCTATAGCTGTTGCTGTTGTTGCTTGGTAGCTGTCATTCATTAAAAATTGTGAAAAACAGCAACAGCAGCAACAACAACATCAGCAATACACTCACACACAGCAGCTACAAGCAACAGCAACGAACAGCAAGCAGCAACACGTAGCCACAGCAAACAGCAGCAACAACTTTTCATTCATAAAAATGCTGAAAACAGCAGCAACAGCAACAGCAACAACAATGAAGCCAAGATTGATTTATTTAGCTTAGCGTAAAAGGAGACAACAGGCAACAGGCAACAGGCAACGGGCAGCAGCAGCAGCAACAGCTACCGTCAGCAACATGTTTACAGGCCAACAGCAGCAGCAACATTTTGCGGTTTGGCCAAAGCAACAATTACAAAGACAACAACTATGCCACGTTGCTGCTGTTGTTGTTGTCTCCCCATTTTTTGAATGAATGAATGAATTGCTGTTTTCCGTTGCTGCAACTGAGGATGCGCAACTGAATGTGGATGTGGATGTGGTTTTTTGTGTGGCTGTCCGTGTGCGTAGACGACGTTCGTTCATTAATTGTGCCGATCAACAAGCTACGCAAAATCCACGCAGCCAGCAGCAAGCAGCAAATAGCAGCCAGCAATAACAATGGACAGCAGCAACATGTCCCAGGCCCACTTCAGCTGCAATTGGCCTGGCGAAAAAAAAAAAAAAAACGGGCAAACCAGTTCCTTAGCGTTCCTAACCAATCCATAAACTAAACTCCCCTTACCCCCTTCACTCGACCAAAGCCCGCAGCAACCCCTTCACGCTGAACTGAAAGACAACAAAGTCCAGTAACCGTTTTCTTGTTGTTGTTGTTGTTGTTGTTGCTGTTGCGGTTGCTTCCTTTTGGCATTTTTGCACTTTTATGAATGAAATTTTTTTGCTCATACCCTAGAGCAATTTGATGAGCAAAGGGTATGTTGTGTTGCCTCATGGCTATAAAGTATGCGAGGCTTAAGAGAATGAGAATATTTATCGATCAATTCGGTTTTCTCTTCTCTCATCTGTAAATCTGTTGTTTAGTTAGCTCACTGTTAACTCTATCTCGTATCAAATTTAATATACAGTTTGTTTACAAAAATCACAATCGATATTTATCGATACGCAGCTTTGATTGTATTGTCATATCTAAGAGCTGTGACTGTGAAATGAGAATCCTAAGCATTCATATGTATCATATAATATTTCTAATCTGCTTTCTTTGGTTAGACATTTATTTTTAAATCTAGGATTTCATTTCATTTTACATCATTAATTAAAAATCGATATATATCGATTCCTATCTTTGCTTTCTTAGCAAATATGACAAGCAACCTTTGGCTATTCAAAACTGAATTTACGGGGCAATTGTTGGGTCGATCAATCCCAATGCGTAGCACTCTTACTTGTTTTGCCGTTGAGGTTGGCATGTTTCCGTTAAGGCGCGCCAAAGTGGCACGGCCAGTTCCCAGTAAGCCAAACCTCCTCATCTGCTGCCGCCGTCTGCTCTAGCACATTTAAGCTGGAAGTCAAAGCAAGACCAGATTCAAGACGCGGGCCAAGTCTTTGGGCTATGCAAAATATGTAAAGAACGAAAGGCGAGTTCAGAATCAGTTTACTTCCGGCTCGGCCCACAGTCCAGCCCTGTTTTGTATTTTATTATTATTATTTTTTTTTTGTGTTTTTCATTGGAATTCCTAAGCACAACAACAAAGAATTTTTCGTTGAGACTGGCAGAAGAGATGAGCTGACGATTAAATTGAAGCTTGTGTCTGTGGAAGCTGGGGATCCAACAACTTCCGTGTGACTTCCGTTAGAAGAAGCTTCTTCACTCACTTCCGCTGGCTGCCAAGAAACAATTTCCAATTTTAATTGAATTTTTGTGTAAACAGCGTGAGCTGACCAAACAGCACTTCCTCTGCATTTCTCTCTCTCTCTCTCTCTCTCTCTTCCCTCACCCCTCTACCTCTCTCAGTCTTTTGCTCTGCTGCGCCACATGTGCTGCCAGATTGCATAATTCTTGCGCATAAGGGGAAAATGTGAAAATACAACAACAAAGAGTCTAAGCAAAAGGAAATGTATAGAAAAATCATTAACGCACAGACAATAGATAACAGCGAACGCCTGTTGCATGAGCCAAACTACCTGCAACAGCAACGGCAACGGCAACGGCAATGGCAGCGGCAGCGGCAGCCGCCTGGCACAAGTGTCTAACGGCTATGCAAGGCGCATGTGCAGCAGCCGGCGTTCGTCTGTCCGTTCATCCATCCGTCCATCCGTCGTTTGTTCGTCCCACGTCATCCGCTCTCGCCGTCAACGCCCTCATGGGAACCAAACACCGATCCCTGCCCAGCCGTTGCATTTCTTTGGGTAGAGCTCTTCCGGCATTCGAGAAATTTATGTCACTGATTGGCAATACACACACACACACACACACACTCACTCATACACGCACACACATGTGGCAGGTCGATCCTTTTTGTGGCAAGTCCTTTTGTTGGCATTTTGCGCGCGTCATGTCAAGCCGTTTGGGTTATTGATAGCAGCAGGTGCAGTCAGAGCTGTGCGTCTACAGTGCACACTGCCTAACAGCGCCACAGGCAGTCAGTCACTCAGCCAGTCAGCCAGTTAGGCAGTCGTGCAGTCAGTTAGCTCTGCAAGCTCAAATTACGCTGTCGCCGCTAAGCGACAATCAAAGGCTTCCCCCCAGTAATGAGTGAGCAGTCAGTGTTGTGAGGGGGGGAGGGGGGGGGGGCAGGTGGGTCGTCTGGTGGCAGCTAAAGACAAAAGCTAAAGCGATGCATTGGCATGCCAGTTATGCAGCTGACTAAATTACGTTTTCATCGCACACTCCTCTCATGCAGCGAGAGCCATTGGATAGATGACTTAGTTAATGTACTGCGAGATACCCTGTATAATGGATAGGGATTGATTATGTTTTTACTTGCTCTTCTCTCTTAGAAATCAACATTAGAGAAGAAACATCTCAGTTATAGCAGAGCTAAATCCAAATTCTTAGGGATTCCTGCTACAACTGCAAGAGTTATCATAGAGAGTAAATGGAAGCTTTGCTATGATATGACATGCCATGTTTATGATATATAGTATTTTATAGAGCTCACCTGGTAGCTCTCTTGCTACCTTACCCTTTCTCCCATTGATGCCACCCTTTTCGCGCTCTCTCCATTCTTACAGGGTATACAACATATTGTAAGAGTCATTGTCATCTTTGTGGCAGAGCAGCTTCCGGTGCTCAACTCTTGTGGCGCAGAATTCCAAGCATGCCCCCAGCCACATGAGGCATGACAAGCAGCAGCAGTTGCTGCTGCCCTCCCCGCCTCTTGCCTCATGCTACAGTTGCTGCTATTTGCTTCTTCATCGTTATTCTTTTTCGGTGGGGTTGTGCGGGTTAATTTGATTCAATTAAACGAGCGTGCGTAAAACCCTTTGACAGCTCTTAAAGCAGCTAGCCGAAAAAAAAAGAAGCAGCAGCAGCAGCAACAACAGAAGAGAAGTCGAAGCTCAGCTTAGCTGCTGTCCAGCAGCAATGGGGCTTCAAAAGTTGCACAGTGCTTGCCGCATCACGTTGCATGGTTGCCTTTCATTTGTCATCTCTCACTCTCTCTCTCTCTCTCGACTTCCGCTGCGCCCTTTGGCGTTTGGCTTTTGGCTTTTGGCTGTTGCCCTGGCTGCTGCTGCTGCTGCTACATGGTCCTCCTGCTGTCACTCCTCCTGCTCTTGCACTTTGACACACATGAAGCTAATTGTTTGTGGAGCGCGCGCGCGCGTGTTGCTGCTGATGCGAGCAAATTATAAAGTGTCGTCGAATGGGCCCATTGAGGAGGGCAAGAGTGGAGCTGGCACGTTTACCTTCTACACGTGTGCTGACCCCACCCTTTTTTTCTTTTTTTTTTTTTGCTCGCCTTAAACCGGATATCCGCTTGAAGTTTTGTTTTCTATCTTGTCTTCTTCTGCTCTTTTTTTTTCGCAGCAAAGTAAACTTTCTTGTCGACTCGGCAGCTTGTTTATCTCTGGCGCTGATTTCGGTTAGCCGATGAGTGGAGGGGCTACATGTTTGCTTTATACCATATATAAAGGAAACACCTAAACTCCCAACTCACACTCGCCTATTTGCTTATCAATATGTTTGAGCTGGTATATATATATAATATATAACGGTTTCTGCGTAGAGCCACTTCAAACTACCCTCAGTTCGAGCAGGAGTCGTGGAGTGGGAGCCCATCGATATACACGCTCGAATTTCAAAGAATTTCCCACGCTGCTTACAGCAGACAGACAGCTCCTTACATAATGCATATGTATATACATACATATATTTATACACATATATACATATATACATATCCTGTCAGATAGCACAACAAAGGTTTCCCTCAAGTGCTCGAAACTCTTGCTCAGCAAAGCCGTAAAACAAAGCTTTGAGCATATGAAGAAAATGTTTGAAAAATTTGTCAACGCAAAAGGGTTAAGGGGCAACAGCAGCAGGAACTAGCAGTAGCTGCAGCTGGCGGGCGGAGCCAGGTGACGCCTACTCCACACAGAAAACAAAACAAAAATGTAGGTCAAAAACGCGTGGGAAACGCGCGCGATTTGCTTCTTTTGGAATTTAACGAAGTAAATGCGGAAGTAAATTGTGAACGGAAGTAAATAAAACTAATAAAGCAAGGCAGAAGGACAACTTCCGCAACAGAGAGAGAGAGACAGAGATAGAGATAGAGAGAGAGAGAGAGAAGGAAAGAGAGCTGGGCTCTGGCAAACGCATAGAGCCAAAGGTAAAAGGTCAGATAGGCAACCTGTTTGGCTTTGGGTTGGCTATGCTTCCGGTGCCATAGCTAATCCCTTTTTAAAGAACACACACACACACACACGTGCGTGTGTATCTGTGTGTGTGTGCGAGTGTTTGCTGCACTTACATATTTATTTACTTCCGCCAGGCGGCCGCCTGCACTAAATCACTTCCGGACTTCCGGTTCGTCACGGTCGCGCTAAGTAGTAGAAGCAAAGTCAGAACTAGAGAGAGAGAGAGAGAGAGGGAGAGAGAGAGAGAGAGAGGGAGAGAGAGAGAGGGAGAGAGAGAGAGAGGGAGAGAGAGATAGAGCTAACGACAGGGGCAGCAGGACGCTCAGGTAGCTGTACCTCAGGGCAGGTGCAACTCGCTCTCAACAACGCCTGGAGACAGCCTATTGATTTCATTATAAAAATAATTTGAATACAAATCAGAAAGACCCATATATGCCGAGGGGCCAAGGCAAGGCAGACAGAAAATCAAATTGAAATCGAAACCAAACAAAAGATCAAAACAACAAAATGAAGCAAATTAAGGTGTTGTAGAGTAAGAAGTTGTGAACCATGAAATACCCTGTAAACCAATGGGAATGTGTATAGAAATTATATCAATATATCCATCTATCTATCCATAAATGTAACATCTATCCATGAATATAGACAAAGATCTGAGCTTGATTTAGGCTTAGTCAACGATACTTCCCTACTATCAAATACTGATCATGCTTTACAGGACTAAGAGATAAAGCTTGCCTATTTGTATATACCAAATAGAAAGCAAACATTGTTAAGGTTTTATCCAGCCCTTTCACTCAGATCTCTGCACTTGCAAGCCAAACAGACTCAAGGAGTTATCCTACACCTTTCTTAGACATTCATCTACAGGGTATCGAAAAGTGCTCAGCCTCAAAAGTAAGGTAAGGACCCAAAAACGGCGACAACATCGTCAAGAGAGATGTCAAAAAGGTACCAGTTGAAAGAAGTTCCACTTAAAAAATTGATTGCTTTCGATAATTTCATTGGAAACGTGTTGTTGTTGTCGTCGTCACTCTTGTAGTTGTTGTAGCTCATATGAGTCTGTGTTGTTCTGTGTCGCCAGAGTGCCATACAATAAAATCAAATGAGCGGGATAAATGACAGTCGAGTCGAGGAAGCGCGGGCGAAACGAAAACAAAAACTAAAAGTCCACTGTTGCTAGTTGAATTTTATGATTATTGCACAAAACTGGAATAGAGGAATAGAATACGTATGTAGGACATAACATAAGCTTTTATGTATAGCAAGGGAGCAAGGAGCCAACTAGGATTAAGTAAACAAGGTGCAAGGACAACGGACAAACAATATGAGAAGCGTTAGGAATTCAATTAAACGAAAAGTATCTGCTTAGCATGTTTACAGAATGGACTCCACGAAGTCCCAAACAAACATATAGAAAGAGACTGGGCATTAGATATGCTATAGTTGAAACAGACACATACATATGTATGTTAATCAAGCAACTGTTTACCCAATCCGAACTTTGTGTCTTCTTGTCTTGTGACACACTGTTGTCATAGGAGAAAATTGAATAGATGTGGGTTAAGGTTTCACGTGAGAGGAGTTGCCTAGGGTTGCTTAGAGCTGATATATCAAGACTAACACTGCCTAAACGTTCGTTTAAAGCAGATTAAATGGTAGATTATATAGCGTGGGATTGTGTGTAGATCAACTCTAAATCAATTTAAATTATATTCATGAAGAGTGCTTAAGAAACTTTTGTTATTTCCAGGGGATCGCACAGACAACTGATATGATTAGCTAGGCAACTCTCTACCATTTTGAGATAGCCTAGTTCAAATCTTAGGCATATCTAGCCTACCCATACTCTCCCAATTCTCCTTCTGCCCTAGTGTACGCCTCAGTCGATTATTTCCTTTTGCTTCTATTCCTGTTTTTGTCTATCCTGCTCACCTTTCAACTACGAGCGGCTCTGCTTCCTAACTGTTATTTCCTTGAATAGCCTCTAAAAGGAAGCCACTTCAAACTTAAATCAAACTCAATGCTCACCTTTTTGCCTCGTTCTATGAATGAAATTATTTGAATGGCTCGTTCAGATTCGATGACGTGCTTGCCACCACTTGGCTATGCAAATGGTGCACAAGCGAAGCGAAACATCATCAATAAAACTAAAATTAAATTGTGACAAACTAAGTTTTCTCATTTCCTTTTCTTCGTTTGCTTTTGCAGGACTCTGAGGCCGATTTGCCGGTGTGTGCACCGAATGCGGTTTGCTCCAAGATCGACCTGTACGAGACGCCCTGGATAGAGCGACAATGCCGCTGCCCCGAATCGAATCGCATGCCCAACAATGTGATCGTGCATCATCATGAGCATGGCCATGGCCTGCCAGAGGGCCAGAAGCATCGCAACTACTACGAAAAGGAGAAAATGCTGCAGCACAAGCGCCTGCTGCTGGGCGAAGGACTCTACCAGGACAAGCGTTACGAGAGCTTGCATTTGAAGAAGCTAATGCAAAAGCTAGGCGCTGTCTACGAGGATCAACTGCAGCTGCACTCCAGCGACTATGTGGAACGCTCTCCCGATTACAATGAAGCACTGCCGCCTAGCTACGAACAGGTGTTGGACAATGAGCTGCCACACGTGTTGCCACGTGGCGGCACACATATGCGGCACTCGGGTCATCGTGGCCAAAAGGAAGCGACCAGCTTCATTGGCGGCTGTCCGAGCAGCCTGGGCATCGAGGACGGCCATACCATAGCGGACAAGACCAGACACTATAAGCTATGCCAGCCCGTGCACAAGCTGCCCATTTGCAAGTGAGTAGAGAGCAAAGCCAATGCAAGTAGAAGGAAAACTAATTTTATTCTCATTTGCAGACATTTCCGTGACTACACCTGGACGCTGACCACGGCCTTGGAGCTAAATGTCACTGAGCAAATAGTGCATTGTCGCTGTCCCAAGAATTCCGTGACTTATCTAACCAAACGCGAACCGGCGCCCAATAGTCCAACAGCCTATCGCTATCTATTCGCCTGCTCGCCGCTGACAGTGAGTATTACAGCCGAATTCTCTCAATAGCTTTACTCTAATGCTTTCTCTCTCTCTCTCTCTCTCTCTATCTTCCTTTAGCGTCTGCGTTGTCAGCGCAAGCAGCCCTGCAAGCTGTTTACTGTGCGCAAACGTCAAGAGTTTCTGGATGAGGTCAATATCAATTCGTTGTGTCAGTGTCCCAAGGGTCATCGCTGTCCCAGCCATCATACACAGTCGAGCGTTATAGCGGGCGAAAGTTTTCTCGAGGATAATATACAAACTTATTCCGGCTACTGCATGGCAAACGATTGAATATATTGACATATACATATATAGATATATTGATGTGGGTTTATAGGTTTAGCTAGCACTATGCATATAAGTCGACTGAGCCAATTGAGTCTCGCCAAGTTAACAATTAAACTGAACAAGAAAACTATACAAACTACAACTAATATATATGAGCGAAAATGTGTGTGTGTGTGCGCGTGCGTGTGTGTGTGTGTGTGTGTGTGTGTAAAGGCTTTTTTTGTTGTTCACATATAAACAATAATATCTATATGCATACGAATATTTAATTAGTTCTAAGACGCAGTTTTGTTATACAAATCATTTGTAATGAATATTTATAAAGAGCGTTATCCCAACTCTATATAGCCCACTCTCTACAACTCTCTCTCTCTCTCTCTCTCTCTCTCTCTCTCTCTCTCTCTCCCACTATCTCTAATATTAACTGTATATATTTGTACGAAATTTGTATTTTATTTTAAATATATATAATTGCGCTTAACATTTCAATTCCAACTTCGTATAAATCCCTTGAGTGCCAAATTAGCATGCAGCCGCAGAGGAAGAGGAGAACGAAATGCAAATATTCAAAAACAGTTTGAAACTGCAGAGGAAAATATCAAATGAAACGAAATAATGTTTGCTTTAATATGTTTACGAAAATATTTATATATATACATAACTAAACAAACATATATATATATATAAATAAATTCTTCCAAAAATTGTAAATTCGCCTTTAAAATTGATTATAATCAAATTCGCATTGAATATATATTTGTATTCGACTATTTTGGCTATTTAAGTATTAGGCATTTCCTTATTATTATTTTATTATAAATATATCAATATATATTGCTTTTGTATAAAGACCAAAACGAGAACAAAATAAATAAATTTAATTATGTATATGGAAGAAGAATTATGTTGTGCATCTTATTTTTTACTTTTTATTTCAAGCAATAAATTATTTAGCTGATCACAAGGTAATAAATATATATCATGAAAAGCATATATGAAATAGATATGCATTACTACAGGAAGTTCTTTAAAGGATTTTAAATTATTTGCATGATTTTTTATGTTTAGGATCTTAGCTCAGTCAAGTTTTAATAAATTATATTTTTTTTTGGTTTCTCTAAGTCATACGGGGCTCCAATAAATTAATTATGCTAAGCTTTGATAACAAAAGTCCACATATTTAAAGGTTTTTTTTTTTTATTTATATAAAATTAAAAAGAAGATGCATTGAAGCATTGAAATTTTAAATTGAAAATTACCTCAAGCGAAACCATTTTCATGCGCCGCCCCAAAGTATGCAACAAAATTTGTGCACCCAGTCATCCATGGGCAACTGCTTTGGTGTGAAACTTGACTAAATAGTAAATGCAGCAACCAGGAAAAAATTGCATAGAACTGTGTTAAAAATTGTATAAAAATCAAATTGCATAAATCAAGCAAACAAAAGCAATGCAATGTTTATTCAAGCAAAAACCTGACTTCCTGGTCAAAAACAAAAAACAAAAAAGTTGAAGTTCAAAAGAAAAACAATCAAGTTTATGGAACTATAAAGCGTCAACAACAACAGCTGAAAAATGCAAATGATTAATGCAAAACAAACTGAAGAAGAGAAGGTAAGTCGCTGGCTAGAAAGCCAACTGAAGCAGATAAACCGAGTGGCGGTCGGAGTCAGTGAGCGGCAATATAATTAAATAAATAGCGGAGCAAATAGACTGGACGCGCGGCTGGATCTGGCAACGGGATTGCAGATATGGGGCGTGGCAGCTGGGCAGGCGCTTGGCCATGGCCGCAAATTCAATTAACGCGCGACGATGCCCAGAAATGAAAACATAAAAAAAAGAAATAAGTAACTGAGAGTGAAAGAGTGGCGAGCGGGAAAAATTATCAAGAAACAAGCATATAAAAAAGTTTCGAGTGTAAAAAACGAGGTGTAAAAACAGCGTGGCGAAAACTCACAAAAAATATCAAGAGAGAGAGAGAGAGAGAGAGAGAGAGAGAGAGAGAGAGAGAGAGAGAGAGAGAAAAAAGTAAATCGTAAAAGGCAAACAACAACAAGTGCGAACATAGCCATAGAAGAAAGAGGAGCAGTTTTTTTTTCCGCTTTGTTTTTTGGTTTAGCTTCTTTTTTTTTATGACGCCAACCGGAAGCTGAGCGCGTTAAAAACTTGACTTGAAGCTACTGCAGCATAGGCAAGAACAGCAAGTAAGAGTGTTTAGAGATGCGTGTGATGGACTATGAGATACCCTAAAGGTCGTATAAAGCATCGCAGCACATATTTTACTATTGTTTGATTATGATGCAATTCGTTTCGTTCAACAATATCCTTAAAATTTAGTTCTCATATGGAGCAAAATGACTCTATGAAAGCCTTAAAGCCTTGAGATGGTCCACAATTGAGTATTATACTGGAAAGTATCCAGTGAAACCAGCATGCTTTGATATGCTAAATAATCTACTCTTAGCTATTACCTACATCTGCTCTACAACACCAATACATACAATGATCAATCTTTACAGGGTATACAACAAAAAAAAAAACACGCCCCGTCGCACAGTTAGCTGACATTTGAAGATTTGAACCCGGGCTTGACTGCAATTACACTGGGCATATATGGTCTTAGAAATGCATAAAACGCGAAATTATTAATAATAATAAAATCACACACACACAGGGATATCCACATTTAATGACCCATTAAAGTGCGTCTAATTGGGCGACGTGAGCTGTGGAAATACCGTAAAAGATTCTTACTGCAGGCCCAGCGCCGAAACAAACTCCAGCTCTTCTCGCGCCTCTTCTCTGGTTCTCAGGCAGACAGAATGAGCACAGCGCCAAGACAGTTGTTCATGGCATTACGCTGGGCTACCTACCGACCACAATCTCTCTCTCTCTCTCTCTCTCTCTCTCTCTCTCTCTCCCTCTCCCTCTATAAGTCAGTCAAGCTGGGGGAGACACTGCAGATGAGGCGTTAATTAGAGTTTAAGCCTCAACGAGCAACAATTTTTTTTTTCTTTTTATTTTATATATTGTATACCCTGAACCCCGTGCAATTGGTTAAGCTGGGCGTAATGGCTGTGTGAAATTGTATGTAACCAAAGATTAGTAAGAAATTATAGTCTTGTTGAGAATTAATTGTAGATTTTCAACTGGCCCAGTTCTGCTAATCATATTTTATCGGAGAAAATTATGGATATATCTAACTATATACAAGTAATCTAGCTTATAGTTTTATATCTGATAGTTTTTAGATGAATTGGCAGAAATTCTGTTGATATTTACACTGCTTAGAATGTCTATTAAATACTGAGTTCTGCGTCGTTATGATATTCGACTGAAATTAACTTTAATAACACATATTATTTTAAATAAATTGTAGATCGTTTACTTGTCATTCGATCTTTACATCATACATGTTTCTTGCATTAAAGATCTTTACTTTCTATAAGTATTTAAGAAATCTTAGGCAGAAGTTGCACCAAAATTATTCTATGAAGTGTTTTGAACAGATATAAATATTGTATATGAATTCTACATTTTATATAAATTTAATATATATTTTTCATACATTATATTAATTACTTACAAAAATTATATGACTGTGATTCGGCTTATAAAAATCTGTATATATAATCAACGAGTCCAAAATTTCAAAATTTGACTTTGAGTTTTAACTTGACTTGACTCTGAACTTCAGCTCCTATTGTGAACAGTCATAACAAGTCAAGTATAATTTCTCATAAGTATAATTCCTTAAATATAATTATAATTTCTAGTCAAGCAATAAGCAACTTAGAATCATTTCGAATATTTGAATACGGCAACAATTAATAAATTTCTTAGCTAAAATACAATAACTAATTGATTAATGAAGTTTTCCTCTCAATCACAACAGATCTTAAATCATTTAAGTGCTGACAATTGATTAGTTCCTGATCAGACAGCGGCATCGACATCGGGCAACGGCATTTATTTGCCAACTTTTCGATTTTCATCAAGCCGAGCTCCCTTGGACTTCGGGTTCGGGTTCAATTTCCCACCCGCTGTTGGGCTGTCAATACACTCCATTCATTATTTATTTGTTGTGGCGAAAGTTTTTCATTTTTCGCCAATTCATGTCTTGTCTTAGCAGCTTCTGTTGCACTTTTTGTTAAGCAACAATAACAACAAAGTGCTGTTGGCTAATTATTAATGGCATGTTGAGGTGTCTGCGTTCACATGTAAATATATATTTATTTATGACTGACTGCAGCAACAACTCTAGTTGACTCTTTGACTTCCCCCCTCTAAGACGACTCTAGCCCAATGTGACTTGGTATTAGCTACTGTGCTTGGCCAGCATATTGATTGATTAGCCTGCTCCATGGCCTCTGGCTGGGATTTGCATTGGCCAGAGTGAACGAGCGAGCGAGACTCAGTGAGAGTTTCGAATTTCAAAGTTGAATTTTCTAATTTGAATTCCACAGAATTTTTTGATAGAGCGCTGACAATAGATCTTAGAAACAGTTGGGTGGTGCGAGGGCAGTCATTAGAAAATTCAGCTCATAACTTTCTTTCACATCATTAAAACTGACCAAAAACGACAACAACAACAACAACAACAAAGACAAAAACAAATTAGACAACAACATGACAAAAGTCCAACTAATAGTATCCGCTTTATAGAATCGACTGATGAGCGCCAAAGCGGCAAGCATTGCATGTCTGCTTTTTATTGCCCGCTTCATGATGCTCAAATGTGAGTATATTAGTTTGCTGTTTCTGTTTGGCATATACTCTACACTCTACACTCTACACTCTACACTCTACACTCTACACTCTACACTCTACACTCTACACTCTACACTCTACACTCTACACTCTACACTCTACACTCTACACTCTACACTCTATACTCTACACTCTACACTCTACACTCTACACTCTACACTCTACACTCTACACTCTACACTCTACACTCTACACTCTACACTCTACACTCTACACTCTACACTCTACACTCTAACACTCTACACTCTACACTCTACACTCTACACTCTACACTCTACACTCTACACTCTACACTCTACACTCTACACTCTACACTCTACACTCTACACTCTACACTCTACACTCTACACTCTACACTCTACACTCTACACTCTATACTCTACACTCTACACTCTACCCTCTGCACTCTGCACTCTACACTCTACACTCTGCACTTTTCTTAATTCCACTTCATTTCCAATTTGAGCGAGCATCGTGCAGTTGACTGCCTTCCACTCTTCGTTCTGTTCTACGTAAATTTCTTCATTTCTTCTTGCTGGCTAGCTTTTACTCCACTAATTAGCCACGTTTTGGAGCGCTGACATGCAAGCTACATCCAAAAAAAAAATTGGGGTGCCCCACAGGTTGAGGCGCTTATGAATTTAATTGCACAACATTACGTCGAGGCCTTATCAATTTTCCCTGGCATAATTATTCTTAATACATTTCTTTTGCTTGAAGCTCTTGGTCTCAAGATGTTTTCCTCTTCTGACTGCGCCTCTTCCTCAGCTATGCTGACACAGGAAGCTGGGAGAGAGAGAGATTTCACCTGCCAACTCTTTTTTATGGGTTTGTTTTTGCCTTAGAAAGTGAAATTTTAACGGCGTTTGTAATTTGCCACCACGCCTTCCGCCCCCGGCCAGCGAAGTGGCAGTGGGAATTCGGATGCTTTAATGCTGGGCAGCGGATCAGCAATTAATCAATGAATGCTTTTTAGATTACCTCGAATAAATTGTGATTCATTTTGTTATTGATTCACATTGATAAACGAACTGCGCAAATACTTGCCACAATCGGTGGCAGCCTCTAATGGCTTTTTAATGCCAACCAAATGGGGCAAGGGCGAGCGAGCGAGCGAGCGAGCAAGCGGGAGAGTGAAAGTGTAATCGAACGAAACTGTTAAGAGTATCATATGCGAAAATCGAGATTTATATATGTATATCTATAAATATATATATATCTATTTGTAAACATAAAAAATTTAATGGATTTCTCAGCGTGCAACAGCGATAACGAATCTGTTGATTGCTCACTGACAATAAATTGCAACAATAAAGCAATAACAATAACAATAATAATAATAATGCAAGAAAGCAAATATGATGGCAGACAATTGAGATACCCTGCAACATATGAGAGACTTTATGTAGAAAATCTTTTAGAATTATAGAAATTTCTTTATTTTAAATAGAGATAATTTTTTTGATAAAGACTTCTATTAACTGATTCTTTGTAAGGATAGCTAGATTTAAAATAAAGCTAAAATATGAATGAAGTTAACAAATATTAATTATTAACTTTATAATAAACATAATAATGAGGGTCTTCTACCATTAATAATAAATAGCGTAGATATCTGAACTATCTTGATGTATTAACTAACTACAATAACAAGAAGTAACTGCTTTAAGTTTCAGCAATAGCCAGTTCACATAGCTGATTCTGCTAGCTAAACATAAACATAGACTAAAGTACTCAAGCACTAATAGACATATAGAGCCATCTACGCACACACAAATGACTTATTGCATCGATTAACAACATGCAATCACGCCCCATCTCCACGCACATTGTTGATTACAGGGTAGCGTAATCATTGTAATCTTATAGTGCAATGCCGAGTCATCAGCGCTGCACAAAGAAAGCGACAGACTTACAAATCATGCATAACAAAACAACCACAAAAAAAAAAAAAAGCCAACAAAGCTCTCCAGATGCGTTTGCATGCATATTCATCTAACCCCAACGTTCGCTGCGCACATGCAGATGAAATTGAAAGTAAGACTGAGAGACTGACTGAGTGACTGACTGGCTCGCCTGCCACTTCACCAACGCATTGCAGTCGATTATTTTCTAATTACAAAAAGGCAATGCTCGCGGCACTCCAAAACACTCCTCAACAGTGTGGCCCACCTTCAGTTCCAATCTGTCGCTGGCTCAAGTGAAGAAAAGTCTCTTTTCTCGTATTCGAAGACGAGACAGGCTACAGACGAAAGGTGTTAAGTATGCAAATGACAGGGCAAACAACAACAACAACAACAAGAACAACAACATCTGCTTACAATGGTAATAACAATAGTTATAGCAACAACAAATACAGTTATGTTGTAATATTTACTAGACAACATCTTCTGATATTCGTAGGCGGGCAACAGAGACGCCGATCGAAAGCGAGCGGTAAAAGCGCGCGATTTGACCTCAAAGAAAACTGAAGTCGTATCCAAAATCCACATCCAAAGAGCCAAAGTCAAAGCTGAAGCTGAAGCTGAAGTTGAAGGCAAAGGCGAAGATTCGCATCTTTTTTTTTTTTTGGCTTTTTTTTTTGGTTACTTTTACATGTGCGCCGCGTGTACTTTCTCTACTTAGAGTTTAGCTGGTAAACGCGGTTTTTCCACTCGCCGTTTTCTGCTTCTTATTACAATTTTAGTTTTCTATACCCTAACCAATGGAGTAGCATGACTGAGTGATGATTCATGCAAAGGGAGGATGAAGTAATCACTAGATAAGGTAGATAGTTAGATAGATAGATTCCTTGCAGTTATTGAAGATAGAAACATAGACTAAAAGATTTTTACTTGCTAGGATAAATTAATGAAAACTAAATACTAGAATGTTGGAAAGATTCTTAGGTAGATTAGGTAGATGAAGTAGAGAGATACATTGATAGCCATCTAGATGGATAGATATTAAGATCGTGAAAAAGATTGATTGATAATAGTGTGAGGCACATATTAGAGTATCTCTGGTTCGTCATACTGCAAGCAATTGTTCTATGTCATCTTCGTGCTTATTTGCATTAGTTGCCTTGCCTTTGTAGCCGCGCCTAATCGAAACTTGTGCCCAATCCGGCCAGAAGAATTACCTCGCAATGCAGATACGCCTCAGATATGAATGAATGTATATGAACAAAGTGAGAGAGGGAGAGAGAGAGAGAGAGAGAGAGAGAGAGAGAGAGAGAGAGAGAGAGAGAGAGAGAGAGACAGATAGGGAGATCATGGCTTTGCTGTTGTAATTAACTCTCATTAGAGGCAGTCCCATCCCAGTTAGATTCGAGTTTCACTTTCGCTACAACAATATCAACAAACTGTTTAAGTGTGCTATATTTAAGTATTTACTTGGCCAACAGAAAGACATGCGAACAAAGCAAAAGCTAAAAGCCAAATAAACTTTAAATCTCGCACGAATTCTCTCATTGTTGTTGCTTCCAAGCGAATTCGCATTTAAAGGCGCGTTGATTGTTTTTCTTCTTCTAGCCAAAGAAATAATACCAAACCCGGGGTTTGGCTAGACAAACGATCATGGGAAAACAAACGGCGCTGACCAAGTGCCAAGTCCATTGCCAATTTCGAGCAGTTAGCCAAAGAAAGTAAAGCTTGGCTTGTCTGGGCTTAATATCAGCATCCCGTGGCGGCTCCAAACCTCAATAATGGCCACAAACTGAGATTAGGGTCTGCCACAAAAATCCGCGTGCCCAAGTGACCCGCTGAGTAATTAATGGCAAACCACGCATCAAATGCAAATCCATCCTGTTCAAAATACTTTTCGAGCTGAATAAATACGTTGAAGATGTCGAGTGAAGATTTAAAATCTTAATTAGATTTCATAAGCCACGCACACATTACTAGCTAAAGATATCTGCCAGCTGTAACTTACATTTATGGCTCTATGTATTTCTCAAAGAGCTGAAAGTTGTCTGATCTGAGTAACGTGCTCATCATTGACAAACTGTAGAAAGAAAGATCTATCAATATATTTGAGAGTTTACTGTAGTCTATGTGGGAAAGAGCTGAAAGTCTGATTCCTTTCTGCATGCCCAGGAGTCTAAAACGATATATTGTATTCCAATATCAACTGAAGTTTTTATAGTTCATTTATAGCCTCTAGCTAATTTCTAGCTTGCATTTATTTGACTACTTAGCTCATCGCGAATTTATTTATATGTTTTCTCTATCTTTCTTCTTACTGCTGAATTCAACTTGCCCGAAGGTAAAGCATTTCCAAGCTCATCATCAGCTGATTGTATTGGCTTCTGGGCTCAGCTCTTGTCAAGCGAAACTCATTTCTAGAGATGTGCTTAGACACATATATATTCTAGAAACAGCTCACTTAAAGAAGTTGGCTCAAATGACAGTATTAATACTGAGACGAAGTCTACAAAGCAGTTATTGGAGTGGAGAGAATGAAAAGAAAAAAAAAAAACGAATTCATCTCATGCATATATTGCTTCATATCTTTTTTGCCGCCTATATTATAACTTAATAGGAAATTTAATTTAATTCAATTTCATCTTTACTTCCACACTCAGCTCATCTCTTACAAAGTCTCTGCTCATCTCTAACAGCTATATGTATATAGAGAGATATAAGCAGCCGCTAGTTTGCTCATCTTTAATTGCTACTTAACTCATCGCTAGCTAATTATTTTGACTTCTCAAACACATCACTAACAATACGCTCATCTCTATGTAATCTATTTGGCTTCTTTACATTTGTTGTGCCGCTCGTTAAAACTTTCGGCCAAACTTTCGTTGCTTATTAGCTAAATAAACAGAAAAATACAGAAAAACGCAACAATTTGTGAGCCAAATGTGTTCATATCCTGTTTATAATAATTGTTTAGCCAATGCGTGTAAATAAAAATTTGCTAAACACCTTCCACACACATACACACACACACACAACTTTCCATTTCGGGTGAACTCAAGCGCAGCTCGATTTTGGCAGGCGCGAGAAAAAAAAAAAAGAAAAAAGCCAAAATAAAAAATGGCAAAAATCTAATTTAGGTGCAGAGAAAATCAAGCGCATCCTCTACAAAGTATTTTCGGTTTTTTGTTTCTTCTTTTATTTTACTTTTTTTTTTTTTTTTAACTTAACGAACTGACAGAAATGATGATGATATATGCGCCTTGGCAGCCCATCAACTTTGAAGTTGGAAACTTAAAACCTGCGAGCTGGAAGCTTGGAAGCTGGACGAGCCAGTCGCCATGACACTATCAACAGCTTTGATGGCCATGCTAAGGCTGGGCTGCAAGGGGCGTGGCTGTTGAGTGGGAGATTGATTTAAGCGAGAGTGCACAGCTAGCAAATACCCTGAGAACATGATGAAGAAATCAAGCAAGCAAGAAGTAGATTATAGCAGCTATCTTCCAGCTTTTAGCTTCTGACATTCATATTCCATCTATCTATTTATCTATTGCATTGCCTGTCACATACGCAGTCACATAAACAGGATACCCCATTTGAAGCTATTTTCAATCAAGGAACATAACAAAAGGAACTTGAAGAGGGAGCTGCAGAGCAAGGTTAATACAAGAAGATAAACTGCTGGGCGTTAGATTGCTGCCGCTGCCTCTGCCTCGGCTAGCTGCAATTGCATCTAATGAAGCTGTGCCATGCTTTTAGCTGTTAACAATGCTGCCGTTGCCAGGCAACTTAATACGCTGTCTATAATAGAGCTACATGCGGCACCTGAGAAACTTTGCTCATCTGCTCCCAAGTCAACGACAAACACTTTAGAAATAATATACAAATTTGAAATGCATTCTTAATAAGAAATGATTAAAAATGCATGGCAACCAGGTGGCAGGTAGTGGCAGGTGGTAATTAGCAGCTGTTAATTGCATATGCACTTTGTCAGCTACCTAGATACATGTAACAAATATATGTATACGCATATCGACATTCTATAGCTAGGCCAAGCCTTTCAACATTAATTCCGCGCAATTAATTTGCTGCCACTTAAATATAATTGATTTGGGCAATTTATGCAAATAGCTTTCTAAATGCGCCAAAATTAAATCAACAACTTGCGTCTGGCTGTCTATAAATATGAATAATTTCGAACTCATAAATTGCTCGAGTTGTTTTTTTGTTGGCCAAAACAGAGCAAACATGAATAAAAAGTACGCTAAAAATGACAAAACAAAAAGTCTAAAGAGGGTTGACAATGTCGACTTGAAAGTTGCGCTATTTCTGAGTTCATTTAGGCTTGAGAGGATTACATAGAGGATTCTATTATGAATAAGATAGTTTGAGACAGAAGAGTGGAGCATAGGCTCAAATCTTAAGTCTTTAAAAATCTTATGATACCTGAAATAAAAGAACAATTGAAAATTCAGAGCAAAATCTAGTCATGATTCTTTGCTGTCTGATGGAAGACCTGTCCTTAAGCTAACTTTTCAAATATAATAGAAAATTGCATTACACATACACTTAATCTAGATCGACTTAATATTCATCCATCAAAAACAGGGTATAATTGGAGCAACAACTGCAACTACTCTGCTCATAGAGGATGCCACTCGCAGTGGGTAATTAAGAGCGTGGGATGACGCAAAAACCGCGTTGAACAGCACTTCGAAAAATATGCGCAGAAAATGCAAAAATCTTGTAGGAAAAACGAAAAAAACAAGAGGAGAAAAAAAAAAAAAACAAACGAAACAAGTAGGAAAAGTAAAATCATGAAATATGTGAAACATGCCTCAAGCTCAGCCGATTTCAATGGCAAGCGACAAAACAAATATATATACACAGACAGAGACAGAGAGACAGAGAGAGAGAGAGAGATAGAGAGAGAGAGAGAGAAAGAGAAAGAGACACATACACCGGCAGATGCATGGCCTGAGAATCGGGGTCAGAAAAACACTTTCATCCAGTCGAAGAAGACTAAAAAGAATTCATAAAATAATTTGCTTTTTAGCATATGAATGCAGCCTGAACTGAAATCGAGCAATATGACAAGACAGATTGAGATTGAGCATATTATATGATTTAATTAGCATATAAACGAGACAGATAGAGGGAAAGAACGACACAGACAGAGCGAGAGAGAGAGAGAGAGAGAGAGAGTCAGTGTCTAAGACTTAAAGTCTAAGCACAGTTACGGAAAATGCAAATGCGTTTGCTGAACAACAGAGATTAGACTAGACCAGACAAAAGACACAGTTGTTAGCTCTCGTCGTCGTTGTTGTTGTTGTTGTTGTTGTTGCTGTTATCCATGGTTAGCTGTAGGTCATAGTCACAGCGTTTGACACCCTTTTGTAGCTGTACGCATAACTGTCCAACACTCAGCACTGACCCACAAATGCTAAAGAAAAAGACTCTATAGAACTGCATTGACCATACACAAAGGTAAAGATATACACACCCATATATGTATATATTTCTCTATATATATATATATATAAACTTTACATAATCAAATAATACGATTAGTGCGCGTTCCACTTGCCTGTTGCCAGCTGGTGTCATTTGCTTGAGAACATTATTTTACTTCTTGATTTCAAATGCAGCTGTCTTGCGGGCTAACTGTGCGTATGTGCAATGCAGCAAAAATCATGGCACAAATTAGAGAATATAAAGCAATGCAAGCAAAGCTAATGCACTGAGAAAAACTAAGCAAAAAAGCAACTGGCAACAATAGCATATCAGCTGTTGATATATTTGAAGAGCAGATGTTGAGCTTAGCAAATAAAGCTAGAAGTTAAGTGATTTAGCTTGAGCGTAATCTGGATATTCTGGATTAACAATTTTTATTTGATTTTATGTATTCGTAATACACTGAAAGTTCTTTTCTTGGTTGTCAGATTTTATTTTCTACATTTCTACTATCCATTTTCGACATTCTATCTCCCGTCTCCTAACTCCTATCTCCTATCTCCTGTCTCCTATCTCCTATCTCCTATTCCATATCTCCTATTCCATATCTCCTTTTCCTTATTTCCTATTCCATATCTCCTATCTCCCATCTCCCATCTCCCATCGCCTATCTCCTATCTCCTATCTCCTTTCGCCAATCTCCTATCTACTAACTCATATCTCCTATCTCCTATTTCATATCTCCTACCTCCTATCTCCTTTTCCATATCTCCTATTCCATATCTCCTATCTCCTATCTCCCATCACCTATCTCCTATCTCCTATCTCCTATCTCCTATCTCCTATCTCCTATCTCCTATCTCCTATCTCCTATCTCCTATCTCCTATCTCCTATCTCCTATCTCCTATCTCCTATCTCCTATCTCCTATCGCCAATCTCCTATCTACTAACTCATATCTCCTATCTCCTATTTCATATCTCCTATCACCTGTCTCCTGTTTATTTTTCTCCTTTCTCATATCTCCTGTTTCCTATCTCCTATCTCCTTCTATTATCCATTTTCTCTCACTGTATTATGTTTGCCTAGATAGTAAGTAAGCACATTGTAACTGATAACAGCAATTGCAACACCCGCTAACAACTTTATTGTGCTGCAGCTGAGATGTCAAGCGCATGTAAGAGAGTGAAGACAAGAGAGAGAGAGAGAGAGAGAGAGTGAGAGATAGACGGGCAGACAGACACTGAGACACTGCGTGTAATCTGGTTGTTGTGGTTGTAATGCCCAAAAAGAAGCAGAAAAAAAATAAACTTGACTACATTCGCTGCTTTGACACATTCGCTTGTGGGTGATAACTTTCAACGGTTTCACATTGGAAATTGGCTGCGACCCAAAGGCGGGCTGCAGCCTGTGGGAAATTAATGAATTAAGAGAGAGAGAGACTCTGGCCTGGCGGTAAGAAGAAAAACAAAAATAAAAAGAAAAAAAATGGAAATAAGTAATGCTCACATTACATTAGCGGCAGCCGTTGCTGTTGCAGTTGCTGCTGTTGCTGCTGTTGTTGCTGTTGTTGCTGATGTTGCTGTTGCCGCCAAGTGGCAGGCAACTGCTTTAACTCATTTCCACGACACTCAAATGAGCAAAATTATTGCGGTTAAGTACGCGAACGAAAAGATTTTTCCGACTGCAGCTAAAAATCGGAAAGTAAGCAAAAGAAAAGTCCCCTTGTTAGAAGAAGAAGAAGAAGAAGAAGAAGATGAGGCAAAAGAAGAGCGGTTGCTGTTGCTGTTGCTGTTGCTATTGCAATTGGCAAGCGTCGAGGGAATTTTCGTAGCTGCCTTTTGTTCCGACTCAATTCAACTCAACTCAACGCAGCTCAACTCGACGCGACGCGACTCGACTCGACTTGATGGCAGATCGTGAATTAAATTTAAACAGCAGAAATACAAAATAAATAAATGGGACAAGTGAGCGCATCGCCATCAGAAAATACCAAAAAAAAAAGAGCTGCAAAAAAAATAGCGACTGGTGTGGAAATTATAGGGCTCTATAAGCAAGAGCCTGTTGATAGAGATGGCAGCGTGACTAATGAAAAAAAAATTGAAAAGGGAAGTAAGGAAAATGTAGAATATTTTAAATAAGTGAATATATTATAATAATATATAAATATAATATTTACATATTGTATATCATATCGAAACAGATAGCTTGAGTTTGAGCAGTGGGATACCTAACAAGACTATATGGAAAGCTAACTTGAAGTGAATCGAATTTTATATTGTATGCAATCATATTGAAAGTCTTATTCGGAGAGCCTTCAATAATATTTTCATCACCATCAAATGCTCTTAAATATTCGCCTACAACTCGTTTCAATATCTTGCTCTATTCTATTCAGTTATACTATAATCATGCTTGAAACTTAATACTCTCGAGCCTACTATTATTTTCATGTTCTAATCATGCTGATTCATATAATAAATCTAACTACATTTCTACTATATACCATACAGCCGTGTCCAAGTCGTCTAAGAACTCTATTCTCTCTAAGAACTCTAGTCTAGGCATTTTAGAGGCCTTGACTATTTTCACCCAGTCGCATTTATGCCAGTTTCTATCGCATTTAACACAGACACGCATATTAAGTCAACTCGTGTCACGCCATGTCAGGCACGAAGCGCGTTCGAACTCGATGCCAAAGCCAATGCCAAAGAGGCAAAAGTCAATGTTGGTGGCTCGGGTTGGCATGGGGGAGGTAGCTAACGTCTCTTGTTGCCTTGTCATTGATAGGCCGCAAGAAAAGTGCACGAAAGAAAGAAATCAACATGATCAAGCATTGAGCTAACAATACGCCAACCAAGGCGGTAGATGCGACCAAATTGGCACATTAGACAAATTGTTGCAGCAAAAAAAAAAAAGAGAGAAAAAAATCTGCAACAACTCAATAACGCAATGCCAAATGCTAAATGCAAGACTGAAACTGAACTGCAGTTCATAAATTGAATATGGCTAAAGCCGACGGGGGGAGCTGTCAACAACCGCAAGGCAATGAAACTATATATAATCCATCAGTCAATCGTCACTGAATTGGAGTTGAAGTCAGAGGTGCGATCAGATGTCAGGGCCCGAACGACTCGGCCGAGTCGAGACCTTTTCAGACCGCTAACCAGAGACCGCGTGCACCATTTAACAAAGCCGCACAATTTAAGCCATCATTGACCCATTTACGAGCGAACACAGACTCAGCCAGCCACTGGGGATTGATGATGATGCTGATGCTGATGCTGTAGCTCCAGCTTTAGCTGTTGCTGCTGCTGCTGCTGCTGTTGCTGCTTCTGGTTCTTTGCGCCCCGCCAGCATCATCAACAGGCATAAAGTGTCGCCATTTAATTGGCCTATAAGGCGACAACACGGCCAAGTCTCTGCACTGACTCTTGCCAAATATGTCGCTCGCTCGCTCGCGCACTTCACATGACTTTGACACTTTGGGCCGTGTCCAAAATGCTGCGTAAATTTTTAAGTCATCTTCGGGCTTTATGCACTATTTTGGTCTAGCTATAGGTGGAGTATATTGGCTTGCAACTCTTTTATTGTTGTTTTTATTGCATTTGAGAGTTCTTTTGTTATGTTAAATCTTATAGTTGATTTAAGCTGTTTAGTATAAAGATCTTTAAGCTTTGTTATCATGTGTTTTATGATAGAACCAAGACATCGTTTTACTATATATGCATATGTATGTACTTCCTCTTGGAGCAAATCAGCTTGACTTGAAGTTCTTCAACATATCATACATTGCAGCATATAAGAAATAAAATTTTAAATATTGCCCTTCTGTGCAATTCTCAAGACTCTATTAACATTGTCTTGAGTATGAATGCGTATGCGTATGCGTATGAGTGCCTTTTATACATGTACAACAAATATTAATGAATACATACATGTATATTTGAGTGCATCTATCAATGTTAGGATGTATGTATGCAAGTACATATAGATGTATGGGTGCATTGATGTGCGTGAGTATATTAGGATGTCTGGATGTATTGATGTGCGTAAGTATAAATGCAAGTATGTATGTTTGAATGCATGTATGGATGTATATAAGTATGTATACAAGTATGTACATTTCTATGCTCCACTCACTCTCATATACATATATGCCCTATGCACATTCTCAAGAAAACAGTGTATCTTGGAATCGTTAACTCGTTCGATGACACAAGTTCTTATTCTTTGGGTGACTCTGCAGTTGTTGCTGTTTGCCGATGTTGTTGTGGCTATTGTTGCTGTTGATTTAAACAGCGAGAATTTTAGCGTCATGCGCTTTAATTAAATTTTTGTTTTGGCTTGATTTTTTCTGTAATGTCATGCTAGCCATGTCTAAGACTTTGGTAAGACTGTGACGGACAGACAGAATTTGGAGTTTATTGTGGCAAGCAAGAGACAGCTTGCGTGTGATGTGATGTCACTCACATGGCCAAAACCGGCTAGTTGGCCATTTGAAGTTGAAGTTCATGGCACACACATAATTACAAATTCATTTGGCACAATTATGCGGCACAGTTGCCGTCGAGCGTTGGCTGCTGCACGCCAGCCAGCTACAGCGACACACATTTAATTGCATTTGGCAAACGAGCAGCAGCAGCAGCAGCAACAGCAGCAAGAGCAACAAGTGCCTCCATGCTGCAACTGCAAAGTTTAAAGCTCTAAAAATAAAAGACGCAACACGCGAATTCCAATTCTGCGAGACAATTGCCAACGCATGAAAATTGCTGCCTAGGCACTAAATTAAATGCTTAATGCAACCAGCCTCCAGAGAGATACAACATATGTGTGGAGCTCTACAGTGAGCTCCAGATCTCTAGCTGCTCTGGCTCGGGCCCATTCATTGGTGTCTTGTGAAATGTTTATTCTGCAAACACTTTGGCACGATTTTAATTTGCTTTTAGTGCTGTAATTCATTTGGGTTGCCCCAGCTCTGATAAATGGAAATGAGCACAATTAGTCGTGGGGGGTGTGCCGCAATCTTTTTCCTTTAACTCCTGCTGTCTGCTTGACTGCCTACCTGCTGCTGCTGCTGCTGCATCTGCCAGATTGCATCTGTTTGGCCGCCTTGCAACTGGTTTTATCTTGCGGCTATCTATTTAAAAATTTATCAAGATAAACCGGCCAGCCAAGCGCATCGTATAATAAATAAAACAAATATGAAAATCGTAACGATTGAATTCCAGATATTTTCACTAGAGATTTGTGCAACGGCAACCAATTAGTAAATATTGCTAAGCTATGAATTATTATTGAGGCTTCTAGTTAGGCCTATGTTAAGCGCAATCTGTTAATGTTAGAGCTATGTTAAAGCTATAATGGTTATGTGAGCTTGTTTTTACTTTTGAGCAGAGTAAACTCTACACTCACATTGTATGTTAATTAAATGTTAAGTTACCTCGCTTCAAGTTAAAGTTAAATGTTAAGGTAATGTTAAATGTTAAGTGAAAAGTACTTATTTCGAGTGCTCTTTTAGAGTAATCTATGGACTGAAATTAACTGTTAATTTATAATTATTATTGGCTAACTTTTCAGTTAGTTATACAACTATCAAGTACAAACCATTTCAGAAAATTTGATGTAAAAAATTTGCCTTAGCCCTATTAAGCCACAGAAAAAATGCTTTGAAACTATACAAGCCTTAGTCTTTAGGAAAATCTCATTGAATTTAATTTCCAAAACAAGCTTGCCATAACTAATTTACATAATTCTGTTAGACAAAAGTCTGCCATCTAACAGAGTTAATTCTTTTTGAAGAACTGGTAAATCAGGGCTATAAACTTGCGGCTAAGGCAAATGAACCTTTCAACTCTAAGAACTCCCAAAAATAAAAACAAAACAGAAAACAGAAAAATTACCAGTTAGACTTAACATAAATTCAATTTGCAGTCTGGACAATTACGAAGTCAGCGACTTGATTCGTTTGTCTGTGCGGAGCATTATGCAATGTGCTAGGCTCATCAAATGGCCACTGGTTGGACCTGATTGTTTCAACACCAACTGTTCGGGACAACTGGTGGGCAAGTCAACGAACCTCTCTCTGTCTGACACCTGGGCGAAAAATACTGTCCATCATTTAGGCAGGGGTACGAGGCGCACCACCAAAAGTTGCGACGGCGCCGCTGCCGCCTGCAACGGGACCCAAGTATATAAAACTCAAACGGACAAATGGAGCACTCGCAAGAACTTCACATGTTACAAAAGAGGCCCCAAAAAAAAAAAAGTAACAAATGAATAGCAAATGAGTGCATACGACTGTCTGATACTCGCTCAGGTTTGAGATGTGAGGAGAAGAAACAGGAAGAGAGCAGGGAAAATGACATTAGATGAAATGAAAAGGACAAGAGAAGGGAAGAATACAAGAGAAGAGAAAAGGACAAGAAGAAGAAAACAATATAGAAAACAAGTGAAGAGTAAAGAAGAAGAGAAAAGAGGCAAGCAAAGAGAAAAGACAATAAAGAATAAAACAAGAAAAGGACAAGAGATACGAAGAGACAAGAGAAGAGAAAAGGACAAGAAAGAAAGAGAAAGCATTAGAAAATACAAGAGTACAAGAATATAGAAGATAAGAGAATATAAAAATACAGAAAAGAAGAAAACAAGAGAAAAGACAGGAGAAGAGAAGATGCAAGAAAAGAGAAGAGGCAATAGAGGAGTGAAAATAAAGAAAAAAATTAATAAGAAAGAAGAGAAGCGCGAGGAAAGAAATGGGAAGATAAAAGAGAGGTACTAAGAGGTATAGAACAGAAACGCATATGAGGAAAACAACCGGAAATAGAAGAATAGAGAAGAAGCAAAAGCTCATATACTCACATTGAACGCGTGGGCGAGCATTAAGTAAAAAAGCTGGACTAAATGTGGTCAAGAAAGCACCGTGAGGCAGTAGCGGCAACTGCCACGGGAGTATTTAATAACAGCAACAGCAACAGCAACAATAACAACTACAACAACGAAAACAACTGTTGCAACTTGGGGGCGCCGCTAATGAGTGGAGCAACTGGACTCGCGACCCCCTGAGGGGGGTACCGTGTGGCAGACATCATAAACAGCTAATAGACGCGTGCAGCGACAACTTGATTAATTGAAACTAAATGGCCCAGCGGCAGAACTGAAGCCAACTGGAGAGCAAATGCTGCAGCAGCAGCAACAGCAGCAACATCAATGGCAGCTGCGTGCCTTGCAACAATTACAAAACGGCATTTAGTTGTTGCAGGAAATGCAACAAGCACTTGGTCACAATTAAGCAAATGACAAATGACATTAAATTGCATGCAAAATGCAGAATGTAGAAGAAGAGACAGAGAGAGAGAGAGAGAGAGAGAGCGAGGGAGAGAAAAACAATTGCCCAGAATCGACAATCGAACAGCAGGTAGGCGCAAGGCCAAGTGTTGCACGGTCAATGAACGACAGCAGCAGCAGCAGCAGCAGCAGCAGCAACATTCCAAGTAGCTGCCCGTTAGAAGCTGCGCAGTTTTAATAAATTTAAATGTGGCCAACAATGCAATCATTTAAACGGCAACAACAATTGGTAATTGAAGCAGGCACAAGTTATGCAGCAGCAATTGTTGCTGTTGCGCTTTCTGTTGCTGTTGCTGCTCGGCCGTCTGTTTGGCTTATCACTGAAATTTGTTACAGCTCTTACTCTGCCGCATTTGCTGTGGATAACGTCTATCGCAATCTTGCATAATACACGCCAGCAACATACAGCCGCAGCAGCAGCAGCAGCAGCAGCAGCAACATCTGCGCCTTAACTGTACATGGACAAGCGCTATCGGACGCCGCATTACACAAATAACATCTAATAATAGTAATAATTCAAATTAATTTCGCACCCAGCAACAAAGTAACAACTATTTGAAATCATTATGTGTTAAAGAGAAGGCGCAATGCGAACAGCAGCAGCAGCGACAGCAACAGAAAGATGTTGCCGTCGTGCATTTTATCGCTAGCTAAAAAATCAGCAGCAATTTGCAAAAGAGCGGAATCATTTGCACTATTAAAATAAAAATGAAGACAAAACTTGTAGATAAAACGAAAATAGAAATAAGAATTGCAATGCAAAAGGCAGACACAGTAAAGAACAGCAACAGCAACATCTACAGCAGCAGCAGCAGCAGCAGCAGCAGCAGCAGCAGCAGCAACTAAAAGCCAATAGAGCGTTTGCAGCAGCAACAATTGCTAAGAAAAAGGCGCAGACGCCGCTGCGGCAACAAAAATTACCGCCAAAGACCAAAAGATCAAACTGCAGGGAAATAAACAACAACAATAATAACAACAACAGCAGCAGCAGCAGCAACATAAGAAAAAGCAGTTGCCCCTGCAACAACAACATACCGCAACAACAAGTAAGACTGCCCTAGTATGTGACTGTTTGGCTAGCAGATACCCTGTAGCTAAGCTCCTTGGACATATATCTTAGTAGACATATATCTAGCATCTATCACTAAGAAGCACAAGCTTCTGTTTATTTTTGAATAACAGAAAGATTTAGCGAGTTATCGGCATGAAAAATGCATGCAGGTATAGATCAATCAATGTAAACTAGATGAGAACTCTAATATCTCCAATAGCGATAGAAATTATTAAAAATATTTTGAACGACTGTTATCGTCATAGGCAAATATAATTAACTAAGCATAATTCCTAAAATCTACCGCTTAACGAGCAAAATGTTCGCTAAGCGAAACGTTCGCTAACCGAAACCACATTACCCATAGAAATCAATAGTGCTAAAAATTAATTATGTGTATTCGTAGACAGACAGAAATTTCGCATATAATAAATATATTCCAATTTCTTGTTGGTCGTTATGCGAAACAATGTTCGCAAAGCGAAATGTTCGTTGTCGGTGAAGTTCGTTAACTTAAATTATATATAAAATGAATCGATTAGAATTTCCACTTTTGCTAGTTCCATATATAAGCTCAACTTGATTCTACCTCTTGGCAAACATTTGCAATGGGTATTTGGTATAAAAAGCAGATTGCCATTGGCACTTGAGCAGCAGCAGCAGCAACAGCGGCAGCAGCAACAGCAGCAGCAGCAACATCGTGCAGCATCTCTTTCGCTCGCTCTCTTACACTCCCTCTGCCTTTCGCTCGCTCACACACTCTCCAGCTCTCTCGTTCTCTGTCGATAGTTGCTCTTGGCTGCAAATGCTAAACAGTCGCTAGCTAAAAGGGCCACAGCCAAGCTTTTCATTGCTGGTAAAGTTCAAGAGTTGCAGTTGCCAATGCCGTGGATGTTGCTCTTGCTGCTGTTGCAGATGATCGCGCCGCGTCGCGTCGCTCGCATATTTTATGCCGTCTTGCCACTAAAGAATGCAGACGCCGCCATTGCGTTGCATATGCATAAAGATAAGCCGAAGAAAGTTGCCCGGTTGCAACTATTTTTCGTTTTTCTTCGTATTTTTGTTTTTGTTTTTTTTTTTTTTTCGATAGCAACAGTTGCAGTTGCCACGCAGCAGCAGCAGCAACGGCACCCACTCACAACGGCAAATGGCACCCACGATTTGCATGTGTGTCAATGCGATCAGAACGTGTCTTCCATTTGGCTAATGAACCGCCTAAGGACTTGTCAAACGCATGCCAAAAGGGGGCGTGGCACAATTAGGGACGCAAAACTTTTGCGCTCCTCTCATTGCACAGCAAATTATGGACAACTATTGCAGTGAGTAAGCCACAGGCAACAGCAGCAAGAGCAGCAGCAGCAGCAGCAGCTGGCTCATCTATCAGGTGCATTGATCTATGGCCATTTTTTTAATTAACGCTCGGTTTCTTTTATTGGACATGGACCCAGTGGGAGCCCAGCAGACAACGACCTGGGTGCCATTTGTTATTGTTTTATGGCGTTCCCATGGTAGAAATTTTCAATGGCAAACACTCGACTATATCCAGTCTATAGCTATAGAGTCTATCTATACATGTATATTTATGAGAAAGGCCGCAAGAAATGGAAATCCATGAAGATCATTAGCAGCCACAACACGTACGATCACAGGGTCGCGCGTTATGTTTGATCAAAGTGAGAATCGAGCAGCGCATAGATGAGGGAATGAGGCGTGGGGCGGAGGGGCACTTCAATTAACTTCGAGTGAGAGCACACGCGACAAATTATATGTATTATAAATGTTGTCATTTAAGCTAAATTGAAACCGAGGCAGGTAGACCAAGCGAGTGCCTGACTAAAGGTGTCTCCGGGCGGCAGGTTTGACCAGTTGAGAGTTGACTTAGCATAGAGTATATAGAGTATGCTCTTCTGTTTGTGAGTGGGAAATCATATAAGTATATGCATATGAATTATAGTCTATAACTATTAAGTTTAAGCAGAATATATTAGTCATATATACAAAGATATCTAAGTCTTCATATATTCCTAGGCCCAGCAAGGAACAAGTTCAACTTTTAGTTTTAGCTCTTTTGCATCTGCTCAAAGTGCGGACTACCCAAAAATCCCATCTTATAAGAACAACAAATACGTTCTTATCAAACATTTCTATACCATTTAATAAGCCAACTCAATCAGCTCTCAATCTGCACAACAAAATAGTAAAATTTATAAAAAACTCTCTAGCAGTAAACATACATAAACAAATCAAGGCTAGAAAGAGTATTACGTGATTGTCATACAAAGCTGTACGCATTTTTATCATTTTATAGAGCACATCGATGACAGGCTAAACGATGCGGCGTTGACATTGAAGCGAAAGCCAAGAACCAGGCCAAAATGCTAAGAATCTAGTCGATCAGCAGCAGCGGCAACTCGCTTGTGTGTGTGTGTGCGTGGAATGACTAATTGAATGAAGCGAGCCCCCCTATAGAGCGGTAGCCCTCCCCAACCTATCGACAACAACTTGATCAGCTGTCAAACGAACTCAACATATTGCACATTAAGTCTAGGCGAAGACCCCGAAAATCGTAACAGTTTAGCAGCGTTTCAACAACGTTTCAACAATGCAACATGTTTGAAGCTTAACAGCGCCGCTAACAGACACTGTTAACTTAACAGTTAAGCTTGAAATAAGGTCTTAGGCTACAATTTTGAACTTAAAATGAGTGCAAAAATAAATATTTATAAAAGAAGATAAATAATTTAATAGTAAATAAAAATATGGAAAAAATTGTTAAAAATTCAACAATATTTAAGTAGAACTTCTGCAGGCATTGCAACTGTTAGATATTTGTATCTTTCTACAGCGAGTCAAACCGGTTCGCAAAAGCTGGGAGAAAAGTCTGCTGCGAGACAGCAAACGGCGATGCGCCGCCGTCAACGTCGCCGTCGCCGCTGACTGCAGCAGCGGCAGCGGCAGCGTTTTCCGGTTGAAAATTTTTAAAAGACGCTGCCGTAACGCGGCCAGAAACATTTGTACCAAGACGTTAGAAGACAGCGCAACTGCGATCGGAGCGCGAAGGCAGCATAATAGAAGAAGTTTAATAAATAATAAAAAAAGAAATAGATTTATATATATACGTATAGATGTATGTACAGAGAGACAAGTGCTTCTGCTCATAGTAACGCTGACTCCTGACCAGCTTGGACTTGAATTTACAACAGAGTCGTGTGCCGTGCTGCCAGCTACAGTTAGTTGACACTAATACGAATTGAACAAAAAAATACGAAAAAGAAAAATTAAATAAAAAATTTAAAAAAAAAAAAAAGTAATTTATATGAAAATAAGTTCTGAATAAAAAACTTGAAATAGTCGAGTAAAAGACAAAATAAAAGCGAGTTCCACTTTCTTGGACTAAGCCCACCCAAAAGTGCGTGAGTGTGAATAACTGCGCGTGTGTGTGTGTGTGTGTGTGAGTGTTAAACCACCACCGGCAAGAACTGCAACACCTTTCCCCTGTCTGCTAGAAGAGATGGCGCTCAGTGCAGCCTGGAGCTGCGCCTTGGCGCTGCTTGCAACGATCTGCGCTCTGCCCGCCGCCACGCAAGCGGAATATCCAGGTGTTATCGAGCTGGTGGGCTATAGCAATAGGCGTGCGCGCACCCACTTCATGGAGAGTCCCAGCTATCCCACCTTGACGCCGCCAGCATCGAAGACACGCGCCGACATTGAAACTGTTAAGCGTAACATGAAGAAATACGATCGTCTGCTCGAGTTGGATACGAAGAATTTGCCAGAGCCGCAAAAGGATATGCTGGCCAGGATTGTGGAGCGTGTGGCCCGGCTCAAGGAGACATTGGACATTGAGGAGCAGCAGCTAATACAGCAGGAGGCGACCTCGGCAAGAAGCAACAGTGACAGCAGCAGCAACAGCAACAGCACCAACAATAGCAGCAGCAGCAGCAGCACACAGCAGCTGTCCACAGAGGAGGCCGAGATAAGCACATTGCCAACCACTGGCTATACCGAAGCCGAAACAGATCCCACACTGCTGCTGGATGAGACCACGTTGCTGGAGCTGCAGAATTCCATGAATGAGCAGGCGGCGCTGCAGGCCGAGGTGACGGCCCAGACAATGCTCATGAAGGAGCTGCCCACCACAACCGATGTGAGCGAGACGGCGGCCACCACTTTGGGCAACAGCGCCGAGGAAACACAATCCACTGAGCAACTGGAGCAAGAGCCAGAGCAAGAGCAAGAGCAAGAGGAGCTGGAGCAGTCGACAACAACGAGTGGCGATGCTCTGACCGATGCCACCGATCCGGATGATCAATTTGTGGCCGCACGCTCGAATAACAATATCGCTGCCATCACAGCAGCTGATCCGGAGCCAAATACCAGCACCACCTCAAGTGCGGGCAATCAGCGCACGCTGAGCACCATGGGCAAGCATAAGCTGCGACCCACCAAGCGACCCTTTGGCCACAAGGTGACGGCGGCTCTGAAACGCAATCCACAGCAGCGACCCAGCAGCATCAGCGCCGCAGCAGCCAATGCAGCAGCCCAATCAAAGCCACCCAATGGTACGGGCAACAACAAACAAAAGTTGAGTGGCAGCACCAATAGCTATCAGAAGCTATCAACCAAGCCACAGCAGCAGAAGGTAACGCCAGCTGGCTCCATCAATTCGGCCACATTGACAACTGCCAACTCCCCGGCGCCTGCTCTGCCCATCGAGCAGCTATACACGCGCACGCCACAAGCTAATATACCACTTGCTGCAGCCAGCTCATCCTCAGCAGCAGCAGCAGCAGCAGCGGCAGCGGCAGCAGCAGCAGCCTCTTCTGGCAACAACGATGCCATGGTCTATGATGCGCATGTGAATGCCTCCGCATTGATAGACAGCCTCAATACGCATGCACGCGAGGAATACTATCAGCAAAAACTCAACAACAACAACAACAACAGCAACAACAATAAGGATAATAAGGTAAGTGCTGTTAGCCAAGTCAAGCTGCCCACCAAAAACTTTAATGAGCCAACCAAATTTGGTAAAAGTTAGCCATAAAGCAATTGCCTTTGACATTTTCCGCTTAATTAGCTTGAAGTTAGCCAAAAAGACAATGCAACTATATATATATACATATATATATATATATTAGAGGCGGGAGTGTATAGCTTAAGAAACCGTTTTTGGCCGAAAATGGCACAGAAACAAAAAAAAAAAAACAAAAAAAAAAAAGAGTTGAATGTCAAATGCAGAATTATTGGTACAACTCGACTTTGAAAGCTGCAACATGGGGCAGCGAGCAGCAACAACCGACCAACAGCAGCAACAACAACAACTGCTGACAGCGACAACAGCAAACGACGACAACTGCAACTATTACAGCCAGAGCAATAGCAACAACAACAACAACAATGACAAGACTAACTTTAAGGCTCTGGCCAGACCAGAGTTCAAATACTCTAGCTGACCTAAAGTGAAGATCTAAGACAACAGTCGATAAAAAAAAATAGGAAAATATTCGTTTGAGTTTTCTCAGAAACAATATTTTCTGTGAATTCTATGGAAGGATAAACTAGCTACACATATAATATATAAGATCTAGCATGAATAAGATCAATTTAAGACATATGAACTACGCATGGACAATGAATTATGATCAATCGATCATTAATATGATCCTCAATCCTAAATATATTGATCATATATTGATATATTTCCTATAGGATCTATTATTCCAAAGAGCAATTCCAAAGATGGGATATGCATATTATATGTATAATAATCCTTTAGCTCGATTCATATAATATTCAATAAATTTCAGCACGATAACTTCAAGATCAAATGAGTTCGCATAGAACAATGTGAAAGGTCGAGAGCTAAAGTTAACTTTAAATGGCAACAAAGTAAAATTTAGTAAATTGACAATGAAAATGTATATAGAATACAACCGTATGATAAATACGGTTAGAACTACGTAAATTTTCAGCAGAATATCTTTGTACAAGAATAACTAAATTCTCATAAACTAGATAGATAGCTAAGCAAACAAATATCTATAAAACATTATAAAGTAAGCAAACATACATTCCGCTCCAACATATTTGCTTACGTAGTCTATATAACCCCAGCCCATATAAGGGTATTTGCAAAAAAAAAATACACTCAAGATTGGAGCGTATAAAGTTATCCATGGCCATGGAGTAGAAGAGGCTGGCCTGGCAGTCAATGTGGCCACTTGTTATAAATGGAGCGCCTTCAGGCAATGGCTTTCCATTGCAAATCGATTGTCATAATGTTGGCAACGACAACACAACAACAACAATAAGAGCCGACAGCCAAGCAGCAACAGTTGCTACAGTGCAGCGCCTGGGACAATCGATGAAAACTTCCTTTAGCTGCTGAGTGGGTCACTTTTGGCAGCAGCAGCAGCAGCAGCAACAGTAAAAAGACCAGCCAAAAAAAAAAAAAAACAAAAGAAAAGCTGTCATTGCAGATGAGGTTGGCTGAGGGGGCACTGGGGGAGACACAATTCTATGCACATGTCCAGATCACGGTCATGTCTGAGGGCAGCTTCTCACATTCCATCATCCATACACAGCCCACACACAAAAAAACTTAAAAAAAAAAAAGGAGTTGGAAAAATCGGAAAAGCTTGGCAATTTGTTGCCACCACTGACCTATAAATTTTGATGTGCGCCTAAGCCTGGGCAACTCAAGCTTACATATATGTGTATGACGACGACGATGATGATCATACGGAGGCGACTTTTCGAGTCTCCAACTCTAGCTACAACAACGACATAATTTATGGCTACGATTGGCCATTGCCAATTGGCAATTCGCAAGATGCTCGTAGATGGGAATTGGCGTTCCATAGTTGATGATGGAGACGACACACATTGGGCTCCTAGCCGGGGCCGCCAATTGGCGTTGCATATATATATATGTATAAACACATATATATATATATATATATCTAACCGACTATCGACAGGTTGAGCGAGTTGCACGTACCGCGTTGCACGCTCGACGTGACACACAAACATATAATCCACATATTCTATTCCATACAATAGCAGCAGCCGCTGCTTGGCTGCAACAGGTTGCATCAAGAAAGGAACGAAAATGCGTTAGTTAGTTGCATTCAATTTGGGCTTAGGTCTTCACAGTACCTTCACCAGTCTAATTATCCATTAGAGATGAGAGCGTGTGGCATGCTTCTTAATCCCGAGCCATGCAATTCATTGACATAGTTGGATTTTAAGTTCTGTAAGTGGAAGAATTGCTGCTGATAATCATCGATATTTATCGATTTAGTGAAAGAAAAAGTTAATATTTAACGCTTTTTTATGATAATCGTACTACTTATACTTTAGAGATTATTCATATGGAAGGTAAACATAAAATACTACTCTGTATGCAACCCAAATAAAACAAAATCTTAGTTAACTATATCTCTCTAAACAATATAAACATCAAATAAAACTTAATTCATTAAAAAAAACATCGAAATGATTGTGCATAAATTTCAACTGTTTCGACTTAGAGACGCAGATTCGTTTCACATTGTACGAAACGTAGCGAACATCTCTATAAAATTCACAGCAAACCCCCAATGGCTGTGCTTAATTGAATCGATAGACACATAGATAGAAAGGTATTAATCCGCAACCAAATAGGCTACCAACTGTGGCTAAATGAAGTCGCTTAATTGTTCTCAGCCGATAATCGAGGCAATGCGCGCGCGCTTTACTGAGCAATTTCAATGCCGTTTAAAGCCTTGGAAATGTGCTAAATGTCTCGAAACTTGGATTTATGGACAAGACAGAGAATTACGAGTGCTACGCGTCTACCAATTCGATTGGCAGTTGCGGCATTTTGATTGCCACAAAGTGGGATTGGGTGCCAATCATAGTGGATGGATGCGCTGCCTGAAAGAGCCTTTCTCCTTAATATGACATGAAAATAGCCAGATTATTTTAGGATATTAAAATAAATCAAAGAAGTTGGTCAATAGTCAGTAAAATACGTTGGTATGTTAATGAAATGTTAGCTAAGCCTGAAGTAGCTGGCTCGATAACAGGATCTTTTACTATAAACTACACTACACTACACTTGCATAGTTGAAAGAGTTGCCCGCTCAGCAGCTAAATTCATTTATTAATTTAAATTTATGACTCAACTCAAGTGTACAAATGAAATGAATGCCGAATTTATTGCAACTCCCAAACAATAAATATTCACATTAAGCCAACTTTATGAGGCTGAGAGCTCAGAGCTTCTAGCTGCTGCTATGTTGATCAGCGAAGCGAAAGAAAGACGAAACTAAGAATCAGCATTCAAGCTGATTGCTTCATGTCGTTTACCGCTACAACTATCATAAATTAACGATTAAGCACAGATTTGTTCATACGGTTTGTTTCTCCATTCTCTCATGTAATTAACACATTGTTAAAAATATTTTCGAGAGAGAGAGAGAGAGAGAGAGAAGAAATACTTTTTTTTGTATATAAACAAAAACTCATTATTGTCTCGCGTATTGCGACACAAAAATTAAGAGCTCTTCAGCTAATTTGCATAGAAATAATAATAACAAAAGAAACAAAAAAAAAAAAAAAAAAGAGTTTTAAAGGGGAACAAATATCAACTTTCGCTGGCATTTAATTTACACGCTTTCTAAGTCTCCCCAAAAAAACAAAAAACACAAAATACATAATAAATTAAGAAAGAGAATTTAGAACCAAACTTTAAATCGAAAGGTGCTAATGGGGCACAAATCAAGACCAAAGATCAAATAAATTTTCAATATACTAAAGAACATAATGAATGCTTTTATATATGTATACGCTCTTCAGTCCTAATGATGAAGCTGATGCACCGTTAGTTAGCATTTCAATACCACATGCCACATGCCACATGCCAGCATACAATGCCTAGGTCATGGCGCTGCTGCTGCTGCTGCTACCATGATTTGCAGTTAGCTTCGTCTTCATCTTTGAATGATGCAACATGCGACTTTTTCACGCTCTCAACTCATTTAATTAGTGGGCAGCAAAAGGCAACAAAATGCATGTTCAAGTGTTGCTAGCAGCTGTAAGTGAGCGACTTGAAGTTATCTCTTAGAGCGGAAATACAAAATTTGGTTTCTGTTATAACTTTAGCTTATATAAGCTGATTCAAATGAAACTTTCTGCTTTAAATTTTGTTTAGCATTTGAATTGCTCTAAGACAATTTTCTGTAAACATCGCAGAGCGATTAGAGTTGGAGATATTGCTGCTTGGGTAGCTTATATTATATAAGACGTTTATGCTACGACAGAAAATGTAAAGAGATTGAAAGAAGCTCTTCAAAAACTTCTTCCGGAAAGGAAGTGAATATCTATATAGCAAGTCCTGTCAATTCCTTGTGGTTATATATATATTACTTTTTCATACCTTTAACATTCCCAGATACAGACTTTACATATATCTTCTTAAGCAAACCTTCTCTTAGCAATACAAATTTACCTTTCAGTTCTTCCTAAGCTAACCTAGGCTAAGCAAGCTTAATGTCAGTTTATCTACCACTTCCATTGCACATTTTACAGGGTATTTTAGCTGGCCATTGGCGCAGCGTCTCGTGCCAGACGCCAAAGCTCAGCTCAGCTCAGCTCAGTTCAGCTGAGTGCCTCAATGACCACGCCCTCGCCCGTTGTACGTAGCTGGCAATTAATTATAGTTTTTCCATTTGCATTATTACGTTGAAAAAACTTTGAGCTACCCCAAAGAAAATTGTAAAAGAAGTTTCACTGAGTAGATAGACTGCCCTACCCCAACCGCCACTCTCCACAGACTTGACTTTGCCGCGTGCCTCATAACAATGACACCAACAATTTTACAACGCATAGAGCAGATAATCATAGAGTTGCGACCGAAAGGCACGAGAGAAACAAAAGCCAAGAAAAGTGAATTGCAGTTAAGTTCATCAAAAATCAACAACAATAAAAAGGGGAAAAAAAATCATATTTGAATTGGCCTTAGAAACCGGAACTATACCATGAAAGTGTGAAATATTTGCAGCTGCCAATTTCGTTAAGTTAGACTGAGAGAAGGTTGATGGAAAGTTCGGCGAAATGAAGCATGGAATTGCCTACAAATCGTCTGACCATGAAATAGTTGTCATGACTTCTTCGAAAAAAAAAAAAACAAACAAACAAAACAAATCCAAACAAATCGACCCGAGTCTTATCAGATAGAGTCTTGTTAACAAAAAAGCAGCAGCAGCAGCTGAGAGAGAGAGAGAGCCCGTTAGAGCCGAAAACTTATGCTAATCAAAGAGAACCCACCAAAAGCAATTACCTAGCGGGGCTCGAGCACTTGGCGGAAGCTGCTAAGCTAAATGCAAATGAAAGCATTCAAGCAGAAAGCCCGAGGCGGAGCAGCGAGACAAGAGCTCAAGGGAAAGAGCCTAACATTATTCATATGATTAGGAAAAATCGAACAATGCGCTGCCAAAGAAAGCTGAGAAAAGCGCAGCGATCTCTCTCTCTCCCTCTCTCTCTCTCTCTCTAGCTCGCTCTTTGACTCTTTATCTATCTCCATCTTAGTCTAACTGTGAGCTCTTGAACTAGGTCTAGCTTGGCTTTCTAACTATTTCTTTTTGTTTTGGGGAAAGGGTTTTGCATTACCAACTTGCAGCTTCTTGATTTATTAAGAGCTCAAACTTTTACTTGCAATTAAAGAATAACTAATTACAATAATTTATAAATATAAAACTGGCGCTCATTAGCAATAAAAATAGCGCAAATTATGCGAAATGTTGTAAAAGTGAAACTCCAATTATGGTGCCGACCCTTTTTTAAGTGGTTTCCAGACGCCAGCCGCCAGCCGCCAGCCGAATCACGCTAGACTCCAGACTCTTTGATCTTGGCTTCATTTGTGGCCATGACTTGGCTGCTGCTACCTAGCTAGCTAACGATTTGACCGAATGCGTGGGCCAAAAATAGGTTTTCTTGCTGTTGCCAATCGTGCTGCAGATCTTTCGATGTTGATGCTCTAATGAGAGCCTTGGGCGCCGGACAAGGCACTTTCCATTAAGTGAGAGTTGCAGCCGCACTAAAACAAACTTCATCAAAAACAAAAAAAAAAAGTATTAGACAGTGCGCAACAGTTCCCTCCTGGGTAGACGCCTCACGAGTCCGAGACCACGACCAAATTAAGATCTCACAGCATTTGCCAACTAATTGTAAATGTCTTCCCACTATTTGCATTAGCATTGCCTTCTATGACCTCTCCATGGACCCCTCTTTACATGCACTTCTATAAAGCACTCTTTAGTCACTCTCTTGACTCCTCTCAAGACCCCTCTCTAGGCCCCTCTCTAGGCCCCTCTATAGGCTTCTCTCTGGGCCCCTCTCTAGGCCTCTCTCTAGGCCCCTCTCTAGGCCTCTCTATTCACTCCTATCTAGCCTGCACTCAAGACCCCTCTTTAAGGCCCTCTCAAAGGCCATCTCTCTAGATCCACTCCATCCCCTCCTCCCTATCGCTCTCCACCGTCCCCTTTATTGACCTCTCAACTGATGCCTCTTTTGACCATTCAGCCACCCCCTCTTTAGCCCACTCTCATCCTTTGCATTTTTGCTTTGACTTTGGCTTTTGGCTTTCTTCTTGTAACTTTCTGCTGCTTTGGCTTTCTAGGTCGTGTAATTGTGCATAGAGCACACACACACACACACACATACATACACTCATACTACAGCGAAAAACAAAAACCAATTGCATTTAAATCACAATTCTTTTTGTTGTTGCCAATCTCAGCTTTAGTTGGCATTGTCTATGCCTAATTCAATTGCTTTTAAGGGAATAGAAATAAAATCTAGCAAAAAAAAAAAAAAAATATTTCTAAAATTGATAAATTATTTATAAGGCAGCCAGAACTGTGCGAGTGCCGTTATTCTGACTTTTATGGTCTAGAAATTCATTGTACTTTCTAAAACACAAAAACAAAAAAAAACAAAAAATAACGTAGAAAAGTAGCAGAACAAAACAACAAAATAATCAACAAATTATTAAAAACAATAAAGAAGCGTTAGGTTTGGAAGTGGAAGTGGTCAAAAGTAAATACCCTAACGGAACAGCTTTTGCTAAGATTAATATAGATAGTTAAACAAATTGCTTAATTAGAGATAATTATAAATGATTATATATGTTTAAATACCTGTATAAATATATATATATGATAAAACAGTTTCAACAGAGATTTCCTGCAGATTTAGTTGACAAATTAAAGTAATTTGACAAAAGTAAAAGTATGTTTAAAGACACGTTAAATCTGTTATTAAGAAGAGTGTTTCAGCTATAGATAATCTCCAATTAATCCAAAGTTTAATACATTTAAATACAAAATTATTCTAACTGTATCTTAAGCTTACGAGAGTTCACTCTCTTATGATTGAGTAAAGATATAAGTCATATATGATATATACACTCAACTCTGGAATATATACTGCCGAGACTTAAGAGCAGGGGAAGTCCCACTCCGTGTACAGATATTCACATATATATCCACAACTGAACGCTCTCAACTATTGTTACTGATTAGGTATACTTGAACATATTTCATGCCCTCAGCTTTAACTCTCAATACTCAATAAGTCAATCAGCCACTCACTCAATGAGGTCAATCCGAAGCAGAAACTCTTCTGCTTTCATTACAGTTTCTATGACAAATTTGAAAAAACAATTCAGCGAGTAACCAAATAAATTCGTAAAGGTTCAAACGGCACAGATCAAAATACAGATCGACTGCGAACCAAACACATACAATTGTGCTCGCTGCTCTTTTGGCCAGCCATGAGGCATTGGTTTTTTGGCCCCGGGGGCAAATTTAATACAGCAATTTCTATGGCTCAGCTGCAATTAATGTGGCCATTGAAAAGATATGCATCTATCAAACTTTCCACCAAATCAAGAGTGGCGAGAGTGTGAGTGAGAGATAGAGAAACAAAAAAGAGAGAGAGGGGCAGAAGTCGCACAGACATGCAATATTTAACCTAGACACAAAAACACACAACTCACATCAGGTGAATGCAATCAACGTACAAAAATAATGCTACAAATTGCATTTGTTTTTGTTTTCTCAATTGCAAAAAAAATAGATAAACAAATAAAAAATAAACTATAAATGTAAAACATTTACACAAATTTCGACAATTTTTGCTTTTATGGCAAATGCTCGCCCACAAAGTGAAAAGAGTTTATTATTCTCTGTAACTCTAATTCTCTGTAACTCAAATTCTCCAATAGGCAGCTCACATTCAGTGATCTATCAGATCATAACTATATTCTCAATAGCCTAGCTTCCCATTCTCGCATCTCAATAAATTTAATTGTTTTCGCATAAAAAAATGCCCAACTTTTTATCTGCAGCATAACATGAACTGAGCGAGTATCGCCCAGTCGTTTGCTTTTATAGTTTCCTTCATTATTTGTGGCGCTACAACTTTTACTATGCTTGTGGCAAGTGTGGCATTGAGAGCAATAGGCGACGCTGACGATGGCAGCAACAGCAACGGCAACAGCAACAGCAAACGCCATTCGCACTAATAAAGGCGTCATCAAATTTATGTCTAATGCAAAAGAAAGTGCCAGCCGGTGGGCGTGGCACATTTGACACAATTCTCTAGTGCAACTGGAGAGCGCAACTGTTGTTGTTGTTGTCGTTGTTGCTGCTGGCAAAGCCGCTTGACTGCAATTGCCAATTGCACAGCTCACATATTTTATATATGTTTATTGTTTGGTTGTTTTGTCAGAAATTTAAATTGCTAATTTGTCGCTCGTTTCAACTCGATTCGTTCTTGTTGCTGCCCTGCCCTGCGCCATTGTAAACTCAACCTGGAGCCAAACGTCCAGTTGCCCATTTAAAATGCACAAAACTTTTCTGAACTTGGGCGAGTCGCATAATTTGTTGTACTAGCCAAGATGTACGTCAGATATAGAGACAAAGCCCACATAAATGCATATAGATATATATATGTGTATATATAAAAGTTTTCAGTTCTTTTTGCCTTTATGAGCGGACATTAAAATGCACAAGTCAAAGTCTCAGCAGAGACGAGTGCTTCTGCTGCTGCGGAAGTTGAAAGAATCGTTGAGCGTTGCTATTAAAGTTGATTTTTATAGCTCAAGTCATGGTTGATCATTTTTCAATTAACTATTATGCTTAGTCTGTGCCTTTACAGCAGGCTTTGTATGCTAATCGATTATATATAATAGCATATATTTATCGTTTATCGATATTTGCTATACACTTTGCTGAGTCTTTCATTACTTTTACAATAGAAAACTTTTAACTACATATCAACTCACCCCGATAACTCCATATTCATCGTATAAATCTAGACTTTCAAGGTCAACAAAATCAAATATCTATTTCCTAGACATATTTTAATAAATATGTGATAAGCTATGGTCCAACTCGTTTAGACTTTGATTTCTAGTTATAATGAAATTGCAATTCCTTCTCACACTCAACCTGTTTGCCACTCAATATAATAGCTCTTCATTAAAACTCAATTTTCACTAGATTTTCGACTCGTCGTCGTCGTCGTCGTCGTCGCTGTGCTTGATTCGTTTTCAATTTCAATTGCTGTGCCACATGTATCGATTGCATAGCTGTCTTCATCAACTCACATTGAAGCAAGTGTGGTCAGTTTTTAGGCCAAACAACTGACACACTGACAGCTGATTGCTGCTGCTGCTGTTGCCGTTGTCAACTTGACACAATTTTTCGCCAAGTGTCGATAGACATGGGGGCAGACTCGGCAAAAGTGTCAATTTCCATGGCGGCCAGACAAATAGAAGGCCTTCCAGCTGGCTTTTAGCCCTACATAGGGCCACACTCAACATATATATATATCTAACTAAACAGAGTTATAATGCCTTAAAAACGAAATCGTTTGCCGTATTTTACGGATATTACAAGCAGTTAAATGCAGCTAACGTCTAATGGCATGGATAAATATTGATATAGCTTTGTGTAGAGCCAGAGCTGAAGAGTGAGCAGACGTGTATATTGATGATTACAATGCCAAGTCCAAAGACAAGACTTCACTTTAAGAGTCGTTGAATGTGGCCATAATAATGTTTGCCGGCAACACAAATACCCACATTGTTGTTGTTGTTGTTGTTGTTGCTGTTGTTGTTGCTGTTGCCTGTTGTCCGTTGTCGTTAGTTGTTGCTGATGTTGTCAACTACTGTGCTGAACGTCACCAGCAATTTGTAAGCCATTGCTCTTTGTTGTTATACCCTAGGCCCAGTGTGTGAATGGTTAGCGTTAAGCTTCGCATATGAAGTCGATCGTAAAGTCGTGCCAAGTTGACTTTAACGATTCAAGTAGCTTAAGAGTTAATGAAGTAGTCTTAAGCAGCTTAAGAGTAAACACTTTAGACACGTTCTTGAGTAAGAGAATTTATCTAAAATCGATAAATATCGTTTACCAGACTGGTTTATTGTTTTCGGAAGCTTGAAAGCATTTGCATAACGCCAATTATTATGCAAATCTAATGCTCATTAATTATGCAACATTTTCACCATTTGATTTTAATCGATAATTATCATGACCGAGACTTTCGACAGCAAAACAATGAAACACAAATAACCATTTACTAATCCAAAGCTTTCTACATTATTCAAAAAACCTTCACTAAATATGGGTTTTAAGCTTGAGCTCTGTTAAAAGAGCTAAGCATTTGCATATTAATAATAATTGTTGACTATCGATAATTATCGTTCATTGATAATCACCAGCTATCGCTTGCAAAGTAATATATTTTCTAATAAATCATTTGAACTTACTCTATTATACTTAATTATGCTTTATAGATGAGCTAATATGAGCTCATCGATATCTATCGACTCATAAACCGTGAACAAGTATCGTTAAGCTGATAACTAGCTAGTATTGTTTGTAAGAGCTTTCGAATTTGATTGTAAAGCTGATTGTAAAAATAAGAAAATACCATAAAATATTTCTCTTACTTAACCCAAAAGTTTTATTATAAGTATAAGCCCTATATAATAATCAAAAGAGAATTCTTTCAGATATTTAAAATTTTATATAGAAAGCACAAATGTAAATAACAAAGCTAAAGCTTGAAAGAAGGCTTAAATAGAAGTTGCTTTTGGGTGTGTATAAATACAAATTTGACTTCAGGCTATAGGTAGCCGACTATAGGACAGCTCTTAGTCTGGCACTCTTACTAGTTCCTATTGTCTGGTCATTTGTCAGATTTATTTGCATGTGTGTGTGTAAGTGGGTATTGTCAGAGAGGCGTGTAAACACTTTAACATTTGACTTGGCGTCGACTCGTTGAGCTGCATTTGAATGCAATGCGACTTTCTCGCCAAGCCCCAAAACAGAAGTCAGCAATAGCAATAGCAACGGCAGCAACAACAACACCCGCACAATTATGTGCGGGGAACTGTGAAGAGGAGTCAAAGATGGAGCTGAGCTTTGGGAAGATTCCATTGAAATCATTAAAATAACAAATTGCGCACGAAACGCAGCGCCCAAAACAAAAATGGACAAAGCCACAAATGCAGCGAGCAGCGAGGAGCTGCTGACGATGCCAGACACAAGGTAACTGGCCATGAAACCCACAACAAAATGATGCAAAAAGGGTACAGCAGCAGCAGCAACAACAGCAGCAGTAAGCGGGCAATTATGGCCAAAACTGGCCGAAAAGTAAGCAAGAAATGCGCTTTCTAACTGCACAGCGAATAAGAAGAAGAAGCAGCAGTAGAGCTTGCGAAATATCTATAAAGTCATCGAAGTTTATCAACACGCGCATCTTAAAAGCAAAAGTTTTTCTTCTTTTGGGCCAAAAGCGTGTGCAATGGGCGTGGCCACACCCACAGCTAGAAATGAAAATCTGTGTCATTCCACAGCAGTAAGAGAGAGAGAGAGAGAGAGAGAGAGAGACAGATAGAGGGAAAAACTCTAATTGGGTTCAAGAGGATCACATATGGAGAGAGAAAAAAATTCAAAAAGTAGAAGGAAAAGGAAAGCTAGATTAAAGGGAACTAGACAATTGCCTGCCAGCCAGATTAATCATCCGAAGTTTGCTGTAGAAGCTGTATATAAGCTAGCTTTAGTTTAGTTTAGTTATATAGTTGATGTGGTTCCCATGCATCCATAACACGACCGCATCTTCAATCAATGTCAGTGAAGGAACGCGAAAATTAATGAGCGAATTTTACACTGGACACAGATAAATACACACACAAACACACACAGGCAGAGACACCTATCTATATAGATATACAAATACATGTGCACATCGAGATATTGCAACTCGCATTTTGTGTTTGATGGGCAGGCGGAACAGAATCCACATAGAAGAAATAGTAAAAAAGAGACCAGAGCAGGTTTACACGAGCTGGATTAACTGGCTTAAGCCAGCAGAGTTTCTCTCTTTATGGATTAGCAAAATGCATAACAAATCAATTTGCTCAAATGCTAATGTCATGGGAAGATTTCGTACCTATCATAATATAATCAGAGTGCGTGATTTGAAAGCGAGATTAAAGCCTTATATAGATTAGCAAACAGCATAGCAAATTATTAGAAATTTATGCAAATGCCATGAGAATGGGAAGAGAAGATGATGTACTTAAACAGAAATGAAAATAGCTCGTGCTATAGAATAGATTGAAGTGATTGGATTGCATGATTATGCATAAGCAAATCAATATATTATTAGGAACTGCAAAACAATTTGAATGTGAATATCATGATATGATGAAATGTGATTTAAAGGACTCGGAAAAACAAAAATATATAAGTTCATATGATAATGAAGTTGATCTTGAAAGTCAAATTAAAAAGTAAGAGTAAAATAACAATAAAGCCTCAGCTTACATTGATCCAGAAAATATTAAAAATTAATATACAAATTTCAATTCAACTTCAAGCATTAACCTTTACATCAAGTTCCACTTCAAGCCTTACCTATTTCTATATATGCACATAACGAAACGAACTTCTCAAATACATCTAGGGTAAGCGTTAGCTGATCAGTTATACCTGATCTCATAACTTAACATTTTCCTTTCAGTAAAAGTGATTAGCTTTTGCTAAAATACAAAAAACCCATTCCCAATCTTACTTTTCATGATAAGCGCACACCGCATAAACCGCATTTGCCATTACTCATTTCACTGCCTGCTATCTCACTCTAACTACACTCTACCTAACTCGCGCTCCCTCTCACTCCAACGCAGCACTAACAAGCTGCATCTAGAGTTTCCTATGCAGCGCAGCAAAAAAAAAAAAATAAAAATAAAAATGCCAGAGATTTGAAATGCTGTTGGGTTTTGGCATCCCAGCAACGTAATTTGATAGGCGACAACTAGAGGCCAACTGTTGGCTGTTGGCTGTTGCTGGCAGAATGTAGCTCGCAGCGTGTGCGTATCTTTTACACAACAGCAACAGCAACAGCAACAGCAATTGCAAGTGCGACTAATAAATTAATGTGGCAGCGTCTGAGCTTGTGGCAGCAGCAACAGCAGCTCATAGCTGGCTGTCACCTGGTCTAAAATGAAAGCTACGCCTGGGAGCTGACTGGCTTTGCTTGGCGTGCTAAATTTGCTAGCCAGTTGCCAGCATATCAATGCTAGATACACCAGCAACAGCAACAGCAACAACAGCTACAACAGCAACAGCTACAATTCGCACTCGCATCTGTATTTGTATCTCAAAGTGAGTTTTGCGTTTGCATACGAGATGAGGTCGAGACAATGAGAGAAGAAGCTGTTGCTGTTGTTGCCATTGCTATTGCTCTTGTGCCTGGGAGTTATGTTAAGCTGCATAACGGTGCTGTGGCTAGAGCTGGCGCAGCATTTCGATTCGCTCGAGCTGCGGCTCTTTATCATTACCTCTAATAATACTGCGACTGAGCGAGGGAGAGAGAGAGAGACGAGAGAGAGAGACGAGAGAGATGCTAGCAGAACAAAGGCTCGCCAAGTCAAAGTCAAATCCGTCTATAATGCTGAGCATTTTGATTATCATTCACTTAATTATGATTGATAGCTGTAAATACTGATGATGTATATCTTGGCCAATGGCTCAGTCAGCCAGCTATCAATGTATGTGTGTGTGTGTGTGAATGCTGCTATATCTTTTAGTTACGTTCTGCTGCCAATTGATTTACTGTTAACCCAACTCCATCTCTCCCTCTCTCTCTCTATCTCTCTGTATGCGTCTTTTATAGCAATCAAAACGGCCAACAGCAATCACAAATAAGCAATACTCAATATCCAATACCAAATAACCAAAAGCCAAATTTGTTTTGGCCATATTTGTCGCAGTGGCTGCTACAAAAATTCAAATGCAAATTGAGGCTACAAACTATCGAGTTTACAAAATGCCCACAAATGGTCGAAGACTTCACTTGGCTGCCAAGTGAAATTTTTGCTTCTTTTCTTTTTTTTTTCCTTCTGCTGTTGTTACACAGAATTTGTCGCAAATTGCAGTTTGCTGCAGCCAAATGAGAAGTGCAGAGAAACAAGACCATCATCATTCGCCACAGTTGGCGGTCACGACTGAGACAAAGGACTGTGACGAAATCGTTGACTACAGTTTCGATATTTTCTACACTGACAGAAAAAACTTGAAGGATATTTCAAGCAGAGGCAGCAAATTTCAATTCTCAATAATAATAATTAAAAGAGCTTAAATGAAAGTAATTGCAGCTAAAGTTTAGCTCGGTCAAATTTCACAAATTTTGTTCAGTGTAGCTGCTTTCGAGGTCGGCATTTTATAAAGCCAACTTTTAACTTTATTTTTTCTTTAGTATTTCTTTAGTATTTCTCTCTCCAGTTGCGAGCACTCTCTTTAATAGGGTTGCGCCGCCAATGATATAGACATTAGCACCGCAGGCTCTCCCATAATTAACGCACTGCATAATGTTGGAATTTTGCAGCGACTTTCTGCTTCTGTCGCTTCTTCATCTACATCTACATCTACAGCGACTTTGGTTAGGAAAAGCCATGCGAAAAACATTGAAGCGCAACGCAGCGCGAAAAAAATACAAAAACAAAAACAAAAGAAGTCGGAAAGCAAATGCCAGAGGCGCTACACAGGCAAAGCCGTAAAAGAAGATAAATCTAAAGAAAGTCCAATAAAGAAAGTGTTGGCCCCGAAGGCCCCCTTCAACAGACGAGAACTACATATTATAATGCCAGGCATAGCTCAGCTCAGCTCAGCTCAGTTCAGCTGAGATGCCAAAAAGACAAAAGACAACCGACAACCGACAGCAACTGCAATAATTAGGCGCAACAAATTAAAGGCAATGCGACGCATTGTTGTTGCAGTCGAGCTTAATTGAATTCTGCGGCGGCTTTTGCCATAGATCAAAATAAAATAATCATGCAACATGTAGAAAGTTTTGATGGCTTATTTAAATGCGAATTGGCAGTTGTATTAGCTAATTTTCTTGTTGTTGTTGCTATTATTATAATTATATTCATTTTCATTTTCATTGTTAAACTTCTGGCTAACCAATTTCGCTTTCTTTTACATTTACAGGTAAGACACGCCCCTACCACCCAACTCAACAGCTGCTCATCCCCATTGACCACAATGCTTTGTACGTGAGTAGACAGTTTGAAAGATTTCTAACAAATCTTTACAAATCAACTGAACAGCATGGGCCAAAGGCAATGTTTGTTGTGCGTATTAGCGTTGAGCAACAACAAATTGTAAACATTTTGACCATTTGCGGTTAGGCGCTGTCGGGGTGGCTCAATGCGGTTGGTCAAAGTCGTTTATAGTCTCTGAGGTAAATGACCAGGTAAGCGACCAGTTAGCTAGCATAGCATAGCCAGCACTTAAGTGAATTTTGTCTTTCAAATTATGAGTTGTTTGATTGCGAAACGGGCTCAAACACACACAAGTTGAATGCCAGCTCAAAGAAAATAAACAACAACAACAAATATAAATATATAAAACTTTCAATCGAAAAGCCACAAGAACTTGAAAGTAATTTCAAATGAAAGAGTTTCTGTGGTTGACTTTAAATATTAGTTCGACAGAACTAATTAGAAAGACTTAGAAAGACAATTCAACAACTAAGCAAACCATTGCAAGAGCTCTACAGAAATCTATCCCTAACACCTTTCGATTATCATCAATTAATGCAGCATAAATCAGGCAAAGCACTGCAATTAGTTGATAAATGTAGTGAAAGATAACAGATTTCTGGCAATTAATTAAATTGAATTAATCGCATCAATGTCTTAATTGAGAAGAGTAAACAAAATAACATTGATTGCAATCCATTACTACTCTCAAATCCGAAACTCAATGCTCCCGGCTAAAATAATTAAGCTGCTCATTAAAAGGCGCATCCGTTCCATGGCCAGGGCCAGGGCCAGCTGGCATTGGTTGACCCAGCAAGCAAATGCATTGCTCGTTAAAAATCATATAATGCGCGCCCATATAAACTCATTAAAAGTTCAACAAACTCAGCTGAGCAGCCGAAACAACTGTTAACAGAGCCCAAGGCGGGGGGAGCGACTGGCCAAGCTGGGGAAATGGGAGGTCTAAACTAGAACAATAAACTCGACCAGAGGCAACAGCAACAGCAACAGCAACAGCAACAGCACCAACAACAGCAACAGCAATAAGTAATAAGTACTAAGCATAAAGAAAAATATTACGGCACTGCGCATTAAACACGAAAGCAGCTCGGACAACAGCAACAACAACAACAACAGCAACAGCAGCAACGGCTACAACAATTAAGAGCTTATGACAAGTCACAAAAATAGCTCAAAGAGACAGACATTAGAAACAAATTAGTATAGCATGCTGCAACAATTGCTACCAGCATTGCAGCAACAGCAACAACAATAGCAGCAGCAACATTTATGACAAGTCTACCAAAATAGCTTTAAGAGCTAGGCATTCGTAACAAATTAAAGCAAATTAAAATTGTTTCAAGCAATAACACAAGAGGCTAGTAGCAAGACAACAGCAGCAGCAGCAGCAGCAACAGCATATGAAAGACAAGCATTAGCAAATTATAGGAATTCAATGTTGCCAAATGTAACAGCAACTGACTCTAGTTAGACTAGCAAGCAGCAACAGCTGCTGCAACAACAGCAACATGTTGAAAAGGCTAGAAACATAGCATTGGGAGACGGGCATTGCTATCAAATTAGAATGTATTAGAATTGCTGAATTGCTAATGTAACAACAACGACTAGTAGGAGTCATGTAGCAGCAACAACAGCAACAGTTGAAAGCTGCAGCAACAGATGAAAGCTGCAGCATATAGGCGTAGCAACATTTATGAAAACTACACAAAATGAACGCTGAAAAGAAAAGGCGCTTCAACAATAAATTACAGCAATATAATGTAGCAAAATATAAGAGCAGCAGCAACAGCTTGCAGCAGCAGCAACTGTTGATGAGACAGGCATAAATAAAAATTTGAAGAGAAGAATTCTTATCAAAAGCAACAGCAACATCTCTCAACAAAGTAACCTTACAAATAGTATTAGCAACATAGCAATAGTAGCAACAGCAACAAAACACAATATTTTATATACAAAAGTCAATAACTCAATATTATTCAACCCAGCAGCTGCAGCAACATCTCACTGCAGCAGCATTTCAACAACAACAAAAAATAGTAATCGCAACATATCACTAACAACAGCATCAACATTTGAGAGACAGACATAAGGAACAAATTAGAATGAATAAAGTAACAACAACAGCAACAAACAGCCCATAGCAGCAACATTTCTACCATAGCAACAATAGTGGCAGCAACATCAAGACTATCAACAATGACAGCAACAGCATTTGAGCGAAGAGCATTAGAAACAAATTAGAGTGAATAAACAGCAACAACAGCAGCAACAGCATCTATGGCAACAATTGTAGCAACATGTTGCACTTGCATTTGACACATTAAACGCTTGCCAGGCTGCTTCCTCTTTGCTTTTTGGTCTGCAACAATTATGAACACGAGTTGCATGGAATGTTGCTGCTGCCACATGTGGGATTATTCAATTTTTGTTGCCAATGCCGCCTGCAAAATAATGTAATTGCCGTGCATGTGCACAGCAGCACATCGTCCCCTTCCACTTCCACTTCCCCTTCCCGCTTGCCAACAACCCCTTTTACACCTGTGTGCGCCAGCCACTGCAATGCTTTGATGCAATCTACGACGCTTACGAAGCAAACATTGGGCGAGTTTTTTTTATGAGACGCGTTACACTTATATCATAGAAAATTGTTGCTGCTGTTGTTGCGGCAGCAACATGGCCAGGATGGCGAGTTGACTTGACCATGGCCTCGCTGGCGCGTCGGCCCATCCGGCTTTGTTTGTTGTTTGACAAGTTATGCGCAGCATAGAAAAAATCGTTATATATATATAAAGTTATATGGATTTATATATATGGAGAAAATGTAACGCCGCCCAAGATGGATATCAGTTACGCATGCGCAAAGACAGCAACTGCGACAGCAACTGCGACAGCGCCTGCTGCAACTAAAGATGGCTGTGTTGCATGAGCGTCAGTCTAGAGTCGCTGCTGTCCCTGATGACGCTGATGTCGTGTTGTTTATTTTTTAGAAGACACTCTTGCCAATGGGCATAAATGGAGCATATGGGCTCTGCCTTTAAAGCCAAAGCCAGCATGTTAGCCACGTTACAAGCAAAGCTAAGAATTTTCAACTGAATTGCCAAACATACAAATCAGTCGTAGCTTCTAGTTATATATCTGCTATATGCTCGTAGATAGACTCGTGCATAGCATAGCTCTAAGTGCATATACCCTAGCATATATTAGGCCTGGCCTTAACTTGCCTAGCCATGACTGTTATCCATACCATAGAAAGGGCTACTGCAGTTATATGATATGATGAGAGAAGATTTATATATATATATATTGCCTAAAGCAGAAACATTTACAAATGAAAATTTGATAGAAAATCACTTGTTAAGCCAAAAATACTGCTAGAGAAAGACTTTCCAAACTCTGTGCAAATGTTTCTCTAGAAATTTGTAAAGAATTTTAAACAAATCCATATGAAATAGAGCAACAATATTGTAGCAGAAACAAAAGCTGTATAAAGACTACAAAAGGCTCTATATTTTTGTATATTCATTGTTAATACGCATACATATTATAGTTATGTAAAGATATTTAAGCAAATCTATAGCAATTTAAAAGCTAATGTTTGCAAAGAGAGCTTATCAAAATTTAAAGTTCATAGAAAGTTTAAAAGATCTTTTCTGCAATAAAATTTTAAGCGCCAAAGGCACTTTATAGCTACACAGTTATAGTGAAACTATTGCTGCAGTATTGATAAAAAAAATATATTCAAAAATATATAAAAAATATTCAGCAATTCACTTTTAACAGTCGCTGTTACTGCGCGGTATCTATGAGTCATACTATAGCTGTAGCTATAGCTATAGCTTTCAACTCTGAACTTTATGGTATTATAACGGATGCAGCAAATGCTGGCCATCAGCTGGCGAATTTATTGAACCTTCGTTGTAATTACGCCCCGCGGGCAAAAGCAATTTCTTCAAGTTTCGAGCAGAGTTCAAGAAAAATACTTTTTTTTTCTGCGCTATGGATGCTGTTTTGATGCTGGCTGAGCTGGCAGATGGCTATCAGTGGCCAGCAAACCGGAAAAAGCGTTCAACAAACAACGGCAGCAGCAGCAACAGCAACAGCAACAGCAGCAACAGCAACATTGTAGGCAAATAAACAAACAAATGAATTGCGTGGATTTGCATGAGAAACTACAGTTAACAATATAACAGCCAAACAGCAACAACTGCAAGCTCAAGTGAAATGTTTGTGTTCAACAATAACAACAGCAGCCACAGACAACAACTGACAGTAGTCAAATCTTCAGATTTTCGGTAGCTTTTGGCCCAGTCAACAACAGCAACCGCAACAGCAATAACATCAGCAACAACAACAATAGCCGGCGGCAACATCGTGAGCCGACAATCCACTTGAAATTTCACGCTCTTTAAATAACAACAACAATAAGCTGACAAGAACCTGCAAGCAGCAATTAAATAAAGCATTCACAACACACACACACAAACACACACACACACACACTCACACACACAGTCACTATGTACAACAAAATTTCATTTTCACTTAACGCATCAAATTAAATAACAAATAAAAAGCCCTCGAAGCCAAGCAAAGCTACAAAAAAACATTATAAGAGACTCTAGGCGTGAAAACACGACTAGCAAATGCCCTAACCTGAGATAAACTACGAAGGTAGTTTAAAAAGTTGTTGATCAAACAAAAATAAATGTTATAAAAATTGAAATTACTAATAAATTTGTATTTAAGTTCCATAACTTCTTCATGTTTTTGAATATAGATTAGATCTCTATGTTGCTATTAAAGAGCTTAGAGATAATCTCTAGATGAATTTAAATTTTCTAATAGTTTGTTGCTCAATTGTATTAGAGAATCTAAAAGTCAAGACTTAAACTCTAAGAGTTTGCGAGGGTAGCTAATAAATCTCTGCATATCTGCTCAATTCAATTTCTGTCTGAAAATATGAATATGAAATTTTATATATACATACATTTTTCTCTTGATATTTGTATAATAAAAACTATATTTTCCATCTATTTATATATGCTATTAAAATATATTGACATAAATGATATAAATAATATATAATATTATACATAAATATTATGAGTTTCAAAGACTTTCAAGTAAGTTCAGACTTCTCTAATACCTGTTGCTAACACGCCTCCAAAAAAAAAGCGGAATATCTCTCCTGAATACACGCAACAATTTTGTTTAGGGTATACAAAATCACACACAAGCACTACACTACAAAACACACACTCACACACACACACACACACACACACACACACACACACACACATAATGACAACTAATTTTCTGTTCTTTTACACCATAAACAACCCACATAACAACACAACGATGGAGGGTTCGGTAGACAGGCCAAAGCGGATGTTGGGGGCGTGTGCCTCACTTGTAAGCGCTGTGACTTTCACGTAATTAAATCAAATCTCAAATGAAAATGAAAATGAAATGAAAATTATTTATTAATTGTGCGCCAGCTACTACACAGAAAGTCACTTCAGTTACGGCCAAGTGGGCAACAGGGCGTGGCGCTGTGGCTCATCCACAACTACATATATAGCATTTGCATTGAATTCGAACAGCTTTTGGCTTTCAGGGCGCATTTGAATAATAGCAAGTGATTTGCATCTGGGAGAGAGAGAGAGAGAGAGCGAGAGTGAGAGAGAGAGAGAGAGAGATTGTAACTACAAGCTGTCAGCTACATGCGCTTAGCATTAGCTCGAACAGCACATACAAACACAGCAACTGCTGTCGCTCATTAAAAATAAATTTCCTGCTGCTGGCATAAATCAGGCGAGCAGAAAAATAGAAAATAAAAGAAAAAAAGATAATCTAAGGAAAGTGGATATAATGCGCTAGGCTGGCTAAACGTTTAAGACTTGAACTTGCGGCATAAATTTAACAGCAATTGACTAAGTGCATTAGCTTTTAAGCTAATGAATTAAAGCAGCTGTCAAAGGTATTTCGATAGCTTTCAAGTTGCAGAACAAAACGATAAGTTGTGCAAAGAAAGCTTTTTATTTATCGATAAGTTGCTCAATGAGAGCTTAAAAAGAGATATATGAATTGAGATAAGAATTTGAATAGTTTGGACTAGATGCATCTATAATTAAGGTATCGATGTAGTAGAGCGCTATTTATCGATTACTTTATAATATAAATTGGTTCAAATTTCAATCGATAACTGAAGCATAAGCTTGAAAATAGTAATAAAATAGAAAATATAATAAAAAGCTGAGCTGCATGGGCGAGGAAAGCATTTGCACAGAGTACACTTAAGGATGGGAAATTTCTATAGGAGCTACCCTATAATCGATATATGTGCGAACGATAACAAACATTAAAACCTTAAACGAGCAATGGTTGAAAGAGTTGCTAAAATTTACTCAAAATGATCCCATATCATCATGATCTTATCATATTAGATATATAATTATCATGTTATATCATCTTAAGTCTTATATCTTAATCGATTATTCGATAACTCCTATTGAGCTACAGTTCTGCCCATAGCTACTGCACCTGCAACTGATTCGCACAGCATGCACAGAGCCTTGCCCAATCATCAGCTATGCTATAATTAAAGAACTTTCGTTGCTGCTATTTGATTGCTGCAAATATGCGATATCACACATACGCCATGTTGCGCACAGTCGATAAATTAGCTGTCAAAATGTTGGCAAATAGTTTGGGTGGTGCAGTCGAATGCAGCAGAAACTAAACAAACATTAGCAAAAAGAAAACAGAAATGGTTAAAGGTTGCAGCAGAGCTGCCAGCTGTGACATCTGGCCCCTAGCTTCACCTGGTCCAGTGTTGCCGGGCAGAAAAGTAAAATCAACAGCAGCAAAAGAAATCAGCGGAAATGTCACTTTCTTTTCAATCAAAACGCAATTCATGCCACTCGAAATGCATCAACGGCGAAAATGCTACAAAAGGTCGTGCCACTTCATGAGGCGCGAGCGCGCTGCACTCGAAGCAAGGCAGGAGAGGAAAGAAAAGAAAAAAACGAAAAGGTAGAAACACGATTTTCCAGCGTGTGTGTGTGTGTGTGTGTGTGCGAGGGGGACAGCTGGAGGTGTTTTGGTACACTCTGAACTTTAACCTGTGTGCCAATAAAAATTAAACTGCTAAAAAAACAAGCCAAACGAACGCTTTAATTTGCATTTCGTGAAAAATTCTTTAACTAAAAGTCACAACAAAAAAAAAAGGTATAAGCAAGGCTCCGCAAACCCCACCTGTTGCCAGCTGCCTGCCTGCCCAGTTGCCAGTTGCTTGTCCAAAACAACATGGTAAATATTTAAAAATGTACTTAGGCCAAAGTGAAAGAGACAGGCAGCCAGGCAGTCAGCCAACGAGACAGGCAACAAGCCAGAGTTAGAGTTAGAGCCAAAGCCAGAGCCTCGATGGCCCTGCAACAGCAACAACAACAATGAGGAGGCAAGCGAGCGTTGAGGCGACAGATGTGACAAACAGCTGACTGCAGTAACAACAACAGCAACAACAACAACAACAACAAGATGAACAACAAGAGCAACAACACTGCCAGACTCAATAATGCTTAGCCAGTTAGCTGTAGCAAAGGGAAGAGACAAAAATGTTTCGAGGCTTCAGGCCAAATGCAAATGATTGGCATGGGAAGCGCAATTTCAAGAGAGCTAAAGAGGCGGACTAAGCTAAAAAGAAGTTAAGCTCAATTATGTACTAAGTAGCAAGGAGCCAGTAACTACAACAACAACAACAACAACAACAACAGCAACTCTAGCAACAACAACTACAAGTTGCAATTAGTTAGGAAAATTGCTAACAAACTTCGAGTGAGAGTTGAGCTTGAGACTATACCACCAAAGCAATGGCAATGGCAATGGCAATGGAAATTGACAATGACAGCGAACATGGCGTATGAGTCATGCGAAGCGCATGCTGTGCGCTGCTTGATTTGTTCAACAAAAGCGAGCTGAAAATGTCTTTCTTCAAAGCAACAGATGCAGCAAAGAAATTGTGCAAAATTTATGAAAGCGCGCGGGAATTTATGAATCAGTAATTAAGTAATTTTAGTAAAGGGAAATTAATAATAATTCATAATATTAGCTTACTGGCATTTGGACTGTGGATTGTTTCGTTAAATAGTCAGAATATAGATATATATATATGTCGCATCGGCATGATATCATGACGTTGTGTTAGTTATTATGTTGTGATTGCTTGCTGCAGTAGTAATAAAGAGAAACTGACAATCGATTGAGTTAGCATGTTGTCTAAGTGACATGTTGCGAGGATGTGTGAGAGAGATGACTATAGCTGCTGCTGTATGTGGTTCGGAGTGTTGCTGAGGGAGAGCAGGAGAGCTACTTATGCCCTTCGCACAGGGTGGCTATTGATATCAATGCAAGAGAATGTATGAGCAGAAATAGACAGTTAGAGAGAGGAGTTGAAAAAAGAGACTTGATTAAAGACTGTAAAATAAGAAAGAGCTTTTGTGAGAGAATTGAGACTTGCATCGGGAAGTTATTTTTATAGGTTAGAAGAATCTTAACGCTACGACACATATATGTCAAATTTCAAAATGTAATAAGTTACTTTATTTAGAGTTTAGAGTTAATGTAAAGTTAAAACTAACCTAGAATTAAGCACTGGGTACTGTGGCCTTCGGCTGGATATGTTACTATTTCAGTCAAATTCAGTTGTCTAATATTTAAGCAATGGTATCAATAAAAATACTCCATTCTATATATCATCAAATTGGGATTTAGGAAGTAAATAAAGCATGCTTTTATAATATAGCTGAGTAGTTATCAAGCTTTGGGCTAAGTGATCAGTCATCAATCAGTAATTTGCTTAAGTAATTTGCTTATAAAACGATTGCTCAGTATATAACTAAAGTTTCTAGTAGAGCTGTAAGGCAAACAGCGAACAGGTCAATCAATCAACTAGAATACATTCTTATATACAGTGTAAGCTCGGTTAACGAACACAATCCGTTTCAACAATTGTTCGTTATCCAAGGCGTTCTTTAAACGGGGGTAAACTGCAAATGAATATATATTTATATATATTGAAAAGTGAATGCAAGTATTTTTGCAACTTCCCTTTTAAGCTAACGAAACTGTCAACTATTTTGTATACTAAACATCAATCAATCAATCAAGCAATCAATTAGCCAAGTCTCAAAACTCTATTCACGTTTTTCTCTTCTTTTCAACTTAGTTCAATTTACTTTCAGCAACTTTTTTTAGTAAAACTTTTCCCCCGTAACTTCATTAAATATTTCTCTTCTTTACCTATTCGTAGGAAGTGAATCTTTTTACTTTTCTACATCTTGCATTGCTGCAATCATGGCACAATTTAACAGCAATTCGCTGCAACATGCTTCAGGGCATTTAAGTGCAAATTAATTATTGTATTTAGTTACTATTTATTTGCAGCACAGCAAATAGAAAGGGAAAACATTAGCAGAAAATAAAGGGGAGCAAACTGGGAACTGGAAACATTCCATGCAGAACTTGTGAAATTGTGCTAAAACAATAAGCGAAAGTAGTGCAGAAAATGAATTTTAATAGCCAAACAAAAGTCATATGGAAATGAGAGTGCTCCCTCCAAATCTTGTGCTCTACACAACTATGCGAGAATATATATATATGTATATATTTAGAAAGTTTTCAACATGGAAAAGTTGGCACAGGGAAATGGCTGGCATTTATGGAAAGGAAGTGACGGGGCTTGAACTCAAAGCTCTCAGCTCACAGTTCTCACTTCTCAGTTCTTAGCTCATAGTTCTGAGCACAAATTACCAAGTAAATACGAAGCTGAGGTGCGTTTTGCAGTTACCAAGGGCAGAGCATACCTTCCCCCCCTTTTACGCTTTTCTTACTGCATCAATTTCTTAATAACTTTTCATTTTTTTTTTCTTTCGCGCTGCTTCCGCTTGGCACTTGCGCGGTAGCAGAGGAGGAGGCGGAGCAGGAGGTGTAGTGCGCGCCCCATGTTGCACTCAAGCAATTTGTGGCATTATGTGAGGGTCTCGTTTGCCATTAACCCGCTGCGGTGCAGCTATTTTATATGCAGAAGTGCCACACAGTCCGAGACCGAATGCGAGTCCACGAGTCCGAGTCCAGTTGAAGATTGCCATAGCATCTTGAGTTGCTTATTTTCTACTTCTTCTTCGCTTTTATTTAACCGTTTTCAATTTAAGCTTGGACCTTGTCTGCTGTTATTAAAAAACTGTTTGCGTCAATTTCACACACGCACACACAAACACTCGCACACACTTGTTGTGTTGGCTCATGGCAATTCAACGAGCCAAACAAGCTGCAAACCAAGCAAATATTTGCAGCTGACAAGCACAGTGAAACGTAGACAAGCCCACGCCTGAATCTCTAACTAATCGCATTGCAACTGCAGTTTAATTAGTTAGTCTTTTGGCCACAACAGATTATCTATTTGTATACAAAAGAGTGACTGACTGAATCGACTGACTGACTGCCTGTATGATTGGTGGATTAAAGCAGAGCTCAAACTTACAAGAGAGCTGAGCAACTGAGGAGGCTTGAGAAAGCGGTGTATAGAGGCGAAATATGTTTGAATTTTGCTTAAAAAGAACTTCAAGTTTAATTGAATATCGTAAAAAGATTTATTGCAATGATGCTTGCTCAAGGAGTGTTTCGCATTTGGCTGTTTTTATTGATTTTTTATTTGTGAAATAAACATTTTATAGTTTTTAGTTATCAATATACATATCATAAGACACCCTGTGTATTGCCAAGTGAGCAATAGATCTCCGGTTCGAGTCCAGCGTCAGGCATATTTTATTTTATTTATTTTTATTTCTATTGGCTTTTTTTGCGTTGCTTAAACTGTTACTGTTAACTTAAACAGAACAATGCCATAGCTAACATTAAACACCCTGTGCTGCAAGTGCTGATGGCTTAACAATTAAGCCAATCCATATTTTACATATTTCGTTTTGCTTTAACATACTGGTAGAACAATGTTAAAGATATTTTTAGACATGTTAAATCGCATTGCTACGTAAATGAGCGCTTAACAGTGCACTATGCGAGAAACCCAAGGTTCAAATCCCAGTATAGACAACAAAAATTTAATTTTTTTTTTTATATAATTGTTTCTTTTCGTAAGTATATAGCAAATAGCATACAATAAAAGAATACAGACTGAAAATGCAACTGACAAGCAAATCGTACAAAACTGTTTCCAAACGTTTTTTGCCCTACAGCCAATATAAATACTTATAGCTGCCCAGCTCAACGCCTTTTCATTTATTTCCTTTCTAACTCTATTTGCAGAAGACAGCGACAGCGAAGCCCACCAAATATCATTATTATCCACACAATCAACACATCTATCTGCTGCCCGAATGCGCCATCCAACAGGTCTGCAATGCGGTCTATGTCCGTCTCAACTATACCCAGCCGCTCTGCGCCTGTCCATCAAGGTGAGCAAAAAAAAACGTAAAAAAAAAAATAAAGAAAGGAAGCTTAGCCCAACCCATGGTTAACCAACCGTAATGCCCCCCAAGCTAGCTCAGCTGGTTGTCCCTGGATGCGCCAAACTGCGAGCTGTCCATCCAGCTGTGAGGGGAGCGTTGGAGGCGTGCGAGTTGGTATTGGGATACTTGGGGGATTGCTAGACAGACAGCTGCTAAACACTAAGCCCAATCTATCTTTTTTCGCTTTTTTTTCGTTTCTTAGATATCGTGATCCCTGCTCGGCCAGCCTCAACGAAGATGATCAGCACACCACCAAATTGGTCGGTGATAATAAGAAGAAGGTAAGCTTTGCCATCTAAGCCGTGGGGGAGTGTGCTAAGCAAAACAAATACACTGAGCAAAAACTGACATCGATTGTAACTGCAAATTGAAATTAGCTGGAAATCAATTGAAATTTAAATTTTCTTTAAGATTTACGCAGTAATTTCAGTTGTCTCACAGAAACTTCAAGAGAAATCTGAAATCTGAGCAAAGGAAATTCAGAAAATCATTTTCCAAGCTCAAGTCACTAGACTTCAAATTCCTAGCAATTTTCGCAATCGAAATTATTCTCTAATGGCCTCAGCTCTGTTTAATCTCTGCATCAACAATCTTGGCTAATTTTTATGGCTTTTTAAGTTCTTCGAGTCAGAGTTGATTTATCCTTTTGCCCTTTTTTAATGGGCTAACTCTGGCATAATTATTAGGTTTTCATATCGTCAGATCAGCGATTATTTTTCGCAGTGCATGGCAATTCGTATAAGTAATTGGTATCAATGATAGATCATGTGGCTGGGCACGACTGGAACTGCTTTTATAGATGCTTGTGTAAAGATTTCCTAGAAGGATCTGCCAAGCTCTCAGTTTCCCACAAGCCCACAAGCGAACCACCCGCTGCAAGTATGTCTGTATTTGTGTATGTGTGTGTGTGCGTGTGGTGCAATTAGTGGTGCAGCGGTGCATAATTGAGTTATAAGTGCGGCTGTTGCTGTGAGTCGGCACAATAAATTCGCCATAAATGTAATAATAATAAAAAGTTTTTAATAGTTTAATGAGCGGGATCGACAATGTGGGCTGCAGCTGCAGCGGCTGTGGCTGTGGCTGTGGCTGCGGCTAGAGCTAATTGTGTGTGCGGCCAAGTACCGTTAAATGCCACACTTGCTGTTGTGCATGTCTTGCCGGAACTGTACCACTAGCAAAATTATGAAAATGCGTTCAAAATGCTGACAACGGACAGCGAACAGCGGACAGCGGACAGCGGACAGCGAGTAGGCAGAAGCTTAGCTAGAAAAACTGGCACAACTTGCAGCCAGTTACTGGCAGGCCACATTAACCTGAATGGCAGCCAATTGGCAGCCAATGGAGCGGGCGAAAGGAAATGCCAGCCAGCCAGCCAGCAGCATGCAAAGAGCGCCGCAAGTCAATCAAATTATTGACAGCAAACAGCTAGTAAGAGTGATCTAGTAAGCAGGGCTTGACTGAAAGATACCCTATCCAGGACGTAGGAGTGGGTGTATAAGTGAAAGAACTAGATTATAGATTCTATATTACAGACTCTAGATTCTAGGCTCAAGATTCTAGATTCTAGGTTCTAAATTCTAGATTTTAGGATTCAGAATTCTATGATTCAGTATTCTAGATTCTGGTTTCTGGATTTTAGGATTCAGGATTCTAGGATTCTAGATTCAAGATTCTAGATTTTAGGATTGAGAATTCTAGGATTCAGAGTTCTAGATTCTATATTCTAGATTCTAAATTCTAGATTCTATATTCTAGATTCTATATTCAGGATTTAGCATCCTAGATTATAGATTCGGGATTCTAGATTCCATATTTTAGATTCTTGATTCTACATTCTCAAAATCCAATTCTAAGTCTATCTTGTCAGAGTTCGCACTCCAAATAGAATTTTATACATATCTAGCTAGTTAGTACTCGATGCATGAAAACCAATATACCCCTGACTGCAACACCGTTGTATTGGGTATCACAACAACAACAACAACAACTACAACAGCAGTAGCCCAATTGTAACACGGAAAATCCGCTAAAAGGACAATCATGGCAATGGCAGTCAATTGAATGGTAGTTCAAGCATTGCATGAGATCAACTGCCAAAGCAATTGGCTTTTTGCAATTTTGGACAAGCTTTATAGCTAATGTGGCACAGGCAACAGATGTGCTGGCTGTAAACCTCAATTCCAATCCCGCGCCGCAGACAACGCCTCCAGAGCTCACTTGTCTAAGCAACGGTGGCTGCTTTGGATGGATTACACAGCTAGATACAGATACAGTTTTGCACTTTGCCAGGCAGTCAGCTAGTCGGACAGCCTTTGGGTTGCATGTTAACTTTCAATTTGAGCCACGATCAATGAATATCAATAGGGAGCGGTTTTCGCGGGCTGCACAGCAACTTTCTTCTTCGGCTAGCCCTGTGGGCCAGCCAATCTAAACCAGACGCCGCCAAGTGAATGTCTAATTGCAGCACTCATGCAGCACTCGACTCCTTTTAGCTAGCTATTAGCCATGTCTAGACAGACTGCAAACGGTATTCATTGCACTAATCAAAACTTTTCCTCTCTCTCTCTCTCTCGTTCTATCCCTCTCTCTCACTCTCTCTCTCTTGCTCTCTCCCTCTCAACAGGCAATTACGCTGGCCAAAACGTGCGAGGCAACAACTGAGATGCGCGAATGCCGTTCACCCAAGGATTGGTCCCTGTTGGCGCTACAAAATACACGCACTGGCAAATCACACTATCTGGTCATATGCCGCTGCCCCGATCACTTCAAAATGGGTAAGTAACAAAAACAAGCAGACGTTGAGCAATCGAGCAGTGACTTGAAAATTGTCTGGTAGAAGCAATTATGCGTCTAGCCAAGAGCTGGTAAAGTCGTTTAAGCCAAAGACTCTAAGTTCCTACAGAGTTCAACCTAAGGTTTTCTTCGAAGAGCTACATCATTAGTTAACTAAGGGTTGCCTTCCTAAGGGTTATATGCTTATTTTTTTTATAAGTAATACTTCTACAGAACTAACTTAGGATTATTTTCTTCCCAAGTTTTACATGCTTAACTAAAACTAAGGCTTAAATCTACATAACTTTCCTAGGTCTCACAGCCTTTCCAAGTTCCACAACCTTAAAACTTTACTAGGTAGAGTCTATCTACTCCATAGGCAACATCATCTAAACTCTATCTAAGTCCTTCCACACACAAGTCTTTGCTAACAATTCTCTTCTCATCCACACTTCACAGAGGGACCCATGGCTCATGATCAGCCCACCTATGCGAGCGTGCCCGGAATACGTGTATTTGGCATGATGTGCGTGAAGCCAGGCTACTCGGTGCGCAAGCCCAGCGCACAGCCGCCCAAACGTTATCAGCTGCAGAAGCCCTTCTATCGTCCAGGCTCAGGCGGCAGCAGCAGCAATATCAATGGCGGCAGCATATTGGGCGGACAAAAGGACAGCTATGGCAGACCCATTTATGGCGGTCTATCCGGCGGTCAGGTGGGCAGCTCGGCCATTAGCGCCAACTATCAGCCACAGGATCAGTCCTTCCAGAATGGCGGCAGCAGCTCGTATCAGTATCTGAATCGGCCAGAGAGCACACAGCATACGCACAGCAGTTCGCCCAACTTCCGACCAGATCAATTTTCGCTCAACGGTTTCCCGGGCAGCAATTACGGACGCAACAATGAGCGACGTGGCGAGGCGCCGCCCATTGAGGCAGCTGCCGAGGAACGCGATCAAATGTCCAGCGGCAGCAGTAGCACACAGTCGAGCGATGAGGTTGAGGCACGGACCACGCTCCAAGCGGAGCAGAGCGAAGCAACTACGGCGGAATTGACGACACAGCCGGAGACGACGAGCCGTGTTAAGCGATCGCTCGATGCGCTGGATGACTTCGAGCCAGAGTTTCCCTGGGATCGTGTGCTCGAGTTTCAACAGACCATTGTCTGGGACTAAAGGCAAAATCTAAGCTGAAGCTTAAGTAGTAAAACAATTTTTAAATGGAATTTTTCCGGAATACTCTGCAACCTACTGTGACTGAAGCTAAACGAGGATCGCGATCAATTTGATTGTGCCCAGAGATAGATAGAGATGGGTTTAACGACTACGTGACAGAGAGGCGGCTTACGTAACGTAACGCGTAACGTAACGTAACGTATTTTACAATTAGACGCTAAGCATATAACTTTAAGCATTTGAAATGGCATTTTTCGATCTTAAGCTGATCGCCTAGCAAACTTTCCTTAATTTATAACAAATACGCGTATTTTGTATTTATTTAAATGAGAAACAAAAAACAATTACGAATTAATTAAACAATTATGCGTCCACGCCCACGCCCAAACTAATTGTTTAATTAATTTGTTTTGCATATCGAAAAACCCAAAATATGGCATCAATTCCATTTTTTAAATAAAATATTTAACATATTTAAACATATCTTAATTAAACAGTGAAGCAAAATATTTAAATTATATAAAAAGAAGAGAAAACTTTACATTTAGTTGCCTATTTATGATAGATCTAAGCTGCATTTACTAGTAGTTAAATTAAAACGACAACAAGAAATTATCAATGTAAACGATTTTGAATGAATTTTTGCTCTGCTGCGCATACGAAATGCATATGTAATAAATTATTTATACATTTTAGTTAAATAAATCAAACACAATGCATTTATTCATCGGACGAGAGATAAGAAAACTCAAGGGCAAGGGCATAACATAATATGGAACTGCTAATAACAGTTGCCATTGCGGATAACAGAGCTAGCAAAATATACTAATACTACTACATAGCTGATCAATGTTCTTGACATTGCATTGCACTGTTAAAAGACTCAATCGTGGGCAGAGCAATGTTAGTAACAGCTCTCTGAGCAACTGCTACAACTGCACAGCATAAGAGCTTTCATTAAAAGCACTCAACTTATTTAACAGAGTATTTCAATGTAAGAGCACGATTGAGTGTCTTTTAACAGTGATGCAAGACTGCCTCATTTATGTTATTTAACATAACATTTAAATATAATATTATTTAAAATTTGATCAATTTAAAATAATATAATTGTCTCAGGACTTACCCAACATTTCAGCATTGACCACAATATTACAGCTGTACATGGGCGTGACCAGACGCTGAGGTTGATTCTGAAAAGCCTGACGACAAACTTCCTTGGCAGCCGTTAAGACTTGACCTGTTAAGAGTAACAGAAGTATGTTAGCAAAGCTCAAATTTATGTAAATGGGCAGACTCACCTGAGAAGGGTCCGAAGCCGCGTGCATTTAAATCCTCGCCCTCGGATTGAACGGACCACTCGAGCACCGCAAAGCAAACACCTTGCATGGGCTCTTCGCAGAGCGGACCCGCGCCCGTTGTCAACTGGAAGCCATTCACCAAGGAGCTATTGAAATCTCGACGCACATCATTTAAATCTGTATCGCTTTTGGAGTGTGTGCACCAGAAGTCAGGCTGTTCGTAATCGCTAAGATTAAGCAGAATATTCGTGCCGCAATTGCGTGGGCCCAACGACCAGATGCGCTGCACCAGCTCAGAGGGTGAAAGGGAGCTGAGTCCATGTAGCTGTAGCTCGGCGAAGGCAATGATGAGCTGACTCCTGATGGAGGCCAAGAGAGCTGAGAACTTCTCCGAGAGCAGAGCATTGCGTGGAGTTGTAGCCAGCTCCTAGAAAGGGCAAATGCATTAGAGATTATGTGAAATGTGATTTTGCATTTTCGACTCACCTTGAAGACATTGCCATGCTGCTCCAACAGCTGGACAACAGCTGCAGGCAGAGGTAATGCTATAACCCTGAGCGTGCCCAGCTTGTTTAGCGTCTGCTGCGTGGCTATCTTCTTGCTAATATCCTTATCGTCGGCAGTCTTCACTATGGCCTCGTTGACCATGTCCACAGTTGCATCGGGCACAATAGTTTCTCGGAACGAAACAATTGGCTTGGATACATTGACTTTGATCTTGGCATAGCTCTGCTCCAGATCGTGCACACACTTCTCCACATGCACTTCACCCAGGGTGGTTATCACATGCTCTCCAGTGGGCGCCACAGAGACCTGAACGCAGGCATCCGCTTGATTGAGCAGCTTCAGTCCCTTCACCAGCTTCGGCATATCCTGCGGCTGCACTGGCTCGATGGCCACACGCAGTATGGGCGTAGCCATAATGCTCAGCTCACTGAACGAGGTGCAGTCGAGCGTGCTGCTCAGTGTGGCTGTCTTCACTATGTGCGATTCGAGGCCACCAATTCCCACAATATTGCCCGCTGGCACCTCTTCCAGCAGCTGCAACTCGCCACCCATAAACATATAGAGATCTCCGACTGTCACCTGTGTGGCATAAGGCGCCTGGTCGAGCACTCGATGCGTTGCCTGCCTGGGATCATGCTTGGGCGCCAGATTATAGAGCTGCATGCCACGGCGCAGCGTGCCGCTAAAGACGCGCGCAAATGCTATAAACTCAAAGGCTTTGCGCTCCGGCTCCTCCTCTGTTGCTTCCTCTGCTGCAGCTGGCTGCGTATTCAGCTGCTCCACACCAGCCGTGAGCTGCTCTAGTTGAGCTTGCTCGCTCAGCTGCTTGCGCTCCTCGATTCGCCGGCGCACCTCGTCGCGGCGCTGCTGCAGCTCCTGGTCGGTTAGACGCTTGGGTCGATTCTGTGGCAACTGCTCCACCGCCACGGGCATCATTTTGGACACAAATGCAATGACATTCTCGCTCTGCGCATTGCAGCTCCTGAAGCACTCTTTGAGTGCCAGCGTTTCAGCGGGCAGCGAGCTGAGCTCAACATTAGCTGGATAGAGCAGACGCTGTGCACGCTCCTCGCTGATGCAATGCGGTGCCGGCACATGGCGCACGACCATTTGGAGCACGCTCCGATCTATGGGTAGCCACTGACCCAGCACAGTTTTGATCTGCAATTTGGCATCGGTCAAGCGCAGATCCCGCGCTGCCAGCTTCAGGCCCAGTTTTTCAGCTATCAGCGGCAGCTTCTCCTTGTCCTTGCGCACCGCAATGATGTCGTACAGACTCCAGATGTTCTCCAAAACAAACTGGACAAACATTGGCTTCTTTGCTTTCTCCTGGGCACCGGCCATAATACATTTCTTTTTGCTATTGTAGTAGAAGTCACCCCACAGCTTTTGCTCCAGCTCGGCACGTGGAATTTCCAGTCGCTCCGCATAGGTGACTGCAAAATCAGATACAGCAAAGGCCCAGCCATCGTAGGCAGAGCAGAAGACTACATTGCCAGCAGCTGGCGAGAAATACAGTTCCGAATCATCCACATTCTCCAGCGCCGACTCATAGTTATCCTTGTCCGTCATATCTTCCTTGGCCAGCACGTCGGAGGCGAAGATGCTGCCCAGCACGGCATTCACCTGCTCCAGCACCTGAGTCAAATGGAAGTACGCATCCAGCGGTGCCATTTGCTTCTCCAAGATCAAACGATCCAACTTGTTGAGCAGCAAAACAGGCTTTAGCTGCTCATCGTAGATTTGTTTGAGGCAGGCGCGTGTTTGTGGTCCGACGCCCTCAACCACATCCACAACAACGATGGCACCGTCGCACAGACGTACAGCTGTGGACACCTCACTGGAGAAGTCCACATGACCAGGTGAGTCTATCAGATTTATCAAATAGTCCTTATTGCTGTTGTCTTGGTAATATAATGAAATGCTGCTGCTCTTCATGGTAATGCCACGCTCCTGCTCATCCTGACGACTGTCCATGTAACGCAATTTGCCTGCAATTCCAAATTTCACTTGAAATTGAAATACATATCAAAGAAAACCAACAACAACAAACCGGCCATGCGTTGTGAAATGATGCCATTGCTTGCCACGAGGGAATCTGCCAGCGTTGTCTTGCCATGATCCACGTGTGCCAATATACATATATTGCGCACTTGTTTCTGTTGTTTCTGCAGCAGCACAAGATCTTTGGTGTCAACCACGGGCATTTTGTGTCAAAATAAAGTAAACCTGTTGCTGAACTAAGTTTTTAAAACAACTACGCTTGCAATTTCGATAACACCGATAGGCAAGACAAGTATATTGGTACGGCTGTAAAAGCTCTAACAGCTGTTTAGCCAATTGGCATCGTTTGGCGGTTCAAAAATACTCATAATGATATTCAAATACGGATTTATTTGCGCGAATAACTTATTAAAAGTATTATTATAAAAAAGTTTGATAAGTTATTGTATATCCCAATGCCAAATTAATTGTTTTTAGTTAGCAAATGACTTAATGTCGTAAAATACTTCAACAATTGCTTTAGACATCGATACCGAGATTAAGTACTTGATTGCCATTGCGTAAATTTTAACAGCTGTTAAAGCATTCGCGCCAAATTAAGAATTCAAAGACATTTATTTTCTGTGCCAAAATTGTATTTAAGCTTTATATATTTTCGATAAACGCAGTAAAAGCATATTTCAAAAATGCATTTCGATAGTGTTCGTGTGTAAATTGTCGGCTTAGTTATGTGTATTTAACAGTATTACACGGCTCAGGTAAGCTGGATAATTGATTTACTTAATGGAACAATTTGCCAATTTGCTGGTCAATTGCTCGCCTTCCGTTGTGAGCAGGAAATTGTCTTTCCAAACAGCAACGCCGTCGGCATTCGTTTTGAAGTCGACAGAGAGTTTCTCCCAAACCTTTTTCTTCGGATTCAGCTGCTCGTCGGGTGTGCCGTTATAGCCTTCAAATGAGAGTCGGCTGCCGGGCTTAGCTGCAGCTGGCAATACAATGGGTTCCACAACTGTGTGATCATCGCTGCAATAAAGAGACAATCAGAATTTAGAAGAGATTATTACTAGACTAACTCTTTAGGCAAGCTCACTTTGAGGTACAGAGCACCATGCCCTCGGATAAAATGCCACGCATTTTGGAAGGCTTCAAATTGCATAGAACGGCAACCAGTCGTTGATCCAGTTCCTCCACAGTCACAAATTTGACTAGACCGCTAATAATGGTGCGTGGCTGCGCCTCTGCCAGATCTATTTTGAGTACATAGAGTGTGTCTGCATCTGGATGACGAGCCACCTCGATGACTTTGCCCACACGTATGTCGAGACGATGTGGCGCATCTTCATCAGCAGCTGCAGCAGCGGGCGCTGCATTGCCTTTCACCTTGGCTGGTGGCGGATAGGCAGCAGCTGTTAGTTTTCTACAAAAGAGAAAATATGAGAAACTGCAGACAAATGATCTCTATTAAGTCACTCACTTCAGCTCGGGCTCTTCGAAGGTCTTGCGTATGGGATCCAGCAAGCGATTTATGTACTTCTCCACAGAAGCCTTCAGATCGCCCGGATGCAGCTTGTTGTCTGCATAGTATTGCTCCAGCTCCGCATACTGATAGAAGGTAATATCGCCACCATTGTCTGCGGCACGATTGATCTCAAAGCCTTCGCCTTCCTTGAAGAGTGAGAAGAGCACATGCTTGACAAAGGAGAGCAGTCCGTTGTCCGCAATGTTTCCCGGCTCGCAAAATGCCTTCTTCAACTTCTTCTTGACATTAGCTGGCGAGTCGAGCAGATCTATTTTCGAGTCCTCTTCGGAGGAAGACATCTTGCCACCAGCCAATCCAGGCACTGTTAAAAAAATAGAGTTAGCTAAAGATTTCACTGTTCATGAATCATCCTCTGACTCACCCATGGGATTCATAAAGTGTATGCGCTTCTCATAGCCGAGCTGTGGCAAATACTTTTCGGAGAATGTGAATATCTTGCGCTGATCCACACCACCGAACTGTGCATCCACCTTTAAGTACTCCTCATCCAAGCCCTGCAGACCGGGATACAATAGGCACGAGAGCAGTGGGAATTCCACCTGTTTCACAACCTCTGCGCCGGCTTTCTTGGCATCGTGAATGGTGACCAGAGAGCTTAGCTTGTACACATCCAGCGTGTACTCCTTGGACAGCTGGTAATCGCTGCCCTTAACAAACTTCAGCTTATCCAATGGAACGTCAATGGAGCGCAGCATCGCTTTGATCACCTGCTCGTAGTACTTGGTACGTAGCTCGAGCAGAGGCCACGGTGCCTTCATATTATCCAAATAGGCATGCAGATCGGCAAACAGTATTGTCACCTCACAACCGGCTTTCAAGAAGTCCGCAATCTTAGACATGGGCACGAAATAGGCGACATGTGGCTTTCCCGTCGTCGCTGTGCCCCAGTAGATTTTCAAATCGCGCTCCTGCAGTATTTTATTCAACTTATCATCGCCGAGCGTCTCTTGCAGATTGCGCGTAATGAGCTTCTTCTTTTCATCCGCACTAAGTGTTGTTCCCACCATGTTTATTTAATTAATTTATTAGCTTTTAGCTGCACACTTTGCGAAATCGTTGCGGAAAAGAAGAAGAGAAATGCATGCGTGGTCAGTGGTTGCGATGTGGCAACGCTGTCAGCTGATTAAGTGGACTACACATATTGGCAAAGGTAAACAAACTGTTGATTAAAGAATTCAATTATCTTGCGCGCCTATTCTTATACAAAATGTTACATCTGCCGTTGCTGCATTTCGAATTTCTTCACACGCAAAAAATATAGATACTATTAAGAATTTTACGCTCATGTTAAATTATGTAAATATCTCTCACAAACAATTTAACCATAAAATTTAGGAGCACGACACGCTGTCATCTCTATTTTTGCAAATACTCGCACATCTGGCAGCTCAATCAGCTGGTTAGCCGCACTAAATATAAACAAACTTTAGCTGCATTTTTGTTTTAGTTTATTGTAACTGAAAATGTTTAGTTTACGAAGTGCAAAGATTCTGAGGCAATGCCTCCATACAACACACAGACTCTCGCACAGCGAAGTGCGTGTGCGCTTTGCTCCCAGTCCCACTGGTTACCTGCATCTGGGCGGACTGCGCACTGCACTCTATAATTATTTGTTTGCGCGGCATTCCGGCGGCAAATTCCTGTTGCGCATCGAGGATACAGATCAAACGCGGCTCGTACCGGGCGCTACGGAGCGGCTCATTGAAGATCTGTTGTGGGCGGGCATTGAAATAGATGAGGGCCCGGGATTTGGAGGAGCACATGGACCTTACATTCAGAGCCAGCGCAGAGAGTTGTACAGGTATAGGAACCTCTTTATATATCATATATATTATATAATAATATTGTATATGCATATAGTCAAGCTGTGGAGCGTCTTCTGGAGAATGGCAGCGCGTATCGTTGCTTCTGCACGGAACGTCGCTTGGATCTGTTACGTAAGGATGCACTGCGTACTCGCCAGGTACCGCGCTACGACAACAAGTGTCGCCATCTAACGCCGGAGCAACTGCAGCAGCAGCTCGACAAGGGGACTCCCTACTGCATACGCTTCAAACTGACGTCGCACGAGGAGCCGCTGCAGGATCTCATCTATGGCAGCGTCCAGCACAATGTCAGCGAAACGGAAGGCGATCCAGTTATCATGAAAAGCGATCTCTATCCCACATATCATTTGGCCAATGTGGTGGACGACCATCTGATGGGCATAACGCATGTGCTGCGCGGCGTCGAATGGCAAATCTCAACGACAAAGCATTTGCTGCTCTACAAGTGAGATTCCAATTTTTTAGAGTTCCTTTTCCATATTCATGTTCCCTTCTCTTCCTTAGAGCCTTCGACTGGCAGCCACCTCAGTTCGGGCATCTACCGCTGCTGGTCAACGCGGATGGCAGCAAGCTGAGCAAGCGCCAAGGCGACATTGGCATCAAGCAGTTCAGGGATCGCGGCTACTTTCCCACTGCACTGCTCAACTACATCATCTCTGCCGGCGGCGGCTTCGAGCATAGAAGCCATAGCAAGCCTCAGCTCTACTCTATGGATAGTCTAGCAAAGCAATTCCTATTGGAGCGCGTCAATGCGCATCCAAGTCGCTTGAATGCTGAGCTACTCAATGACTACAACCAGCTGGAGCTGAAGGCGCAGCTAGCTGATCCGCTCAAGAGACAAAAGCTGGTTGCACATGTGCAGCAACTCATCCGAGAAGCTTATCCAGATCAGTGAGTTCTCTAGGATATGCCAATTAAAGATTCCTCATGCCATTCTCCCCACTTCATTACAGCTCCCACCTGGATCTAGCTGAGTCACATATTGAGGCAGTGCTTCATTGGTCAGTGGAACGTCTCACTTTGCTGCAGGATCTAACCAGCAGCAAGCTCAGTTTCCTATGGGTTAAACCAACTCAAGTTGAGCTCAAGGATTTAAATGCAGCGCAATGGCAAGAGCTGCTGCAGCAACTGCAAGACGAATCCAACTTTCACAAGGATCAGCTGAATGAACTGCTCAAAGGCTATGCCAAAGCAGCATCCATCAAGTTCCCGTCCTTGATGAAAACTCTACGCGGTGCCTTGAGCGGATTGCAAGAAGGACCGGGCGTTGCGGAAATGATGGAGATACTGGGCAAAGATGTGGTGCTGCAACGCCTACAGGAAAGCCTGGATAAACAGCAGCAGCTGCAGCTGCAGCAATAGATGACAAAGACTTTTTGACTAGATAATTATTATAATTGTTATATTTGTGAAGATTAAGATTTAATGAGTAATCGTAGCATTTAAAACCAACTGCTTAAGCACCGCTCCGTTTTGCAATTTTGGCATTATCCAGACTTCTTCATATACCGCGCCTACTTGTTATAGTTGATATATTTATATATATAGCATAGTATAGTATATATTTGGGTAATACTGTTTAGCTAAAGTCTCGATTGGATAGCACTATGGGTGCAACAAGACTCCAGCCATAGGTGAAGACGCCAAGCCAGCTGGATATGATTTTGACCCACATGGAAGCCTCATTGCCGTTGATCAGCTCAATATCCGAGTTGGGCTTATACCAATTGGTCAGGGTCATCATTACGTAAAGGGAAGCTGTGCAGAAATAGAACAGATATTATAATATAGATTCATGCAATTTGTAATCCTTGAACTTACCACAAACGAGCACAGTATGGAATGCCGACCAGCTGTAGGTGACAGACTCCGTCTCGTTATCCGTGGAGGGCTTCTCGCCAGCGGCTCCAGTCTCTGTGTCTGATAGAGCTTCTGTTAAAACTATATTAGTTATAGAGGTTGTCGGCATATGGTGCACAGTTTCGTAACCCAAAAGGCCCAAGATCAACGTTGGTTAGTGTAGTGTTTTATATATATATATTGAGATAGAAATATATATATATACACACAGGAAAATAAGTGTTTCAATAAAAAATTATCGAAAATAGAGAAAAATGTGTTAGTTCAATTGTTAACCAGCAACAATAAAAAGTGATATTAAAATGTGAATGAAGCTGTGATTTATGGAACTGTAGGACAGAGAGACTATGAAACTGTGGTGCCATGTGCGAGACAGAAAACACATAAACTGCGGCTAAAGCCGAAGTTGCGAATGCCCTTGCTGAGCGATATGCAGGGGATAAGAAAATTCACATTCTTGTGTGTATGTAGTTATAGATAAGACAAGATCCAGACATAGTTAACTAATATGAAATGGATTAATATGAAATGGATATTATATGAGTTAGATTATAGATATTATAAAATGGTATAAAAAATGATTAGCAAATCTCTTGTAGAACATACAAATAAACGCAGACAGACAAATTTCAACTCTTAACACACAGATTATCTATACTATATTCCCGACTGCCATATCTATATCGCAAGGGCACAATTACTTGCAATCACGTACCACGTTTCTCGCTGTTGTCATTGTTGATATTGGAGACCTTCACGGCTGAGCTGATGCAATTGTAGAGGATGCACAGCAACCAGACCACTAAGCCGATTATATTGGTTGTATCGAAAGTGACCTTCGAGTTGTGTGTAGAAGGTGCAACGGTTGTGGTAATATTGGGCAAATCATCCATTAAGCCAAACATGCCCGGATTGCAGGCCTTTTCTGTAAGCCAAAAAGAATAACAATTAAGAGACTTGTAAGGATAAGCGAGCTTCAATCAGTTGACCAACCCGGATTATTGGCCACAGCCGACCAGGTCAAGTAGACGGTGTACAAGGTAACCAATGAGCTCTGCAACAAACCCGAATGGGGCAAACGCTCCTGCACAGCCGGCAGCACCGACAAAATGCTAATCACCAAGCAGAGTATAAGATTTATCGAGATGAAGAACTTGTTGATGCCGCAGCCAGTGGACTGGAATGACAGAGAGAGAGAGAGAGAGAGGGGGCTTATTATAGTATATAAAAAGAGACGATAATTGATTCATATACTCACTGTGGTAAAGTAGATGTAAAGCAAAGTGATGCCTGTAAGGGAAGCGATGTAACTGAGCAGAGTGACGCTCGCCAATGCATAATAATAGCCACGATTGTTCTCTGCATTCTCTGTAAATGACGAGAGAAAAAATAAATTAATCATGATTCATAGACATGCTAAGATAGCAAGATTCTTGGGGCACCTAAACAATGTCAATTATTCAATCAATTAGATTTAAGAAGCTTTTCTGCGTCTATGTTTCTGTGCTCTTATGAATATCAATCAGTCCGTCAATCAACTTTGAAGCCTGCTATGCATCATTACTCCTTAAACTTGTTCCATATGTTTGTCATCAATCAACAAAATCAGTCGACAATCAATCAGATCCAAGTACTTTCCGTATTTTCCACATCTCATCAATCGCTCAATCACGCCCACATCCAGGTAACAAACACAAACTACGCCCCAAATCTCTTCCATATGTTCACTCATCTCAACCCCCTCCTAAAATTTCGCTTCATTTCACCCAGTTTCGCTTACCAATCCAATTCTCAGCCACGCTGTGCGCAAAATCCACAATGATGACCAGCTGGACGAGTATGAAGGCCAATCCGCCAATCAAGCCCACCCACATCATGGCCGGCCCAAAGGAACCATCCGGTATGAAGATGGCCCCAATTGAGGCGCCAAAGCATATCAAAAACTTCAGTGGCCAAAATTCGTTTTGGATGTGAGAGCGCGGATCCCTGGAGCTCTTCACGCCCAGCATAATGATGGCCATTAGAGTGAAGAAGCAGGCGAGACCGAAGCAGAGCCGATAGACAGCCATATAACCCAGAGCATATTCACAGTCCAATTGCAGAGATCCGCCCGATAGAGCACCTATAGTTTTGGAACTCATTGTCGACGTGGAGTTCACGCAAAAGGGTAACTTCTTTAGCGTGTCCTGCAGGCCTGGCGAGAGGGCAATGGCACCCAGAATCGTGCCCACCAGCAACATGAAGGCGTACATGAAACGGGATGATGAAGAGTTCTTGCATGTGGGGCAGGCAGCGCAACACATGCTGGCAGCTGTGCCCGTGCAGCAGAGTGCACACTGGAAAGAGAAGGAAAATAACACAATATTAACTTATTTCTAGCTATTGAACCCTCACAAGTGCCAGCACTGTGCATCGATTATATTAAGTTTAATTATTTTTAACCAGCTTGTAATTCACTTTTAGCTTTCGCTATTTCTAGCCAAAATTCCGCAGCAGCTGCCAGCACTGGCAATCGATTTTAATGCAGTTGTTTGGCATATGCGCAATTTGTTTTTACAAGCCAAACAGATATCATATTTCGTGGTAAATACGCACCTGCGCCGCTGAACAAAGGCCCAATGCAGCGCCCATTGTTGAAAGTTCCAATTAGTTAGCGCAAATAACTTTTATAACAAATTTAAGTCGAGAACAATCGCACTTGACGCGATTTGTTTGTGAAAACTATGAACAAGTGTTGAAAAGCGTACGGTGTGTGTGTGTAGATGTGCTGTTAATAACAGCGCTAGCTGAGCTAACAGCAAAAGGTCGATACGCTTCTCTCAGCAACACTGCGAGAATGTTACCATGGCTGGAAAATATTGAAATGGAAATTTACCGTTCAGTTTTGTTTTGTGAGCGGTTGCGTCTGGTTGGTGCGGTACCTTTTAATTGTGCGCAAATTGTGTGGTGCATTTTTTGAAAAACTGTCTGTAGTGGTGGTTTGACTCTGTGACTGAGACTGCGACTGCGACTGCGACTTCGTCTCTCTTTCTGTCTCTCCTGTGTATGTGCTCGTGCCCCGTATCCGTGAATGTGTATGTGTGTGCGTGCATTTGAACAAGGAAAAGTGTGAAGATTTTTGAAAGAAAGCGCAACTTCGAATCGAAGAAGAAATTACAGATTAAATAAAGAAAATAAAAGAGAAAAATGGCAACCGAAGTAGCCCAAATACCCGCTGAGGAAACGCCTGCAGTTGCAGCAGCAGCAGCAACAACAGAGAACGCTGCTCCCGAGCAGGCGGAAAAACCTGCTGCCGAGCCTGTCGCCGCTGCCGCTGCCGTCGCTGAGAACGCGGCCGCCGCTAACGCCCAAGACAACAACAAAGAGGATGCGAAGGCGTCGCCAGCCGCTGCTGCTGCCGATGGAGCCGCCGCTGCCGATGCAAAGAAAGATGGTGGCGACGCTGCTGCCGTCGCTGCTCCAGCCAAATCCGAAGCGCCAGCACAAAAGTTCAATGTGCACAAGACCAATTTTGAGAAGGACATCATTTATCTGTATCAATTTTCACGCACTCCCCTGCTGCCCTCTCTCTCACCGTATTGCCTGAAAGTGGAGACTTGGCTGCGTCTGGTGGGGCTCAAGTACGAGGTAAGTTGCTTTCCCATATTCCCATATTCCAGCATCATAATGTCTATATATAAAAATTTCGCCAACATATTTAAAATTTTACATAATTTTCCCATTTCCCTGGCGGGGTTTTCATCATAAAAAAAATTTTTTTTTCCATCCACATATGTATTTTTGCGGTAGAGATTTTTTCCACACACACACACACATATGCAGGCACAGGCACAGGCACACGCACACTCATACATAAAAACCGCCATGATTGTGTGCTAAGCCTGTGACCTGCCCGCGCACCGCGCCCTATAGACCAGCATACGCTGAAAAGGGATACATTTAGCATTGCCTTTTCTTTCTATCCCGGCAAACACACGCATACAGTCAGACTTCCAATGCGTGGCTGTATGTGTGTGTGTACTCATATTTGAACCTGTAGCGAGCCAGGCCAGGCCAGGCCAGGCGTTTTGTTGTTGCTGCTGCTGCTGCTGCTGGATTTTATTCCTGTCTGTTAATATGTATGTGTTCGTATGTGTGTGTGCGTCTACATAAAACAGCGTATACATAAAATTTGTGTGTGCGCCGACGCCGCTGCGCTGCGCTGTGCCTGGCCTCTGCCTAGCTGCCGTTTCGTTGTCAACGTCTCGCCGCTGCTCTCTCTTATAAGTTGTGCTTTATACTCCACTCACACACATATACACATACACATACAGAGACACAACTCACTCCCTCACGCTTCCCTAATGCGAAGTTGTGCTTCAAATTTTGCACTTGGCACTCGAGCTCGCTCTCACTCTCTTTCTCTCTCATTTGTGCTTATTGCTCTCACAGTAGAAACGGCTCCCATTATAATGCTCTGGTCTTTGTCTTTGTTGCTGCTGGCTGCAGCTGCAGCGCTCTGCTTCATTTATTTTTTTTTTTTCTTTCAGTCTCTGTCTTTGCCTTGCACAAAAATTCCAAGCCCCGTTTTGTGCCCGTTTTGTAATTGCTTTTAATAAAAAAAATTATTGCTGTCTCTGCTGCTGCTGCTGAGCTTACCCCACTCCTATTACTGCGTCTTATCTTTAAGTAGCCCAGCTAGACAAATAAATGTGCCCACTGTCCATCCATCGTCCATGCTGTCTATCCCCCTGTCCATTAACAGCGCTCGCGACGCTCCAAAAGTTTCAAAGCTTTAGGCGCGCGCGCGATGCGTTTTGCATATATTTTCCTTCATAGCGACTTACAAAAATGAAAAAAAAAATGGGTGCGGCCCTAGGCGGCGGCAACGTCAACGTCGCAATTGTTGAGTTTTTTTTTTTTTTTTTAATCTTATTAATTACATGGCTTAATGAGTGCGCGGGGGTCCGACAGGCAGCGAGAGGGAGAGTGTGCGAGTGGGAGGGGGCGACGCATGAGTGTGTGCGAGCTGTAAGAATGTTAATTGATGCTCAAGTAGATGGGCGCGCGAGATGAAATTCTCTTCCCATAAGCTGATAATGCGCCAGCAGCTTTTGCCATATGCTGCCGCCGCGCCGCAATAGCGGCTCATTGAATTGATTTATCGTTCGTCATTTGGGCTGCATTGGAAAGTAGTGTCAGCTGCCGTTGCTCAGGCAATTATGATTGACAGTGCGGCACACACTCACACACACAAACACACACATGCATATATATGTGTGCATATGTGCGTGCAATGTGTACGCAGTCGCAGCGCACTTTCCATTTTGTTCCGCTTTGTGATAAGAGCTTGTATGTGTAAGTAGAGTTCAACAAACTGAAATGGAATGAAACGCGGACCTTTGACATTTTCATTAATCAGGCTGATGATGAAAAAGGGCACGTTTCATGAAAATCGAATGCTCTTTAGTTAAATGCGGCGCCCCCGTCCTCTGAGCCTTTGTTGTTGTTGCTGCTGTTAGTGTTATTGTAAACGCATTGCTGCATTTTGTATACATTAAGAGGCAGGCGCACATTTTGCCTTGCCCAAAAATAAACAAATGCAGCAGCAGCAACAGCAGCAGGAGACGGGTGATAAACCAAACGCATATTTTTTCACACCACAAGCGTGTCGAAATCATTAACAACGCCAGCTAAAACAACAACAACAACAACAACAGCAGCAGCAGCAACGAGCGCATTCAAGTAGGCGCGGCTGCTTTTGCTTCTGCTTATTGCCGCCCGCATAGCATTCCATTGGCATTCCAATGTGACCGCCATTCGTAAGCGTATTTATGCATGTATATTGTGCAATTAATTCACTTTTTCAATATATGCATTGCTGTTGCTGTTGTTGCTGCGGTGGCTGTGCGTGCATAAATTTCCATTTTCAATTTATTTGTTGAAATTGCGGCGCAAATAGCCAACACAAACACATCCGTTTTTCCAATTCACAATTATTCAAATGTTCGCGCGCGCCATGCCATATTACCAGCACAAAGTGTTGACGCGTCGGCACGGTCTGGCAACTCTGCGAGTACAACTGTACGTGCGAGTGTGTGCAGCACATCTAGAATGTATGTGTGTGTGTGTGTGTGCGTGTGAGGGGAAGTGGAGTTTTGCATTTTATTTGTTTGTTGAATTTCTTTTATAAAAATGCCAACGACAAATGCAGTCAAACGTTACTCGTTTCTGTTATTGTTGTTCTTGTATGTATGTTTTTATATTTTAATTAATAGCCGCATATTTGCGTTAAAACAAAGAGCGCGCATACATACAGTGGGCAAAAAAAGTTTAAGTAAACTTCATAAATTAGTATTATTTCTATTAGAACTCTTTCAATAATGGGGAAATTGTTAAACTATGATTAGTTTACATTTAAAGCACTTATTTATTGGCGAGGGGAGTGAAAAAAAACTGTGTTCTTTTTTTTATTTTCTTTTTATGCGCCAAAAACCAAAATAAACGACGAAAAGCATGCCAAAAAAGTTTAAGTATGTTTCGCCTGTCCCGTTTACCGTTAGGTGTTGCTCGGAATTTACAACGGTAATCTTAATTTTTCCTTTACTTAACTTCAAATTCTTGAAATATTATGTAATGAAATTTCATTTGAGTCAGTTTTGTGTGCGTAAATGGGACATAATGGGTCGTGGCAAGCAAATACCATTAGAAACGCGACAATTAATTGAAAAGGTATACTTAGAGGGTAAAGGTGTATCCCAAATTCGCAGAAATCGACAGACTGATTGTCCGACCACCCACTAGTGTTCAATCAACATTAAAATCGTACGGGGAAACAGCTAGCCTTGAGGTTCAGCCCAGATCGGGTCGGTCTTCAAAATTAAGTGTCAGAGATAAGCGACAAATTCTCAGCACAGTAAGGAGCGATCCAAAAAAGTCGGCACCCAAAATACAGGAGGAACTATTTCCCACCTCTGGAGTTAGCGTTCATCCATAATCCGTGCGAAATGTGCTGCACAAGGAATGGTACAACGCAGTTTAAGTAAACTGCATAAATTAGTATTATTTCTATTAGTACCCCCAAAAAGAAAAAACGAAATAGTAGAAAGCAGTAATTGATTTTCGCCACACTTTGAGCTCCATCCGACCAAAAAATGTTAAATTTTGACCCCCAAAAAAAATTCGGTTCGTTTAGGTACTCTTGAGCGAATTCTAGTCGCTATTTCTTATTGACCTCAGAAATCAACGGTTTCCTTCGAGGGGTTCGTGCGTTGTACCATTCCTTGTGCAGCACATTTCGCACGGATTATGGATGAACGCTAACTCCAGAGGTGGGAAATAGTTCCTCCTGTATTTTGGGTGCCGACTTTTTTGGATCGCTCCTTACTGTGCTGAGAATTTGTCGCTTATCTCTGACACTTAATTTTGAAGACCGACCCGATCTGGGCTGAACCTCAAGGCTAGCTGTTTCCCCGTACGATTTTAATGTTGATTGAACACTAGTGGGTGGTCGGACAATCAGTCTGTCGATTTCTGCGAATTTGGGATACACCTTTACCCTCTAAGTATACCTTTTCAATTAATTGTCGCGTTTCTAATGGTATTTGCTTGCCACGACCCATTATGTCCCATTTACGCACACAAAACTGACTCAAATGAAATTTCATTACATAATATTTCAAGAATTTGAAGTTAAGTAAAGGAAAAATTAAGATTACCGTTGTAAATTCCGAGCAACACCTAACGGTAAACGGGACAGGCGAAACATACTTAAACTTTTTTGGCATGCTTTTCGTCGTTTATTTTGGTTTTTGGCGCATAAAAAGAAAATAAAAAAAAGAACACAGTTTTTTTTCACTCCCCTCGCCAATAAATAAGTGCTTTAAATGTAAACTAATCATAGTTTAACAATTTCCCCATTATTGAAAGAGTTCTAATAGAAATAATACTAATTTATGAAGTTTACTTAAACTTTTTTTGCCCACTGTATGCAATAACTGCAACGGCTGCGGCGACAGTCACTGCCTTTGTTGCTGTTCACTCGCTCGCTCGCACGCTCTAGCTCTTTTTCTCTCCTTCTCCCTCTCCTTCTCTCACTCTCTCTTTCTCTCTGGTAAAACTTCGCTCTTTGTGCTTTAAGCAGGGTGTGGATTTCCAACTTACTCACTTACCCACACACACACACACATACACATCCAAACGCATACTGCATAATTGCATGGCGTGTTGGTCGCCTGTTCTTGATGTTGTTGTTGTTGCCCTGTTCTTGTTCTTGTTCACTTTTGTCGTGTCTTTTTTAGCATGCATCCAATTGTTGTTGCCAATGCAAAAACTCTACACACACTACACACTACACTGCGCCAAAATTGAGCCCCGTCGCCGCTTAATTGGCATAATGATTTAATAAAAAATAAACATTTGCATTGTGTAGCGACAATGCGTCGCCGGCAAACGCAGTCGCTGCCCTCAGCTTATGCTGCGGCAACAACAGTTATGCGCGCGCCTTTGGTTGGGGGCTGGCTTTGGGGATAGCTTCTTCCACATTTTTGAGGCAGCCTTTTTGTGGATCATTGGAATTAAATGTGACGACGACGACGACGACTCGGACTCCACCCTTTTCAGCCTGGGCAGCTACGATGCTGCTGCTGCTGGAAAGCATAATCTCTTTTTACTCTCTTGGCCTCTGACGCACTCTCTCTCTCTCTCTCTGTACTGCTGTATTCGCCTTGTGTCTATGCGTGTGCTGTGTGTATGTGTGTGTGTGCAACCACACCCTGCCTGCGAGTTTGCCTTGTTTGTTGCCCTCCGCGCCAAAGCATGAAATATGCTACGCCCTGATATGAATGTTCGCTTTTGTTGTGGACAATTTCTAATTAGAAATTATATGCACACACGCACACATGCACACACACACACACCCAACCTCGCGCGCGGTTACTCAAAATGTGCCGGACATAACTGTCACTTTTTTTGTAACGGTTAACGGCGCATGCATATTGTACGTGTACATATTGGAAGGTGGCGGCAAAGGCAACGGCATCAGCAGCTTTGACACTGGAATATGCCAAATTCAAAAAGCGGCAATTGGAAATTTTCCAACTCCTCGTCGTCGTCGTCGTGTGCATTCGTCTGTGTGTAATTTTACAAACAGTGTGCGTGAGTGAGTGAGTGCGCGCACAGTGGGGGTAGTTGGGTGTTGGTTGAATTTTCGGTACAGCTTTTTCTAGTGGTTGTTTCGGCAGGCAGGCAGTCCGGTAGCCCGGTAGCAGCATCTCTCGATTTGGCATACATACATAAGGTTGTACGTGTGTATATACATGTGTGTATATGTAGGCATGTACATAGGGCTATGTATGTCATGAGCGCCATCTAGCGGCCGGAACGTTGAAATAAGGCTGTGCCGGGTCGCGTGGGAGCAAGAGATTGAACTACATTACAAGCACATTAGTCATGCTCCACACACACACATACATATATAAGTATGTATATATGCCTGTATATGTTTGCAATGATGAATTGGAATGCGAGATATGGAAAAACTTATTTTGAATGAAAAATCTCAATCAACAACAGGGCTTACTCATTGTATGTGTAATTTCCGTATACAGATTAAAACACAATAAATCATTAAATAAAAATATAATTTTGCTTTATTTGTATTTTTGCAGAATGTCGATCATAAGATGCGTTTCCGTTCCAAGAAGGGTCAATTGCCTTTCATTGAGCTAAATGGCGAGGAAATTGCTGATTCGGCCATCATCATCAAGGAGCTATCGGCTAAATATGATAAGAACTTGGATGCCGGACTAACTGCTGAACAGCGCAATGTTTCGTATGCCACAATTGCCATGTTGGAGAATCATTTAATTTGGATCATCTTTTACTGGCGCGCCAAGTATCCCGATAACGTACTCAAGGGCTACAAAGTGAATTTGCAGCATGCGCTCGGCCTACGTTTGCCCAACTCGATTTTGAACTTCTTCTTCAAGATAACATTCGGTCGCAAGGTAATTTTGCTCTAGAGAAAAACACTAGAAACTTGGAAAGTTTCAAGCTCGAAATATCGAAAAAGAAATTGTAGCTTGTAGAGATTGCAACCAATTAGATAATTAGCAAATAGCAAAATTTCACACTTTGAAGATTGATAAAAGGTGAAATCAATTAAAGCTTTTAATTTCGTATAGAAAATCTGATAATTTGAATCTGGAAATTGATAAAATTAAAATTAATTTGTATAGAAATTAGAAAAATTGAAAATCGGAATATTTAATTTTTGAAAAACTTTTAGTTAGCTTAAAATTAGAAAACTGCAAGTTTTATAAAATATTCAGTTCAATTCAAGAAACACGTAGATTGCATCGAACAACATTTTCTGTTCAAATAACTTCGGCATAATGTTTATTTGGGAATTCGAGTCGAGTTTTCCGGCTGGTTCTGGTATTTTCTGCGTCTCCCTCGCTCTCACCCCCACTCTGTAAATAAACAGAAGTTGCCAGTAAATTTGAAATCGCTCGACGTATAATGTTGCACCTCCAACTAACACTAATGCCAGCTAAACCCAAAACCCAAACCCGAGCGAGCACACACGCACGCATTGAAGCTAAAGCCAGATTCAGATATGTAGAAACAGGCAACGGAACTAGAACCAAAGCGACGATTGTTACATATTTTGTTTATAGTATCCATCTCCTCACAAATGTATATTATAAATAAACAATAACAGTGCCTGCGCCCCCTTTTTGTTTATGTTCAGCGTAGCCTCTCATATAACCCAATTAAACAAAAATATACAAATGCCACAATTGACAACAATAACAAAACAAAAATATATATATTTTGAAAAAAATTTATTCACTTGTCATTAAGTAATCTTCGGTTAGCCGAATATTGAATACGTTTGCAGCGTTTAAATATTTGTACATATCTTTGCTATATAGTATATGTAGTTGAGATATGTAATGAATACATTTGTTGATAAATAGAGTAATTTAAAGGAAAGAGTTTTGTTGACTATTTATAGTATAAAAGAGTTCCCAGAAATTTGATAATGCAATTCCAGTTATAGTTAGGCATAACATGTATTGACGCTTATCAGCTATATTACTCAGTAGCAGATATGCAGCTATAAAATATATTATTTATATGCGATGCAGGCCTTATTTATATATATATATAGTTTCTATAGCTGAAATATATTATGCGTATTTGCTATTTATATACAAATATACTTCCGATTGATACTTTTCTCTAGAAATTACTATAATACCAACTATATAAGGAAAAAATATATAAAATACTACAATATTATAAACACAACTATGTAGATTTATAATATTGTTATGTATAATTTTTTAAATATATATTATATATGTAGTTATATAGAAACTATACAATATATCTGAATGAATATAGATAGATAACTGGAACTCAACTTTGTCATAGATAAAGCTAGATAAAAGATAGACAATAAAACTTTGACGTTTCTAGGTATATACTATATGCATATATACACAAGAGATTTATATATATATATATATTTGAAGGATATATAGAGAAAAGAGCTATACTCTATAGTTGAATAGATGCTGCAATCGTACCATATCATATAGAAATACAAAAAGAAAATATATCTACAAATTAGTTAATATCCAAATTCCATTTCATTCATTATCACTAACTCTTGCATGGTGTTTTTCTCTTTTTTTTTCGTTTCTTTTATTATATACTTTTTATGTTGATTTGTTCGATGGTTGGTTTACCCTCTACTACTACTACCACTACTACTACTACTACCACCACCACCTCCGCTAACAACTCTATGTGTGTGCGTTATATATATATACAAACATATATATAAATAATATATATGTATAACTACCCTTAAAAACAAACCTTCCGTTGTTGTGCATCCAATATTGCATTTTGCATTTATACTTAAAAAAACAAAAAAAAACTATGAATCCGAATACCGAATATTCAACACAACAAGTGGTTCCAGGGCACGAAAAAGCTAAAGGCGCATGGCATTGGTGTCCATAGCGCCGAGGAGATCGAAGAGTTCGGCAAAAATGATCTTAAAGTGCTCAGCGAGATGCTCGACTGCAAGCCGTTCTTCTTTGGCGATGAGCCAACCACATTGGATGTGGTTGCCTTTGCAGTGCTGTCGCAATTGCACTATCTATCCAAGGATATTACGTATCCATTGCGCGACTATATGACCGAGAAGTGTCCCAATTTGGTTGGCCATGTTTCGCGCATGAAGGATAAGTGCTTCCCCGACTGGGATGAGATTTGCACAAAGCTGGATCTCAATGCGCACATTCCCAAGCCAGAGTGAGTAGATCATATACAATTTATATATATAATTTCTATATCTAAATTCTTTTTGCCCACTCTCCCAATAGACCCGAGACCAAGGAGGGCAAGGAAGGCGGCGAGCAGGAGAAATCAAATGAGCAGGAAGGCACCGAAGGCGATAAGATCGAGAAGGAGTTGGAGAAGGACAAGGTAAAGTCTACATCAATTCTTAATATATATAACAAAACTAATAATTTTTACCTTTCATCTCTAGTCGAACGAGAAGGAATCGACCGAGGAAAACAAAGAGAAGGAGGAAACAAAGTAAACATCCACATATATATCTCTCCATATATATATATACGATGATCAAGCAAAAGGACGGAAGGCAAACAAACAAAACAAAACATCCCCACATATATACATAGTACGATACTATTACTATATCTATATAGTATATATATGCATATATATATTTATACATATATATATGTATATGGTAAACGCGCTGATTAGCGCATTGCGCTCATATATAAACATTAAAAAAACAAAAACAAAAATCATTTAAAGCATAGGACAACTGTAAAGCAAAACAGGCAGAAAAACCAAGTTAAGAAAAAAGATCCACTCTATAAAAAAACTAAAAAAAAAAAAAAATGAAAGAAAAAACGTATATACAATAACGTAACTTAAAAAACTTTGGACATCTTTTTTTATATATATACAAAGTAAAAAGAAGAAAAATCACAAAAAAAAGAGAGAAAGAAAAGTAAAACGGTAAAAACATTTAGTATAAAATTATAAAAGTTTATACGTATAAGAAATGAAAACAAATTAGTTAAAGAAACTCGAATGAAAAGTAAATCAAAGTGAAGTGAAGGAAGAGAGCAGCAGAGAGTAGAGGAGAGGAGTTTGGGTGAGAGGAGGTGTAGAACAGCATATAATACGCATTAACCATTAGTTTTCATTCAAGCGATCTATATAATACACCCCACATAAACAACACAAACACACACGCACACACACTCACTCGCCTCGACACTCGCACACTCAGACACCTACACACACAGACACACAAAGTCAGACATAATGCATAATGCAGCAACAATTGCAACTCGATGGTATTGTTTACTCTTCCAAAATTTATTAAGCTTAAAGTATAAAATGAAAGGAATATATGGCGGCGGATATATATATGAGATAATATAATATGATATGACATGATATATGAATATATGTAGTATGATGTTGCTTAGGATTGTGACCAGGTGACGACAGACGAAGAATGAGGGACCGCTGCTGATAATTAAGTTTATTTTTTATATAAATATGATTGCAAATAGTAATTTTTTATTCATGTGTGCAAATAATTAAATAAAAAAAATATTGAAAATTTATTACTTATAATTATATATATATATATACATACATTATATACGCCCCCGCCCCCTATCATAAAGATGTGTATAAAATAACAACAAAAAACAAAAAGCTAAAAAAAAAAATAACAAAAAAGAAAAAAAAAACAAAAGAAAACATAAAAATTGTATGTTAAATTCTTTGTTTAATTATTGTTTCTTATGATTTTCCGGTAGGGGCTGCAGCTCAGCCCCGCCCTTAGTCCTTGCTTTACATGTTTTCAAAAACGAATTCGAACCAAAAAAGAAGAAAAGAAATACTCGGAAAAAAACGAATAACTAAACTAAATTTTTAGTCAAAAATTATATATTTGTTCACACTAATTTCTCGAATTTTTATGTCGCGTCCCAAACTTTTTTTGATATGCATATGATTTATACAATAAATATTTAATTTTAATTACGCAAATATATATATATATACAAAAATATATATAAACATAAATTCTATTGTAATTAACGCTGCAAAAACAAAACTCATAACACATAGTAGCAAAATCTTGTGAAAAAATCATATAAACAAAAACAAAAGAAAACGAAAAACTGAACACGAAACTCATGCAAACATTTTCAGCGCTAGATGGCGCCAGTCGCGCGAAGAGAATTTCTTTTTTTTTTTTTTTAATTTTTTCGTTTGCCGTCCCATCCATAATGCACTCAGTTCTACGTTCTACCCAATTACTCCCGCCTACGCCACGAGCTAAGATACAAAAGAAAAGAAGTTTAAGAAAATAGAAAAACAAAATATGAGTGAAAACAAACGAGCGGAAAACGTGGCATAGTTGAAATCAATAAACAAAGAGAATGCAAGAAAAGAAAAAAAAAACAAATTTTTAATAGGGTAAAAATAAAAACACGGAAAACTAAAAGAAAAACCAACCGATAGAAAACGCAATGAGGCGTAAAACCGAAAAAAAAGAAGAAATGAACATAAAATGTAAAACATGAGAACAACAAATTGTGAGATGACAGAGGGAGATAGATAGCGAGCGAGCGAGCAGCAGAAGAACGGCTCTTGATTGAAAGAGGATGAGGAAGAGGAAGGAAGGAGAACGAAGCAGTAGCAGAAGCAGAGGAAGAGGAAGAACAGGGCATCTCCGATAGAACGATACGATTTGTAGACTATGCAAGTATTTTTATGTATTAAAGGTTATGTTGTAAGTTTTTATCACAATATTTGTATTGTAGCTGCTCAGTGTTTTATATGATTATATAAAATGAATATATAAAAAAAAAAAATGAAAAACCCCGAAAAAAAAACAAATACAACCAACCAACCGGACAGACAACAAAAACAACAACAAAAATTATTGTATTACATACATCTTATATATAATAAATATGCTTCTTAATAAAAACAAAAAAAAACAAAAGAAATAAATAAAATTAATTTATGACGGTGGATTTTCAGGAGACAAGCAGAACTAAGCCGGGGTAGCTTACAAGAACTGAAAAAAAAATTAAAATAATAAAAAAGTACATGAAAAAACAAGTAAGAATATTTATAGTGGGCTTAACTGACTGCACGATGCTCGCTCAACAAAACAAACTAAATTTCAAATTTAAAGTTAGTGAAGAAAACTCTGGAATATTCACGAATTTATAGTTCTAGAAAATGATAGAAGTTGTGTTATATCCCTTCGTTCTTTTCGATTAGCAGATATCCAGTAATAGATTCGATTACCAGATATCCAGTAATTAGCTTGATCTGTAGGAAAGCAAAAAAGTGTATTAGAAATAAATCTAGATTCCAATCTATAGCTCCAACTTTTCCCTATGACAAATTTGTCAGCTCAGCAGATCCCAAGCAAACCAAAATACAATTCCTAGTTAATATAGTAGCGTAGTAGTATTACAGACATTTTGGATATTCACAAAAAGATATGTGGACATATCACATGATATTATGATACAATACAATATCAAATTGCAAGTTGCACGGCACAAAATCCAAATAAGCCCTTTTCAGTCAGTTGGACGAGTATTAAAAAAGAACTGAAGAAATTAATTATGATACTTGAGTTATCTTTGACGTATACCTTCTGATAACCTGCAAAAAGTTGCTGCAGGTTTTCTAATGCTTAGAATAATTAAATTATCTCTGCTTTCGATAGCAGGCCACGTCGGGGGCGACAGCTCAAGTTCAGGTGCCAAAACAGACTTTTTTTTATAGAGCTGTACTATAAATGTCGACATAAGCCAAAGAGACATGCTCAGTGTTATATATAACGGCATATGCTATATGTGCGTAATTTATTTGGGGCTGTGCAGAAACCCCAACGAAAAATCGGATTCAATCTAGATATGAAAATCATAAAATTTACTTTTTATCATGATTATGAACATTGACCAAATTGGCGTTTAGCTTAGTCACAACTTGAATTCGTCATTTTATTAGCTTACAATAATCAGGTCAACAACGAATATTGGATACTCTTATGGAGAGCATAAATATGTTATGTTATAAAGTTTTCTAGATTTTTGTTTTGTCTTGATTTGAGAAGTCTATCGAAATGATTTTCAGAATGGATGGAAAGCAAATAGTTCTATCCAAGCAACAGATAGATGTCAATTTTGGAAAGTGTTATGTAGTATTTACTTGAATATATATATATTTATTTGATATAGTAATATGAATTTTTGTCATTTGTGTTATGAAACTGAAGCTTGTATATAGAATTTTTTCGCTACCCTATTGAATTATTATTTGGATAAATTTCTATTGGCATAAGCATTTGGTTAAAGAGTTCGCATGGTAAGTACAGGGTAAAGTTTCTAGTCTCTAATGCGCTCTACTGTCTATAGCAATTATTTTCAGAAAACCATTATGCCCTAAACTAAGAACGTTTTCAAAAAATAAAATTTTGCTCTTCATATATCATTCCATAAGCCAGTAGTCCAGTAATTATGCTATATATAAATGCCTATGGTAAAAAAAGTAAGCTATATAATAGACTTTACCATGTCAAATTGTCTAGAGCAGAAAACCAGACTATATTTTATAGACTCTTGTCATATTAATTCAAGTAGATTAGACGCCTATTATATAGACTCGTTTGCTCAGACGAGTAGCAAAGTTTTAGACTGCACCACTGGCTCTACATTTATATATATACTATATATATAGATATATTTATTTATTTCTATAACTAGACATTTGCCTGCAACAGCTTGTGACCCAGAAATGCCAATCAAATTGACATTCAATTCGCATCTGACCCCATCATAGACATAGTCGGGCGATAATCGATATTTGACCTAGGCCAATATAGAAAAAATGACTATCGCAACAAATTCCAAAGACTGACTCCCACAAACACTCTCACTCCCCGAACTTCCCTGTCGTACATTCACAATGGATAATCGACGACTAATTTGATGGCTGCCTAACTGTTTGAGGGTCGGAATCTAGGAGTCTAGTCTGGGGGGTCTTAGTTGCCTTAGTCTAATCAATGTAAACGCGTTGCAAGCATTACCATTCGTAGGCACACCCATACTGCACCTCAGCAGCACCCACGCCCTAGCCCTCACTTCGGTTGTCAACGGGCAATGAATTGTGACATTTGGCAATTTATTGAAGACGATTTCCAATCAGAACAAATCATGCGAACCGAATCTAATATGGCAAGCGGAATTTTTATGGCTGCGTGTTGAGCGCATAAAAAATAAAAGGTAAGTGTGACATCGGCCAGATCCGTCAAAACTCCAGCTCCTATTCGCCTCCCCCCGCGTCCATCTATAGCTCCACTTCCTTTTCAGCTCCGACTTAAATATGAAAATAAGAAGCAGAACCTAACGTAACCAACTCTGACGAACGCTTTGTCCTTTGTGGTGAGCAGCATAGCGTGCACATTGCATGTCCCATGGCAACTAATACACTGAGCAAAAATTGTATGAAGCTGAAAACTAAAACTTTAATTAATAAATTTGTATATAAAAAAATGCTCCTATTTTTCTCATTATTAAATCAATTTACTAGAGAACTTTACGCTTAGCTGGAATGCTTAAATGCTTTCTAACGCGACCTTCAATATAGCTCACCAAGTCATGCACAATTTCTTCGAGTGTAGGTCACTCGAGGGGAGGGAAAGTACAGCGAGATAGATAAGTATTGCATGATGGAGCTGGCAGTCGTTGTCGATTCGCTCACAGCATTGAATTGGTGTTAAGCACGAACTGAGCGAATTGGCAATATGAAAATGGAAAAGGAAATGGAAAATGGTAAATGGAAATCAGGCAGAGTTGTCCCCAAGCTGTGTGTGGGGATTGGGGCGTGCAGCATGGCGCTTGGCGGCCTGGCAGCCGCAGCAGTTGCTGCCATTCGTTGCGAGCGTGCGGAACATGTCGAATCAATTGTTTTTTCTCAGCCTCGCGGATATATTCTCCGTTTATCCGGCCATCTTCAAGGAGCGCAGCAAGCAGCTGCGCAAGACTAAGCAAATCTATCTGCCCAGCGATGAGGAGTGGCAGGATAAGATGTACTTCATGCTGCTCGAGATTCAGCGACAGGTGAACGAATCCTCCGACGTGAACATCTCGCTCAAGGACATCGACAAGCGAGATAAGCCAGTCTTCGATCCGGAGCGCATCACAAAGATCATTTCGCCCTGCATCAGTCCGAATGGCCGTCGCAGTCATGTGCTCAAATACTGTCATGCGACTACAGTGAAGATTCGCCTGAAGTCCAGTGCTCGCTGGAATCTGCCAACCATTGCGAATGCAGCCAAACTGCTGAAGAAACCCGCTCTGCCCGTTGCCTTTCAGAATGAGCACGAGATGCGCTTGGCCTACTCCCTAATCTACGATGTCTTTCGTTGTGCGTGCAGACATAACCTCACAATTAGCACACATCTAACCTCACTTTTCTTTGGTTTTAGATAAATCAGTATTGTGTAACGCTTTGTCGGACATTCGATTCTTCGAACAGGAGCGCTATGAAAAGGTAAGTGATTGAGCAAAGCTAAGATAAGTTGAATATTTGTGATTGACTGACTGATAGATTGATTGATGCATACGCCTGTCAGTCAGTAAATGACAGAATATAAATTGATACCAAATGTTCGGTAAATATGTCCCCATTTAACTCCTCCTTCCACAGTATGTGGACGATGAGCAGCGCATTTGGCTGATGCTCTTCGAGCTGTACGATCGTCATTTCAGGAATCGCAACTCGGAATACCAAGCTGAGCAGATGCAACTGTACAAGGAGGCGGAGGTAACAGGTAAGTGAAACTATTCTCAACACCTTCCTTCAACGCGTCTAGTTTCCCTTTCTCTCTAGAAATCGCAGATGTACTTTGGCAGCATCGCGTACGCCTGGCCGCCTCCATTTCTCGCATGCGAATCGGCGTCGGCGCGTTGCGTCTCTCCCAGCTGCTGCCCATTCATCTGCAGAACGAAAAGGTGGCCATCGCAGCTGCCAATCCTGTGGTCACTGGCTGGATCAATCCGTTTCTGTTGCGGTAAGACTGACAGCAGCTGCTACGAATTAACTTGAAGTTATTTCCCCAACTCAGCAACAAGACGGAGGCTAATAAAATTTTGACAGAGATGGGTTTTACGATCCACGGACCGGACGATGAGCAACCGCTGCTGGAGCAGCACTGCAAATGGGATAACATCTGTCCGCTGGTCATTTCCATTATACCCAAGAATCGCAGCGAGTTTACCAAGTCAAAGCTCATGACTAAACACTATTTTATCATGCAGGTTGGGTTGGGTCTAAGAGTAGGTGTAAAACGGAATAGTTTTCCTAATTCGTGTTTCCTTTTCTTATCAGGATAAAAACTTTTCCTATGGTCCGGCTATAATGTCCAAGTTGATGGACTACTTTCAGCTGTATGGTAAGTGAGTTTATAGAAACTGGATTCATTAGTAAGTAATTTATATATATATTTCCTTTCAGGTGACATTCTGCAAACCCATGTGGATTCGCCACGTGCCACAGCTTACCTGGCTGCACTTTTTTACTCAGTGAATCGCGTGAATAACTTTTATGTATATGGAGCGGGTGCCAATCTGAAGGACTATCGACGATATATGGAAACTCTAGGCGTAAGCTATATACGTCATTCCCATTAGATAGTAGCTATAAGTCGCCTCTCTTCTAGGTCAACAACATACGTCTCTTTGGCGATGCCTTCACCTCGTTTCCCATGGAATCGAATCGCTTTCGTAATGTTGTGGGCGTCTTTGCCACGCCTCCGAACTCCTTCAGTGCCATCTCCGATCCGATTGACTTGATTTGCTCGCGTGGCGGTGATTTGAGCATGCTGGAAGTGCTCACCGAATCGGAGGTAAGCGATGAGGGTAAAGCACGAGTCGGTTGCATACTCGAGGAGCAACTGCTCACCCTTACGATGTCCATGTCACGTCCCCAAGTGCAGTTTGTGCTCTATCAAACACATTCGATAGTCACCACTGAGAACGAGGACATGGTGCAGCATGTGCTGGAGGTGATCAATAAGCTGGCTTTGGAAAAACATCGTCAGACTTACCGCGAGATGAAGCGGCTGGAAGCTCTCGCCGAGGCCGAGGCAGCCAATATACCCGCCGCAGCGATGCCCAAAGAATCGCCACGCAAAAAGGAGAAACTCAGTGCCGAGGACAAACGCAAATCCCAGCCAGAGCTGGCCTCTAAGCCGGGAGAGCCAACCATTCCGGCTGTGCAGCTGCCTCGAGTGGACAGCATCGATTTGATTGTTACGCCGGATATCGATGAGTTCGTGCAGGACATTGTGCCCGATATCTGCATCAATCAGGACAACTGCATCGAACAGCAGTCGACGGGCAGCTACCTCGCACTCATACGCCGCAAGACACTGACCCAACTCAATGAAAAGTATCTCATTCGCATGGCCGAACGACGCGGACTCTTCGGCAAGCAGGAAAAGGATAAGACGAGGACGCGTGGCGTCAAGCTGCAGGAGGTCAGTGAGCCGGTGCCGCCAGATGCCAACTATGATAGCTGCTCGGCGGGCTCACGCACCGGACAACAGCATAAGGTAAGTGAGGGAAGATATAGATCTCGTATATATTGCTTATTCATAATATATATTTCTATATGATATTTAAATTATTGCTGTTTCAGTTAAGGGGATTGAGCTTAACTCAGATAGCTATCTGGATATGTATGAAGTGGCCTTATGAATCTAAGATATGCCTATGATTTATATCTATGTAATCATTGGGGTTTCCATAAAGGGTTTGGGCTCTAATCTAGGGTTTACTGCATGCCAATCTATATCTGAATGTGTGCTAACCTTTGAGTAGAAAATTCCTAATATATCTATAACTTTCTAATATATTTATAAAGCCAACTATTTATTAAATGAACAATAACTGGTATATTTATTCATATATATATTTGCCTGGGAAGTGAATTTCATCTTACTTAAAAACTGACTAAATTCGGGGTTTACTTCATAACATATCCCATAAACTCTCTGTTCTATTTATACTTATAGTATATAGACTAAGAATGATTTGCTTAATGCATTTCATTCTTTATCAAAAATAGATGACATTTGCGAAAAATACCTCTGACTCTTCAGTATGCGATAATAGTCGTATTATTTTCCAATTTACGGGTAATAAAATTAGAGAGCTGTCATAAATCCACACTTAAGTTTTCTTATCGTAAATACGTTAGCTATCGATTAACAGCGTGATTACGCATACCTGCTTTATTTATAGATTACATCTAATAAAGTTCAATTAGTAATTGAGTCATATAAGTTCCGCGTTACATGTCGTTTCTCCTCATTTATAATGCAGACATCTACTTAAGTTAGTAAAAAAAACGAAATGTTTTTATTTAAAGCTTACGAGAGATAAGATATGAGATATAGATCGTATGGCCATTTGATATACATTTATATATCTATAAGTAGTCGACCATATATCTTATGGACATTATAAGATAGGGATCGTATTGTCTTTGAAAAATTTAGTTGTCGCAAATAATTATATTCAGAATTCGATCAGACATTGATAGCTTACATAGATAAGCGAGAGCAAGCAAAACCCCTTTGATTTATAGCATATATTTTAGGCAATGAGAGATAAGATATGAGATATATGTATCATATAGCTCTCGCTAACAGTACTCATTTCTCAATATTATATAAAATATGAATCTCAAACTTGTTAATATAAGACATCGATTATATAATAAGTATCTTATTCAATATACGATATTACATATAAGATATACAACATATCGTACGCGATATACATCACACAATATGAAATATACGATATTCAACTTATACGATATAAAACATTTAATAGCTGGAACTCTTTATATGCCAATCAACTCAAAATATTTCAGAGAAAAACCCCCTACAAATTATTTCTAGACTGGAGTAAGATATAAAGCTATAAACAGTCAATAGAAACCAATTTACAGATATGAGAGATAAGATAACTAACATGGATATGTACATACTATATGCAAGAATCCTTATACGATATACGATATGGATCGTTTAATTTTCGAAATATTTCGGATTGCGTGATAAACAAATGGGAATATTAATTTAAAATTGAAATAATTGTCTCCAGATTCAGAATATTGATAGCCTATAGTGAACGTAGTAGAACCCAAAACTAGATGTAGGATATGAGTGATAAGATATGAGAATTATGCTATACCTTGAACTGTCCATATAGACCGGATTCATGGGGTGTTAGACTTTACACTTTATTGTAAACAACGATATTTGAGAGTGGGTGGTTAGAAGGGCACGGGAGGGGGGGGGGGGTTATGGGGAGATATGGGTCTTTATATACATATACACACATTTGAGACTTATGATCTAATAATTAACGTGCGCCATCAACAGATTCATCAGCGACATCGCAGCATCCACCTGGGCTATTAGAAGCCAGGGGCAATTGATCGGGTTGAGGGGGGTTCGCAATTAGCATGAGGCATGCAATTGCAATTGCTCCCAGGGCTTAGTCACAGCAACTATATTGACAACAACAACATCAACAACAACAACAACAACAATAATGATGAGATATAGAGAGGGGGTTAAGAGATTAGGTCATGCCATTGGCTTAGCTCATTGGCCCATGACTAAATCCAATCTTTGAATTGAATTGCAACTGCTATTTGCGCCAGCTGCTGCCGCTGTTGTTCTTCACGTTGGCATTTTTACTGCCCTGCTGATGGCCTTTGGCATCCTTGGACTTGCTGTTGGACCAACTGTTGCTGGGAGTCATGCTGCTGCTGCTGCTGCCGTTGTAGCTGAAGCTGGATTTGAAGGAGGGATTTCCATTGCTCTTGAACATGGGACTCGTCTTCCCAGCGCCGACCAGAGGCGCCGACTGATTGTAGTAGCTCTTGTTGCTGCTCTGCTGATTGTAGCCCTGCGAGGAGCCAGCAACGCCCTTCTCCGACAGCTGTCGATTGTAGGAGAATCCAGTGCTGGCCAGTCCCACTGAGGCGATGCCCAGGCCCATGCCGACGCCAGAGCCCATTGAGCTGGCACCAATGCCCACGCCACCTCCACCAAATGTCTGCTTATGGCTGGTGCTGAAGGTGGCGCCCAGTTCCCCGCCCAGCGGTCCACTCTGTGTATAGAACTGTTGCTGCACCTCGACAATATAGCGATAGGCCTCCTCCATGCTCTTCGGATTGCGGCGCAGGATCATTGAATGCGTCGGCTCCGGCAAATGGTCGCGAAACGCCTGCAGCGTGATCCGCTCAATGTCCTCCAGCGCGTACAGCGTGTCGTTGTATGTGAGCTTCCGATTGAGCAGACGTTGCTTTAGCTTCGCCATCTTCTGGTAATACAGCTCGATGTTCGAGTCCAGCACGGCGGTGCGTATTTTGTGTATCAGCGAGTAACTGGACTCGCGCTCGGCAAAGCTGTACAGCAGCTGCTCCTTCAGCTTGTGCCAGGACTCGGCCTTGACCGTTCCATTTGCATGGCCATTCCCGCTGCCCGCCGGCGCGCTCAGCTGACGAATGAAGACCGCATCTCTCGCGCGGTCCGTGCATTTGTTCTTAATGTGAGCGAGCAGCTGCGCCTTGTAGTACTCGTCGAAGGTATTGATCGCCGGCATCAAGGCCTCGATCTTTTGCAGGAATTGCGGCAATTTGCTCGGATCGCTGCCATCGAAATTCTCGACGAGCTTTAAGCGTGTCAGCACTTGATTATATTTATTCACGAAATCGGGATCCATATCACCATGCACGACTTTCAATATATATATATATTACTATATATTTATATATAGATCTTGTTTGAATCTCGTTTCAAAAATCAGATTTTCGATGCTTACGAAATGTATAAATTAACATTGATTAACATGAACGGTTTGCTACGAAGATCCACGGGAAAAAAAGAAATCTCGCAGCAATAACAATGACATCAAATCAAAAGTTTTGCTTTTCCAGCTCTCCCAACCGAACCGTACGAATGCGAAATTCGAATTGATATAGCAAACGGGAACGGAATAGATCGGTTGCCCAGTTCACTCGGACTCTCGGATCGTATCGCTGCGACTCGGCTTGTTATTCGTGCTGAACTGAAATACTCAAACGCCACTCATTGTGGTGGTGGTTACGGTTTTGGTATTGGCGCTAGCAAATGGTGGTGCTGGTGCTGCTGGCGCTGGTGGTGTTGGTTTGGTTGTGGGAGTTGTTTTGTGTACTGACTGGCTGAATCATATATGCACAAGCCAAACAACAACAATGGCAATAAACGAGAGTGTTAGAACAGATAATCAACGACGAGGGCATGCTCTATAGGGAGATACGATCTCTGATGAAAAATTTGGGAACACTTTTTATTTTAATATACAATTTTCAAGGTTTTTTTTTTTGGGGTTTTTTAATGACTATTTCATACTTTATAAAGTTTTTATTAAATTATATAGAAAGTTCTAAATTCTTAGGTTTTCTATATAGTAAATATAGCCTCGATTTCTCTTGAAATAGGAAGGGTTTTAAACTGTTAAAGAAATTATATCTTATGAGGAAGCTATCAAAAACTCAATCTTTGTTTAGAATGAACTTGACTCAAGATTTGAAGAGAATGCATACATCAAATTTAATTGACAACTAAAAGGCTAAACATATATTAGGCACTTCAAAATCCAGTCCAAAAAGCAACAATAAGTCAATTTTGATTAAATTTCTGAATCTAGATATTACTATTGAACAGGCAAAGCAGATTGATGTGAAGGAAAATATGATTTTTAAGAATTGTGACCTAGCCTATATATAAATACTTAATGAAAGCTTATAATCGATATATATCGGTTTCAGAGAGACTCTCCCATTGATCTAGTTTTGCAATTGCTTTAAGAAAAACTAGATTAATAGCTTGAGAAGCTTCCGTAGTCTCTGAAATCAATTCCAGCACACAGACACATTGCTTTGACTTTTATTGATGTCTTAGATATGGCACAAGTGTTTGTCTATGCCTCTCCCTATCCGTTGCATACCTTTGTACAGTGGCAATATACTCTAATTGGAGCGCATGCCCATATAGAGTATAATAACAGCGGGCATGACGATCACACATACATACATATACATACATATTTATTCATATAGGCAAAGCAATGACAGATAGAGATAGTAACAACCCAGCAAACACACACACACACTGAGAGCAGAGGCACGCACATAGATCAACATTAAGCATATTAACGAAAAAGCGCACACAAATCGCTCGGAATCGAAGCGTAGCGTCATAAGCATATATAGTATAAATATATATATCTACATACATACATGAGAGTTCAAAAATCGACAGATTCTTAGTTAAGATATATGAATTTCGAAAGATTTCTTAATTTATAGCAATTTCTAGATAGTCGAATGTCTTTATATCATTTCAAGGATTGCTAAAAGTCACTTTCAATAAGAGTCGAGAAAGTTTCTAGGTGCGTGTGAAGCGTACGGGCGGTATACTGCGCGGGGGTCAATTGAAGTCTATCAGTCAATTTACAATATGGAATAATAAAATCAGTTAGAAAGTCTTCACATCAAATTCAATTGCTATTTAATTTGCAAAGTTTTTATTTCTGAATTTTTATTTTTCTTAAACTCATCTCCAAGCAAAACACAAATCAAAATCAAAATTAAATAAGTAAAAAAAAATAAATAAATAAAATATCGCCGCTGACGCTTATATTGGTTATTTACATGGCTCTATTAACAAATTGCTGTTAACTGTGTATATTCGAATGTGTAAATAACATAATTTCAAGAGCATTTATTGTGCTGAGGGCGCAGCCATTTAACAGTTAAAGACTTTGTTCTCTCCGCATACACAGAGGTGGAGATACATATATATGTTCTTTTCGAAAGGAAATAACCAGGGAAAAGTTTACTTTTAATTATCTTTATAATAGATTAGAATCATTGGAAAGTAACAAGTGTTTCGCATGAAGCTTAATGCTGCGAAATCGAATACTTTCTGTATTTCAGTTGAACCATTTATTCAACGTTAGCAATGACCTTGCTTCATCTTTATAGGCAACATAATATGATTGTTTGTTTCTTAAGCGATTCAATTTGAGAATTCGATCTTTGCTCTTCAATGATTTGCATATTTTTTTATTTCTATTGACCAGTGAATAGATCTAACATATGTAGAATACTTTAGGTATGAAAACAATTATTTAGTGGGGTAAATATATTTACTAAGACTCTATCTTATCGGAATCTCTCAGTCAATTTCTCTCTCTCTCTCTCTCTCTCTTTATCGCTGACTGTATCTCGAGATCTCTGAATCTGCAGTTCTTTTTTCTCACTCTCCTCTCTCTCTCTCTCTCTCTCTCTCTCTCTATGTCTCTCTATCTCTTTTTCTCTATCCCTCTATAACTTATTCCATAACTCTGGTCTAATTATTTATCTCTTTTTCTCACTACTTTCTTTCACTGTATCTAAGACTGTTTCTCTCTCCTTCGCATCTGCTTTCCTTCTAATTTCTTACTCCTTCTATATATTTATATCTTTCTCACTCCATATACTATACTAGAACTTCAAATCGTTGTTCCAAAACTCAAAATCTACTTAGATACTTAGAACATACTCCTAAGATGTTTCTTCTCTCAAACTTCTACAACCAATTTATGAAATTTCCACTCCAAAACCAGAGGCCACTTACTCACTTATGTTTCTACAAATATACTCGAGAAACTTCTCAGAAATTCACAAAATTCATATTTCATATGAGATTTCCGTTCCAATACTCTGAACTTCTAACAGCTTAGTCAAATATCATTAAACTAATTTCAGCTAATTATTTATTATTAAGCTAATTTCTGTAGCCACCACTAAATTCAGTTTGTTTGTTATTTATTTATTTTTTTCTACCAGTTTTCCAGTTGAGCTTCTTGTCTATCGCCTATCATGTCTATATATCATATAAGTCATATCGCTCAACCCGTTGTCGATATCGACTGCATGACACACAAATGACTTTGCCGACGAAGCTCCGAATATATAAGTATATATTTTTATTGGACCTAAAAGCGAAAAAAACACGCGCACTTGGCACCTAGCCACGCCCAGCATATTGGGGCGGCTTATCGTGGGCGCTTTTAAGGTCTGGTGCGCCGGCGTGCGCGTTTTCAACTAATTAGCAACAATTTTCGAGCGTTAGCGGCTTGTAAAAACGGTTTACCAATACAGCTAAAGCTGAAGCCAAAGCCACAGAGCTAAAGCCAACAGCCGACAGCCGACAGCCGAGCCCAGTTTGAGAAACTGGCAACAGTTGTCCAATCAGACGGGACGGGGTATGTTCTAATTGGAGCCACGGCTTTCTGATAAGCGCATTTAATTACTCTCGACTGCAGCGGCGACTTGTCAGTTTGCATTTGTTTAACAGCAACTATTTTACAACTGTAATTTTGTTTACAGTAATTATGTAAACAACAACAATAGTAAATAGTTAATCACCGTTCGTTTGCCTTGATAAGCAAGTTCAGGGCCAAGGCCGCGGGTTCACGCTTCGAGTTAAAGTCAGAGAATTAGAGACCGCAACCGAGGCGAACCGAACCCGCATTCAATCATAATTCAACATCATCTCAATGGAGTCCCACTTATCAAGCAGCTGCAAACATTCGCGCATTTCGCCTTTTAAATCATTTGCAATCCAAATTTATCAGTAAGAAATAATATAACAAACATTGAGTAAAAGCAGAAGATGAAATATAATAGATTATTAGATGCACTTACTTATGAATGGAAGTGAAAGCAGATGTCCTATATACTTAGTTATATATAGAAGCTATAATAGTTGATAAGCTATACCAGACTAGTTGCTCATATACAACAGTTTTGCAGTAGATGACTAAGTTATTGGACAGCTGAAAAAATGAAAATAGATTCATATATCAGAATAAGTTTCAATGCTGGAAAGCTCATATTGAGTAATGCATACAACATGGTTAGGTATGGTTAGTGGTAATGCCTATAAGAATAGTACAGTCATAGCTAGTATATAATGATATATTATCTCTACTCATAAAATATTATTTAGCTATAACTTAGCTTTTCCGCTTGATAACTTTTTTCTATATACTAAATATTTATAAATACTTTAAAGTAGCTTTTCTGATAGACTGTTTCTGTTACTGTTTCTATTTATACTACTTTTTCGGATATTCTGCTTTCTGGTATACTAATTTTTTGGTATATTATTTTACTTAGGTATCACTTTTTCTTCTGATATACATACTAATGCCTACCCAAAACCAACTAATAGATTATCCTCAAGTCTTTTCAGCCTCGTCTACGTTTTCTTACCCACAACCACCTAATACACTACACACGTCTCTTCATCCTCGTCTTATGCATCTCATATACTATGCATCACATACATCAGCCACTTTCTACATTTATATTCTATCTTAAGTACTATCTTGCATAAATAAGCATATATATGTTCCATTAACAGCTGTCCATAAAAAATCGAGAGTTCTCATAGTGCAATCACATCCAATTAAGCTCTCAGCGTATACAGAGTTACATTTTCATCAGTCATATAATCAAGCTCTCTATGAGGGTATACAAATATTTTTAACTAGAAAATATGTTCAATTGTTTGAAAAAATATGTATATATATAAAAGGTTGAATATGAATTAATTAGCTGCGCGTACCTACCTGTGCGCGCCTGTCTCGTTTTCCATTTTGTAATTCCATAACCGAACCGATTTGGCAAATCAAACGCACAACAACAACAACAACAACAACAACGACGACGGCAACTACAATAGGGCCGACTGCAACATCAGCGAGCGACCCACTCGAGCGCCATACGTTCGCACCTGACAAAGGTGTCGGCCACGCAGCCGCATCCGATCGCATTCAACTTTAGGAGGCGCGAGTGCAAACGCTTCTACGTCTTGCCCGTTTATATGGTAAGTGCTCATAAAGCCAAAATGAATCAAATCGCATATAAATTATTATGCCAATATAACAGCTAATGAAATTGTTTTTTTTTTCGTTTTCTTTTTTAAATTTTTTGTTTTTCTTTGCGGTCCTCAATTCGCAGCATAGCACAAAGCAAAACAGTCGCCTCTGGTGGCAATATGCCTTCAAGTGTGTCACCCGACGTGGCAGCGATAGCATCTGGAATCCGAATCTGAAGTTTAGGCTGCACTGCAAGCGTCAGCTGCGCATACGAAAGCTGCGACGCATCCGCTGGTGGAATAGACAGCCGCTACACCTGCACATTGCCGATATTCAGCTGGTGTGCCAGGTGCGCGGATACAGTAAGTAGGAGCTGCTAGGAGGATTGTTTACCCTACGTTAAGTTATATCTATGTTAGCCCCTTGGGTGGCTGTCTCAAGGTCAGTCAGCACCTGCATAAATATTTCTATTATGTAAGCTACGTGCATTCTGTAAGGTATCAAGGTTAGGTAACACCTGTTGTTACAGCTTTTGGGAATTTATATGTGTCTATGTAAGCTAATGAGCTACGATAATAGAATATATACTATTTTATATGGTGGCTTACCAAAAGGGATAGGCAAAGGTCTATTTGTAGCTATGCACCTGCTGAAAATGTAGGGTTACATCTATAAGCTCTATGAATAATCATATATGCCAAGACATCATATAAACATCTATCCACAAACTCTTTCATTATGATAATTGCTATATCATCTATCTGTAGTCACATCTGATCCAACTTTGTGCAGTTTAAATATTTCAATTATTACACTATAATTTTAAATATATATATATTTTTTTTGAATACAGTACATGATCTATATTTTATGTAGTATACTTTTGTAGGTCAATGTATACAGTGTTCGCTCGCTAACTGGAATTAGCTGCAGCTATAAAGGTTATTCCAATTGGCGCATATGCTCTAATTGGTGTGAGTTCTCTTTTCAATATAGAAAAATAAAGAGAGAAGTAAATAAATAAATTTTCTTTTTTTATTTTTAAATTATTAATATCTATGAAATTTTTTTGTATATTCTAAATTTAATTCTTGGAAAATAAAATATAGAACAGAAAAGTACAGTAATCTTTAGTGCGCTGAAAATTATTAAAAATGTATCATAAAGTTTAAAACTAATCCATAGATTTTTATGGAAGATCTATGATATCGTACTAAGATGTTGCACATACATAGAAAAAATAAACAATAGAAACTTAGAAGGAAAACAAAATCGATTTTATACCAAAAACACATTAGCTGTTCGATTGCTCATATCTTAAATACATAAGATATAGTGCTAGAACCTATTCAATGCCGACATATAGTTTATATGTTGAAAGTGCTCGAAAATATGCAATATAAAATATAATTGAAATTTAAAGAAAAATTAAAAGAAAAATTTCCATGAATTTTTCAGTGATGATAAAAGCCTCAATAAAAAAGATTTTTAATGTGCCAGCAGTTTGTAATAAATTATAAAAAATTAATTGTATTGTTTACGAGTGCTATGTTGACATATCTATATATCTATATTGCTGATCGGTCGAGTCATATCAACTAAAGTCAATCAAGAAACAGGCAACTGCATTTAAAGCTGCCACATTTGAAGTACATCTATATAAATAACTAATTTAACGCTGAGTATAGCATGTTTAAATATATTTTTGTTGTTTAATTTTTTAATGTTGTTTACGAATATTGAGCTATTGTAATTACCGACACTTGAATATGAATGGAATATGTGTGTGTGTGTGTGTGTGTTTCTGCGCGTGTTTGTAAATTAATTACATTTACGTTTTAGTTTTTTTTTAAATATTGCAATTATAAATTCCGATAACGAAACTTTACGATTACGAATGAGTGTTTGATATATATGTATGTAATGGAGGGGGTCTGCATTAAGATGTTTGCTATGCATATCTATACACAGATATATATATATATATTTAAAAAATATATATATATGTGTGTATATGTATGCATGTAGTTAATGGTAGTAGTAATGCTGATGCAGCGAGAATATCCTAAATTTTGCACGACTTCCAATGTGTGTCCCAGGCGTGCAACTGAAAGAAATTGAATTTGTTAGGTATAAGTTTGATATGATTTATAGACAATTCTCGCTTACCTGACACTCACGACTACAGTACCATTGATTCTGGCAGCTGTCGCACATAAACATGGCCTTAAAACGTTTACAGTATTGGCAAGGACTATTCGGCTCTAGCTCCAGCCCATTCGTAGCAGCGCTCAAGTGCTTGTTATGACTATTAAGTGTATTGCGATTGTTTTGGTTGACAGCACGTTCAATTTCAGCGCGATAAAAGGAATGTAGATCGTTCACCTAAAAGAAATATATGCATCATATACAGCTTGAGATTGGTTAATAGTTTAGTGCACGAACTTGTGTATTTGTATCGCTGTTTTGGCGCTGTTGTCTGCCAGCCACTGGACTGCTATTGAACAACGGGTTGATTGGCAACTCGTTATCGAAATGATTGTTATCCAGCGTGTGGGTTTGGCTGCGTTCTTGCGTGTCTATTGATTGCCTTTGGCGAAATGTGGAGGCGTCAGCGAGATCAGCTGAAGAACCAGTAAATTGTCTGGCCTCATTGATCAGTTGCTGATAACTGAAAATTGAATGGGTTTAATATATTTGATTATATTCAAACAATTCGTCTGATTCTACCGAGATGGTGGCCTATTGCGCTTGCTTAGCTCCTCGGGCCGTTCGTCGTGATAATCCTCACGCGTGGTAGATGATCGTCCATAATTCGGTGCGCGACTTGCTAGCAGGGGCGAACGCATAGCTGGCGTTGAGTCACGTCTGCGTTGGGGTGGAGGTGGTGGCACGGACAACTCAACGGATTGAGGACCCTTGCTCTGCAGGCCCAAGGCGCTATTAGAAATTGATAAAGATTTGTATAAGTAACAAGAAATTGTTCAATAAACCATGCTCATATACCTGCGCAATAACTTGATATCATCGAGTCCATCTTCCACTCTATTCATTATTTGCTCCATTGCGGTAATGCCATATTTCGATGGCATTGGGGAATTTTGTTCATTGAGCAGCATCGAATGGATTTCGTACAGTTCCGAAGTGCTGCAGCTCTTGTTTAGTATAGAAGGCAGAACCTCCCTCATTATTATTATGCGCTCCTTGCGTTCCATGCGCGCCAACAACTCCTCTTTGACGCTACGTAAGTGTAGGAGACGATTGTGTTCCTCCTCCTTCTGTTGTATCAACTTATCCAATGTCTTGAGATCCGCTTCGATGCGTATTTTCTCCTCAAAATAGGACTGGAGCTCTGGCTTAACAGATTGCACCTTATCCGTCATAATCGCGTCCAGCTCAATGTAGAGATCTTTGACACGCTGATGAAAGATCGCATCGCTGTTGCTGTTGTTCAAATCGACTGAGGATATATTGCCAGTGGCAGAAGTTTGAGTTTGCTTGGACTCAGAATCACGTTGATTGGAACGTGTTGGTTCTTGCGGCTGTTGTGGCTGCTGCAGTGGAGCCTGCTGCTGCTCTGGCTGCAACTGTTGTGGCTGCTGCAACAGCTGCTGTTGTCGTTGTACCTGTGGAGGCTGCTGCTGTACCTGCGGAGGCTGCTGTTGTATCTGCGGAGGCTGTTGCAGCACCTGAGGAGGCTGCTGCTGCTGTAGTGTGTAGGGCGTGGCAAAGGTGTTAAAGTCAACTGCAGCTTGAGCTACTGTGATGTTAGTCTTCACATTCTGCACACCCAGCTGCTTTTGAGTGGGATAGCCTATATCCATAGGTTCGATGGACGGCGACGGTGTCTCTAGGCTATATGATATAGCCGCCAAATTCTCTGGATGAGTTTGCTCCCGAAGCTGCTGGCAGATCAGCTTCTTTTGAGTATAGTATTCCATGCCACTAGACGGAGATAGCGAATAGGGCGAGCCCACTTTGAATGCGTTCAAGGGCTCAACATTGCTTCTTATAACAGGCTTATGCAGCGAAGTTGCCGGAGGTGTTACTATTGCTTGTTGTAGTGTCAGGGGTGTTGGTGTTGGTGTTGGTATGGGCGTAGGCTGCTTTGCAGGCTCTGGATAAGGTGTTAGTTCTATAACTTCATCATCCAAATCTTCAGTTGGCAAAGATTTGGTGCGCTTCTCAATTTGCGGCTCTACGGCCGGTGGGGTGAGCGAACGACGACGCTTCAGTGTGGTCTCTTCCACAACCATGTCCAATCCAGCCTCAGGCTTCAGTACAGGCGCCAATAGCTCCTGCAACTGTTTCAATGGCTGCTGCTGTTGTTGGCTGGTATTACAGCCGGCTGCCTCTTCGATGACCGGCTCTGCTGCTATGGCTGATTTTATGGTCAGGAACTCGTCCAACACGGAGCCATTCTCAGCAGGAGTAGCCTCTGCCTCTGATTGGATTTCTAGCTGCAGAGCAAACGGCGGCGGTGGCGACTTTGCAGACAATTTCTGCGGCGGCTGCTGCTGCTCCAAGTTGCCAGCAGCAGTCTCGTTGGGTTTCTCTGGTGAGTCCTCGTTCTCGGTATCATCCAAGCAAATCAACTCCGGCGACATGCTGCGCGAATGACTGCGACTGCGGCTAGGAGTGCGTTCTCTACGTTGCTGCTGTGGTAGCTGCTTCTGTTGTAATTGGCGATCCTCCTGCTCGCGTTCCATGGCTCTCTTAGCTGGTCGGTATTCGGGATTGGCTAGTACTTTATGTTTTGCCAAAGCGCGATGCAACTGACTTATGTAGTCAGTTTTCTTGTTGAAACGTTGATTCAGCCTGTTTATGAATACAAAAATCAAATTTTTTGATGTAACAGAAAGAAGTTTACAAAATCAAAATTCAACAAAAAAAAAAAAAAAAAAAAAAAAAATTTCCACTTTTGTGATCTGTGCTGACGGCTGATTTTTCACCAATTGAAAATATAGTAATAGAATGACAGAAGAGCTTGACAGATTTAAAAAGTGTGCTAAAGTTTAGGCAAATTTTGTGCAACACTGGAAATGACAATTGCTTGAAGACTGACGAGTGACAGATGACATTTAGGAGAGTTAACCTATTAATTTGTTGACAGCTATCCTTCAAATAGTCTATTCTTTGTTGATGATGCTAGAGTAATGCACTAATCAGATGCTTGAACACTAATGGATAGTGAGAATCCCAATGGAACTATATATAGAAACGTATAAAATATTGGCTATGCATACCATTTTATGCTGCGCCGCTTGAAGTACAAATTGGCTTTATTTTCCCGCTGCATTTGCTTGATTTGCCGCTGTGTGTGCTCACGACTAGCTGGCGGTTTGGTGGCGACGGCAATTGCATCCACGTCCTCAGACAGTTTACGTGGCGTGGTGGAAGCGGTGCTGTCTGTTTTGGTCGGTGAAGTGTCGTTTGATTTGGTGGCTGACTTGATGGGTTGAATTTGTTGTTTGCTTACAGCCATATCCATCAATCCATCGTCGTCCTCGTCGTGGCTGTATTCATCGCTGCTCAGTTGCGAATTGGACGAGTCGTAAATTTCCAAGCTCGACATGGCTCAATCCAGATTAACACACACTCACAAGTAACTGTAATCTGTAATACATATAGTCAGATCAAATAATTTGGTATGTTTGCCATACTTACAGGCTGCACAATTTTTTTTTTCGTTCTTGCAGGAAAGAAAGCGTCTGCGTCTGCCGGCAGAATTTCTGTGTACGTTGCTGTTGTCGTTGTCAAATGCTTACTGTACGCTTGTTCTACGGGCAAAATGATATTTCCCTGACAGCACACACTCCACCTTTAGACAATTGGAATAGTACTTTTATTATTTTAATTGTTTTCTAGCATTGCAAAAAAAAATTGCGGCGACGACGGCTTTTATTCGTGTCTGAATAGTGGAGGATGGCAATAAAAGAAGAAGAAATGTTTTTGCTGTTCTTGTTTAACAGACACAAAGCCATTAACAGCTGTTGGGTATGTTAAACAACAGTCGTCTCTGCCGTTACATACAGAAAGAATTTAAATAAAGTAGAGTATTCTTTTAAAAACATACCCAATTTAAAGGTGTAGCTTAATAAGCACATTAACTATATTGAAAAAATGTAAATTAGAGCAACGTTTCTGAACAGTAGTATCACAATTTATTTTAACAGACAGATTGAAAATTTTTGTGAGCCTACTGAAGTGCTACTGAGGAGCACTTAATTTTACATAAATTAGAAATCTATCGGCTATGTATCGGATGTGAAAAGTTATCGACGTTGGACAAGGCATTCGCCACAGCGATAGGCATATGTTATCAAAGCTCTAGTTTTTAAATAACAACAATTCGCACGTGCTGCTTAAAAAGCATATTAAATAGGATTATTTATAGACACGAGTCCCAGCGAATAGCCAAAACAAAAGTAAAACCATATAATTTTTTTAATATATGCCACTAACGCGAAATGATCATTAACATTTTAATAAAGTTTTGAACCAGTAATTTGTCGCAGATCGAGCAATATACAGAAACACACATATACACCATCTACATCAAAAACAAGTGACTACAGGTGATTGAGTGTGTATGTGTGATACCGATATTAATAGCGTGTAATAAGTATAATTCGCTCAAATGAACTATGGCCACCTTGCCGGGTCATAAAAATATTTGTACACACACACACATACATACGTATATGTATAAATATGTGGGAGTGCGCATTTCATTTCCTCTATCTTGCCCATACTACGAATCGAACAACAACAGCAACGGCAACGGTGACGCTGACAACGGCAGAAACAGCGACGACATTTGTTCTCTCTTTCCATTGATAACGGTAAAGGGTGATTAGTTTGTAAATCACCAATATCAGCGCAGAGTCAATGGAATCACAACTGGAAGAAACAGTTAAACACATTTCGGCATTTAGTTGAGCACAGCAGCTGGCTGTGTAAGTAAGGAATCGCTCGTGTCTACCTCACCTAGCAAATCTATTTAGCTCGGGTAAGTGTGTCGCTTGCTAATGATAATTGAAATCATGATCGAAAAACATTATATTGATCGAGGTATATCAGTGTAGGTGCATATGTGTGATAAATGATATAACTGTTTAGTTAGTATCGTTATATGCATGTTTAGTTACGTAAAGGTCGTCAAGGTTAAACGAGAATTTTATTTGAATATATGCACAGTCCTGCTTGTAGCTGATGTCCAAGTGAACTAGTTTCTAAAAGGATTATGGGATATTGTCAATTAGTGCTTTGAGCACTACTGAATTAGAAGAATGGAAAGTAGTATTTTGGGCAACCTGAAAGAGGAGCATCAAATTTCCAAAATAATGTCTGTAATTGACTCGCTTTTATTTTTTGTCACATGAAACGATCAGCCGACGATTATCTCTACGGAAGCTCGGCAGTGTCTATTAATTATCAATCTACACTAATAAAAATTTGAAGTATATATATGTATATGTATGTACAATATAACATAATTTAAAGAAAAAAATTGTTTATATATATTAATTTATATAATTTTTTACGTTTCCTACCCGTAGTTTCCAACATGACTTCGCTAAAACAGCTGAAAAGAAGCGCTTTATCCCGCCTGGTAATTGCAATTACATTCTTCTCCTGCGGACTCGGCTGTAATATCGTACAATGTCTGCTAATGATATTCGTCAAGCCCTTTAGCCCGGCTCTATTCAGAAAGTTGGTGTTCTATCCGCTGTATGCCTTCTACTCACGTGAGTTACTTTGTCTATACATAATATAGTATTTCTTAATAGTATTATTTGATTATTTTTCAGAGATGGTCGTTCTAGCGGAATGGTATGGAGGCGGCAGATTGCATCTCTATATGGACACCGAGGACTTGAAGCTCGCTGGCAAGGAGAATGGCGTAGTCTTAATGAATCACTTCTACGAAATTGATTGGCTTGTGCTCTGGATGTTACTCGATAAACTGAAAGTCTTGGGTGCATCGAAAGCATTTTCTAAGAAAGCAATTAGGTATTTGCCAGTGCTCGGCTGGGCCTGGTGGATGGCGGAGTTTGTGTTCCTCAATCGTGACTTTGATAAGGATAAGGAGATTATTGCCAAGCAGTTGAAGGTTGTCTTCTCCTATCCGGATCCAGTTTGGTTGCTGCTCACAGCGGAGGGCACGCGCTTCACGCCCGCCAAGCACGAGGTCGCCCTCAAGTTTGCCAAGGAGAAGGGCTTGACGCCACTCAAGTATCATTTGATACCTCGCACGAGAGGATTCACAACCAGCCTGCCCACATTGCGCAGCATTTGCCCGGCTATCTACGATATGAGTGTGACATTTGGGTCGGACACCACAGTACCCGTAAATCTGAATTCTGTCTTAAATGGCGACACACTGAATCCGCATGTATTTATCCGACGATTCCCCGTGGAGAAAATCCCAACGGACGAGAAGGAGGCCGCTGCCTGGTTGCAGAATCTCTATGTGGAGAAGGATCGTATAGTCGAGAGCTTCCACGAGACGGGCAGCTTCTTCAAGACCTCGGGCATCAAGGAAGTGCCCTGCACCGTCTTCGAGCCACGTCTCATCAGCCTGATCATCTTCAGCGCCATAGCCATCTCCTCAGTGGGCTCCATCATCTATTATCTGATCATTTCACTGTTGACTGCCAACTGGGGTGGTGTCCTCGCTGTTGTAATTATCATCGCCATCTGTGAGTGTACCAAAAATTAATAGTCATTGAAACTTACTTATTTATTAAAATATCATTGAATTCTTTCAGTTTTGGTGCTGCTAAGAAGAGCAAACAACGTTACACAGATCAGCAAAGCATCCAGCTACGGCGTCTCCGATGACAAGGCGAAAGCCAATTAAGTTTTAAGCTTATTCTTTTAAACGGGGATTTAGGCGTTGTATACATGCACTTAAATGTATATTTTTTTGTTAATGATTTTTATAACTGATTTATAATAAATGAATGAAGAGTGAAAAACAGTTCGTTAAATGGAATTTGACAATGTAGATACATTAATTTACAAGTCTGAACTTTGGCATCAACTCGTTATCGAGTTGTACGATTATTAAATAACTGCAGTCAATGAGTCAAGCAGCCGATTAGATAAAATTTATAAATGTTTATAATTGTTCGAAGGCAAAAAAAATATAAAATGTTTTGGTAGCATTTAGTGCGATAGCATGTTTTTAGTCGTACCTTTTATCAGTTCTGTATAGCAATAAATATTTAACGCTTTTGAGAGCTTTCAGACAACATATACATTAACTAAAGCAAACCTTTTGCATTAAAGAAAATATAGCTTTTACATTTTTAAAATTTTGGCGCCAATTGTCACAACAGCTGTTCTTGTAAAATAGGTATAAACCAGGGCGGTACTAACAGCTGTTTGTGGACAGCAATTAATCGATGTGTTGTTGTTGGAGAGCGCGATAGTTACATCGATTGCCGTTCAGCGTTAAAGCACACGAAATCAACTATAGCTAAATAAATAAATAAAAAAAAAAACCAACAACAAACGCACAATAAACGTTGCCAAAAGGTGAAGTGCGCGCATACAACGTACATTGGCTATATAAATACATATGTTTTGATGATGCATAAAAAGTCAATTGGTGTCAAGCAACTATAGATTGGTCAATTGATTGTGAATCGTATACGTGTATATACATATATATGTACATACGAATATAGGCTACATCAATAGAAATTAAATATATGTATAAATAACGTATTAATTACACGAGATCAATGAACTGAATAGTCAACAAAAGTGTTACTAATAGTAATTGGAGCATGAAATTCTCACGTTGACAAAAACAAACACACACTGACGCAGTCATACGCGCACAATACAAACACAAACACAACCACGCGAATGTATACGAATATATGCGTATGTAAATCCATATATGTATATATCGATATACATAAACGCGCGCGCGCTCACATTTTGTTTGCCACAGAAAAAGTATCTTTCATACGTAATATATGTAAATATGTAACACGTACAAAGATTCATTTATGACTCGACTTAGTGAGAATTAAAGATTGCACGGACTTTGCTCACGAATAACAATCATAATCTATATGATTTTGCCAGCCTTATCTGACCAACAGCCTGCCCCCCTCCAACTGTTCGCTCTATCAGCTTTCTGATTGTTCAGATAAAGGCATTTCTTGCTTATATAGTGCTTATACATATCAATGGCCTACACAATCTATTTGTTGAGTTAAGTTTCGCCATATCTTAAGGCAGCTACTGTTAATAGCCAGCTGGCTAATTGATTGGAACTTTGGTCACATTCGTTTAGCAGTTCAAAGTGAGCTGTTCATAAAATAAAGAAAAGGTGTATGTAAAATGTGTATAGAGCGAGAGCTCTATGCATATACAATACAATATTACGTAAATTTGCTAGTTGCTAGCTAGTTGGACTAGAGTCATATCTATATATACATTTTGGCATATTAACTTAACGATTTCTCTAACTGAAAATTATATGTTTCTTTTAATAGAATATACATAAAGCGTAATCATGATTACGTTACAGGAGCTAAAAAAGTTGAGACTGATCCATCTATGTGTTGCAATAACCTTCTTCACGAGCGGCCTGACCATCAATTTTCTGCAGCTTCTGCTCCACATCTGCCTAAAGCCCTTCAATAAGTATCTCTTCCGTAAATTAATGTACTATCTATGCTACTCCTTCTACTGCCGTAAGTAAACAGATATCAATGTATACTTCGGTATATATGAATATAATATAAAATGTTTCCGAATGATTCACAGAGCTTGTTTTCATGGCCGACTGGTATGCGGGCTGCAAGATGCGTGTTTATATGGATGAGGAGGATCAGAAGAAATATTGTGGCAAGGAGCATGTGCTGCTCTTGATGAATCACAAATACGAAATCGATTGGCTGGCTGGCTGGATGATCTGCGAAAAGGCTGGAGTTTTGGGCAATTGCAAGGCCTATGCGAAAAAGGCCATTCGATATGTGCCCTGCATGGGCTGGGCCTGGTGGCTAGCCGAGTTTGTCTTTCTCAATCGGGACTATGACAAGGATAAGGAGATTATTGCTAAGCAGCTGAAGATTGTCTTCTCCTATCCTGATCCCACCTGGTTACTACTGAACGCAGAGGGCACCCGGTTTACCCCTGCCAAACATGAAGCATCCGTTAAGTTTGCCCAGGAGCGTGGAATGACACCACTTAAACATCATTTAATACCACGGACAAAAGGCTTCACTGCCAGCCTGCCCACGTTGCGTGGCATCTGTCCAGCCATCTATGACATCAATTTGGCCTTTAGAAGCGACGAGAAGGTGAGTCATTGACGAATTACTCTGCGCTCTCTTCACTTAGTCGCTATTCTCCCTCAGGTACCTCCCACCATGCTTTCCCTGCTTAATGGCAACGCTGTTGAGCCTTATATGCTAATGCGTCGCATTCCACTCGAGCAAGTCCCAGAGGGTGAGAAGGAGGCTGCAGATTGGCTACAGAAACTGTATGTAGAAAAGGATCGGATCATCGATAGCTTCCATGAGACTGGCAGCTTCTTTGAGAAGTCTGGCGTGAAGGAGGTGCCATTCAAAATCTACGGACCTCGTCTAAGCAGTTTACTTAACTTTGCCGGCTGGGCAACCTATTCATTATCCTTCATCTTCTATTACCTTATATCGTCCCTGTTGACATCGAATTGGGGTAGTCTGATTACAGCGCTCTCTCTGCTGGGCATCTGTAAGCATGGACTGATCTATATATATTCGAAGCCTTTAACATATTATTCTCTTCTCATTTCAGTCTATTGGCTAATGGGCGTGGCAATAAATAAAACGCAAATTAGTAAAGCCTCTAGTTACGGTGCACAAAGCAAAAAAACGAGCGCACATTAATTTGTATAAATACAAAATTCAAATTGTATCGTTGTTTGTTAACGAGCGTGTTTAGTCAATGAGCCAAGCTGATAATCTCACAATTAAATATCTCTATACACAAATAACTTTTAATCATGGATTGTCGCTTGATATGTCTTATCGGCAGTCCTTATCTCCAATTTTTGTTTTTGTTTTTTCTTGGCTATAAGTGAGTAAAAAGCTATCAGCTTGGGTATAAATTAAATTAATTAATACAAGGATAAGGTATCGCACACTAGACATACAAAACGTTGAGAATGCAATAAAATTAAAAAAAAAATAAATTCAACAAGTTTATAGCTGTTTTATATTTTCTTTAAATAGAGAAAGAAGAATTTGATACCAACAGCTGATTTGGTATCTATTAGATGGCAATATCGATGGTTACGTTACCGCTGCCACCACAACCTCTAACTATCGATTGTATAATATGCATCGAATATAAAAGTTATCGATAGTTTTCCAGTTCTACTCCCCATTTTTATAAAACGCCAAATGAAAATTAAAAAAACTTCGTACCTTTAATTTAATGCAATAATATGTGCAATTTGAAGGTGAGTTAACGATCACTAACCAATGCAGTGCAGCAATACGAGTCAACCAATGAATACTGAAGTGAAAAGTGAAACGTAACACTGCCTCCAGCTTGCAGTTTGTCATTTGTCATTCATTTCTAAAAAGGGGGGCTCGGGCACAGTCCTATTGGTAGGCTCAAGGACCGTCTGTCATATGTATATATGGATATATATCTCTATATGTATATACGGAACGCTTGTTGTAGCAGAGGACTGTTGATGGGGGGCTTGCTGGTGACAAAAGAAGTGTCTTTGTTTAAAGGAAAAAGAAAGCAGACGGTGAGCTGATGACGTTGAACTACGTAAAAATTTCTCCCCCGTTACATATACAAGGTGATAAATATATAAACGGCAGTTGTACATATACATATTCGTATGTATATATGTGAGTGAGTTTTTTATAAAGAGAAATGAAATGACAATTAAATGTTTAGTGAAGTGCTGATAGTTTCCAAATTCTTGCATATACATAGGTATGTGGCAAGCACACACACACACACACACACAGGTACACACACACGTACACATACACGCACACATGCACGGTCATATTGTATAAATACGAGCATACATGCAAATGTGTACAGCTACATATATATATGCACTGTGTGCGTATTCGTGAATGTGTGTGCCGTTGAACGACAGCTGACGTTGTTGGGGGTATCGAAACGGTATCGGTGCAGTGTATCGGTAATCGTAAAACAAGTTAAAAGCGCAACGTACTTCCTATGTACATTAGTATACAGATAGATATCTGTATTAACATAATATTTTGGATTGCGTCTGTATGTGTGTATGTGAACTGTATGCTCTCCTCTAATTTTACAGCATGCCGATTCAGGCGCCCTCATGGACAGACTTTCTCAACTGTCCCATCTGCTGCAATGAGTTCGAAGCCAGCCAGCGTGTGCCGATCAGCCTCGGCTGCGGCCACACCATATGTAAGCCCTGTCTGACTAAACTTAGCAATCGGCAATGTCCCTACGATCAGGTAAGATTTATTATCATACCCGAATCATTCAAAAACCAATTTAATAAATTCTTTATTTTTTCGTGTAATTTAGACTCTGATTGTAACGGACATAGATAATTTGCCCTTCAACTATGCGCTACTGCAACTGGTGGGCAATGGAAATGGAAATGGCAATGGCAATGGTAGTGCAAGTGGTGCAGTTGGTGATAAACGCGGGAGCAATAAGGATGCGGAGCTGGCCGATTTGGCGCCAAGTGTGCTTAAATTGCAGCCGGAACACCTCAACTGCTATAAGATGGGCAAGAAATGCATCGAAGATCTGGCCTTGCATTTAAAATCGTTTTCAAATGTGAACAGCAGTAATCTACTAACCAGGCCCATGCAACGAAAGTTGGTTACGCTTGTCAATTGCCAGCTGATGGAGGAGGAAGGTCGTGTGCGTGCCTTGCGTGCTGCGCGCTCCTTGGGTGAACGCACCGTAACCGAGCTAATACTGCAACATCAGAACCCACAGCAGCTCAGCTCCAATTTGTGGGCAGCGGTGCGAACTCGAGGCTGTCAGTTCCTAGGACCTGCCATGCAAGAGGAAGTACTCAAGCTTGTGCTGCTAGCATTGGAAGAAGGCTCGGCGCTATCTCGCAAAGTGTTGGTCATGTTTGTGGTGCAGCGGCTGGAGCCGCATTTCCCGCAAGCCTCGAAAACGAGCATTGGTCATGTGGTGCAGCTGCTCTATCGGGCTAGCTGCTTCAAGGTGTCCAAGCGCGAGGCAGACTCTTCGCTGATGCAGCTCAAAGAGGAATTTCGCACCTACGATGCACTGAGACGGGAACACGATGCTCAGATTGTACAAATAGCCACAGAGGCTGGCTTACGCATTGCTCCGGAACAGTGGTCTTCGCTGTTGTATGGCGACATAGCACACAAATCCCACATGCAGAGCATCATTGACAAGCTGCAGACGCCGTCCGCCTTTGCACAGTCTGTGCAGGAGTTTGTCATGGCGCTGCAGCGCACCAGCGATCCGGCCAAGCTGGCACTTTTGCAGACCCATCTGCAATATTTGGCCAGCATTGATCCGTGTGTAGAGACAGCGACCTGGGAAGATGTATCGAAAGCCTTGGACGCTGTGCGACATGCAGTAATGGGTCTGGTTTATTACTTGCAGCACCATGGCATACGCAAGTCACAGGACAGTAATCTAGCTGGTGGATCTGCTAACAACAACAACACCAAGTACAAAATTAGTCTTTGCCGCGATCTTAATCATCGACGAGTTTGTCCACGAGGAGCTAGCTGCACATTTGCCCATTCGCAGGAGGAAGTGGAACGGTATCGAGCACGCAATCGTGGAAAGCACATTAAGTCGCCCATGAACATGGCAATGCACAATATGCCGCCAGGCAGCAAGAAGGCGTTGCCATTAGGCAGCGAAGTACCCACTGGTGCCATGCTGCCCATATCGCCAATACGCTATATGCAACCACAACCACCAGCAACGCCTGCTCGAGGCGGCTTTCTCGATCCCAATTGCAATATGCCACCAGCTGCACACAATCTAACGCCTGGTGCCGTACATCCACAGATGCTAAATGCGCACCACAGTCCCATGGGGCGACAGCAACAGCAACCACATACGGCGCTGAATGGGCTGCTGGTGCCACCACCGCCACCTCCATTGCGATATGATCAACGCTTCAATTTTGCACCACCGCCACGCAATGCAGCGCGTATTAACCCACCGAACTACAACAGCAACAGCAGCAATAACAACCACAACAACAACAACAACAACAATAACCTACATAATCACAACAAGAGCTTCTGCAGCATGCTTCCAGCGGATGTTTACCATACGCCCTACTTTGGCAACGAGGCCAAAGGCAACGTCGAGATGTCACAAAAACTAGGCGGCAATAATCCATGGGAGCATCCATATATGCCGACGCTAGTGCCGCCGCCGCCGCCGTCCAGCAAAAATCCCAGTCGAGTTATGTCGACCATTTCACATTCAACAGCTGATACCTCATTTTATGAAAAGAAACCGCCGAGTAATGTTAACATTGAGCCGTTGAGCGAGAGTGTAGTGAATACCGAATCCATGCCACTGTTTAGACCCAGCAACACCACCGGCAATAGCAACAACAACAGCAATAGCAACAATAATTCATTGATATTCTGGAATAACAGCAACAAGGATTCGGCGAACTTTGTGCGTTCCGATTCCATATTGGATGACGATGCATCCACGTTTGATGTGCCCACCGGCTCATCGATAAACAGTTGCTACGGTCCCATTTGTCCCAAACGTAATGCGACAAACAACTGGAACAATTGGCTCGTGGAGAATGAGACGAAGAACAATAACGAGTTTCTCAGCGAGAAGAGCACAAGCTATGCAGGATTTGCGCCCAAGCCAGGCTATAAACCAGAGCACACTGACAACACCAATGTCAATAAGGTAAAGTCCTCATAGCATTGATTCATTTAGATAAGTTTCCCAGCTAATCAATTCACAATTCACAGAACGTTGCTGGACGTGACAGCGCGTTCATTTGGAATAGCGAACTTAATGCAAATGTCAGCAATCCGTCGAGTAGTTATTGGAACAGCAGCGTGCCAACGGAGAGACTGAAGCAGAACGAAAGGAAGCCAGTGCTTATGTCCGAGGATAGCGTGGAGGGTGGCATCGATAGCGGCATGATGAGCGAGCTGGAAAAGAATCTGGTGGATATTGTGGAGGTCTGGTCAAATCCGGATGATAGCGGCATAAAGCTGGACTAAGCCAAGGTTATATATATATATATATATATATATATATATATTTAACAAAACATCGTTCGTTCGTTCGTTTGTTCGATCGAGTGAAAACATAATGCAATCATTTTACAAAATGTCATTAAGGTGACATTTCGACAGGTTTGTAAACCGCACAGCTTATAAAATTCTAGAATTTTTCAATAACTAATTAACTCTAGCAAATAGTTAAAGGTTGATCATTATTCGATCGGTCCATACAGAAAGATGATAAAAAAAAAAATACAACAAAAAAAAAACATAAAATTTTGGGTAGGGGAAATTAGAATCTTAAATTGTAATTATATAATTGTCTATTTAAAGATGTTGTCAAGCTCTATATAAATGATATATAATAATATATGTTATATATTTCAGGTTCGGATTGATCGAACTATAGTCCGTATTACTGTTAATTTGGGTTTAAAAATTGATTCACATAGTGCTTAGAATAATAATTGAAGTCTACAACTAGCCACGATCTTTTAGCACAACAATAATATATAGATCTAGTTTATAGAAATATTCAAATTGCTAACAAATTAATGATTCGTCATTTCCATAGGTGTTGCATAGTTACTATCCAAATATAGGAACACAATTGAAGGAAATAAACCAATCAAGATGCAGGAAACATTATTCGCAACGTCCGTTTTAAAAGAAAATGTGTAGAGTCCCGCTATGAGATCTCTAGATCTAGACCTATGAGAATGCGCAACCTGAAGCCTATAAACCTTTGCACTGGAATTCTATGCCAAAGTGCTAAAGCTGATCAGATATATTTAGTTCCGAGGTCGGCTCGTGTGACTGTTCCATTTAAAGCGAATAAAAATAAAATATTTAGTTTGTTTTTATTTAAATTATTATTTTTTTTTTTATAGATTTTATTACATTTTCTCTTAAATTATTAACTATGTGAAATCGAAACACTATTTTTATATATACACGAAAGGCAAAATGGATATATATGGATATATACATATATATATATAAATGTACTAGAGAGTTGGGATTAGATTTGTGGGGTAGGGGAAGGGAAACGACCCACATACGTTTGATAATTTATATAAGTATGCGTGGATAAATGTTTATATTTCTTAAAGAAATTTTAATAACGCTATTGTGCGATGTTGTTAACTATTGTACTGTATTATTAAATTTATTGAAAATAAATTAAAATCATGTCCCTTTTACGTTGTACTCGTTGAACTGTATACTTGCAGCCCTATTAAAATTAACTACAAAATACTATATATAATTGATATACATATATAAATACTATAATTAACTACGTATGTAATACATGCGTGATTATTTTTAATTGATATATTAATATTATATATTAATATCAGAACGATAAACAAATATTTGCTTTTTTTTTTTTGTTCGCTTGAAGACTTTCTATTCTAAATGCTAAACTAAAATGGATTTTTATATATATAAAAATATATAATATATATATTTTAAGCAAAAGTCAAGAACCTATCATGCCTACCTATCATAATATATAACAGATCGAACGATACTACATGATGCATATTTAAATATATACATAACTGATTCTTATTCAATCTATATTAGAAATGAATATGTTGTTAAAATTATATGTTGAAAAAATTATAGGCAACAGCAAGCTGATCGATCATATGTATATTTAATTTTCTCAGTTGTTAATGCGATAGCAGAATTGTGTTCTGTTTGGTTAATGCAAGCAATACGTACATATTTACTTATGTGCTTTTATATAGAATGAAATGATATTGTATGTATATGAAGCAGATGAAGAATAAGAATATGTACCTATGTATGTATTTTCAATTTGCTTGGATAATGAGCAAAGAAATGAATTGATAAAAACAAGATGCGATCGATATATATATATACATATGTATATATTTATGTTAACGAATGAGATTTGTAATATGTATTTGTTCGCAAAACCAATTTGGTCTCTAGTTCCATACTTTTGTTAAATGTTGTAAAACGATTCATGCACCAAACTCATACATCCGCAACCTTAAAACCTTTTGTGTACTTAAAGGACACCGCTCGAAAAATGAAAAAAAAAAAAAAAAAACTGAAAGTGAAGAAAAATCGTGGTGCAGTTAAGTCTAAACCCAATGGGTTCATAACTGTCATTGTTGATATAATCTTATAAAAATCAATATAAAGATAAATATCGGCTTGGAAGAATTTTAGGCTTCAGTTCCAAGTGCGAATCGTAAAACAAAAAGAAGAATGAAAAACAAACTATTTTCTACATGCTATACATTATGATATGTATTATATTTAATACACGTATTTTTTGTATTACTACTAAATATTATTTTAAGCTGATTGCGATTTCTGTTAACCCTCCCAAAAAAAAAAAACAAAAATTTTTTATTTATTTTATTTTGCCAATAAATTTTTTCAATTGAATTTCAGTTTTTGCGTTTTGTTTTAATTTTTAGTTTAATATAATATAAGTCCTATATATATATAGTATATGTATTATGTGTGTGCAACATATCAGAGCCGATTATACATTTAGCTAATCGAAAACTTAGAAACTTAAACGATACCACCACCCACTAAGAAAAAACGAAATACCACCCGAAGTTAACTATGATTAAGTAAACAGTAAACTAGTTATGGACAATCGATTCAAAGTTCTGAGACATAATTCTCAACTAAAGTAATATACATAATTATATATACTAATACTATATGTGTATATAGATATATATATATATATATATATATATATATTTGCCTATTTGATATAGACGCTTCTGTTCCTCTTGTGATTAGGGTTAGTGAAGTTCAACAAACATAACTTAACTGAATACAAAAAACTTTGCAATCTGAGTGTAATAGATATATGTATACAGTATTTATATAGTATATAGAAAGCTGATCTATGCTCTACTCAAGTGCTTCACGGGAAAAAAAGTAGCTGCAAAACCGTGCGCTTCTTTTCAATTGGCCAAGTGACTTACAATAGTTTATCTATCCATATACTTATATACGCTTCCAACCTGATGCATGAAATGTGTTGGGCCACGGACAATATCAAATTACCAAAAACACAATATCAAGAAAAATTCATGCTGTACACCAACATTTTGTCAGCTCTCTTAACAAACTGCAAAACCCATGAAATGTCCACACTTTGAATATATGTACAAAAACAAATAACTAATATTAATAATAATAATAATAATAATAATAATATAATATGGAATATTCAGCGATGAGGCGAGGAGGATTTGTGTTATTATAGTTGGAGATTCTTAAATTGTGATGATGTGAAATTTACAGTTAACATATGAACTACTCCCAGTTTAATGGGAGAACAAACAAATGTCTTTATATTTCCATAGATATGTACTAATTATTATTAAAATAATAATCTTAAAGTAACTAACTAATTGTAACAGCATAACTTAACAGATCTTAAACAACTAATATATAGATATATACGCATGTGTATATTATTTGATATTTCAACAACAAGATATTGTATCTGATAGATACTTTTGTCCTGTTTTTGTAATTGTTCCAGCGTTGATCTAAAAGTCAACTCAATTAATTATTATATATTTGTGTGTAACTTTTTTGTGTGTGCTGAATTTTCTTTAAAAACAAAATCTTAAAAATATAAATGTATTAGAAATTGAACAAAAATTAACGAATTAATGTGTGTGTGCGAGAATTCTCAATAAAAGTTATTAAATAATACTTAAAGTAAATTTGTATTAAACTGAGGTGCTATGTGAAGCGGGACTGTTAGAAGAAGTTGACAGGTTTTTTAATGTTAATTGCTATTACTATTAGATTAGATTAGAATTTTTTAAACAGGCCCCCCTGTGAAAATTTTTTGTCAGCGAACCATAAAAGGACCATGAAATGATGATATAAGATAAAGCCGGCATCGAAGGAGACAAACAAGATCAAAACAACAAATTGTTTTTCCTATAAGAATATTTGTTATTCGATTTTAATTTTGTTTGTTAAATATAAGTTTATTTAAAATATTCTTTATTACTATCAACAATTTCAGCTAAAGTCATTTGATCATAGTCTTACGTTCGATTCTTGTGGTTTTCATTTTATTGCATATAGATAAATTCTGTGGTTGATTATGAGTGAAATTTTTTAATGACGGGAGAGTTTAGCACAATTAACAAGTCTGGAAAGTTGATGTGATATATTTGATATATTATTCATAGCAGTTGGACTATGCTCATTCCTGGAGTGTAGGTCTCCACATAACGGGCATGTCGAGCGCTTTCATTTCGCCCAGCTCCAGCAGCCAGACTTCACCACTTTTGCCCTGTTCCATGACCTTGACGAGATTCGAGGCACAGATTTCGGGAGATTGAACCTTGTGTGTGTGTTTGTTAATGGATACGAGAGGCTTGAATGTCATCTTGTTCATCATGTCGAAAAGCAGAGGCGTATCTGTAAATCCTGGACAGATGGTTATAAAAGCAACGCCAGTGTTTTCATAAATGTGAGAAGCCTGTTAAGGAGAGAGAGGGAGAAAGTGAGAGTGAATCTTTGTTGAAATTTAAGTCTGGTAATACTCACTCCTAGTCCACGAGTGAACGCTGTCACTCCATGCTTGGCCGCCGAGTAGACGGACATGAATGGGGTGGGTTGAATTCCGGCCACCGATGAGATATTGATCACAAGTCCCCCGCGACCGCCTTTGCTCTTATCCATATACTCCAAAGCAATGAAAGAGCTGTGTATTAGGCCTAACTAAATAGCTGATTATTAGCTGAAAACTTGTTGTAAAGTTCTCTAAAATGTCCCACCAAATTGATTTGAATGGTCAGCTCCACAAAGTTATCGTTCATCAGACCCATGCCATTCACAACCACATCGAAGTGCTGCAGGCGCTCAGCCGCTGCTTTGTAGGCAGCCTCAATCTCCGACTTCTGGGTGATGTCCACTTTATGATAGAAAATATCTGTGTTTGGATACTGTGCCTGCCATGCTGCCAGGAGTTTCTCGTTTAGAGTCAGATCGAATATGGCCAACGCCTAAAAGGTCCACAGAGAGTTAAAATGGAAAACTTGTCTCAAGCGATTGTAGAACCCACCTTAATCTGGCGCTCGAGCAGCTGTGCGCACACTTTTTGGCCAATACCTCCAAAACCACCGAGGTAAACCACATTTTTACCAGTCAAATTCATTCTCAATTAACACTCTTTAGTTTCAGAATATATATATGTCTCTTGGTTACTGTTGCTGAGCTTGTGTTCGGTTCGACATTTGCGTCTCAACTGATCGTCGTTCGCTACATGCAGCTCGTTAGAAATAGACCAGAGACTTTGGCCATTTGCGTTTATCAGTTTGAGTCGGCTTTTCGACTTTCAGTTACCCTCCACTTAGAAGACTATTGACCCTATGTAGTAAATACTATATATTTATATTGTCGATAAGGGATATGCACTGAACCGTTTTATCAGGCTTTGTCTGAAGAGCACATCTTAAACATAAAGCTTCATTTGAAATGAGTTTATTCAAAATTTCTTACTTGTTTTTATTGTCAACTCAAGAGTTTCAGGTATCTGTAAGTCAAACATTGTTTGCCACCTGGTTAAGATAGATCACATCTGTGTGCGTTTATATGACAGAACCTTACTCTACTTAACATGTTATCGGCCTCAACTATAAAGTTATAAAGCTGTTTGAATTGCAATAAACTATTTCGTTTGGGGATAAACAAGAATAAAAAGTTTATTGCAGGATTAATATTAAAAGTGAAAATTAGGTCAGGTCTTACAAATTTGTCATAGTCATTAATTGGGATTTGTTAAAATAGCTTGAAGTAATTTTTCCAAGAGTGGATTTTTAAGTTAGAGAACTCGACTGTATTCCAAAGTTTTACCTTAGATTGTTGTTTACATGTAATGTTTATAGCTCTTTTAAAATGCATTCCAGATAGCTATAGGTTTTGACAAGAAAGTGTCTACGATAAGATATAATTATATGTATGCTAATCTTATCAGATTCGTTACTAGGTTAAGCAAGCCAATGGAAAATGTTTTCTTTCTCTCTCAGCATCTCTCTACCTATCTCATTCTGTCAGCGCCAGTCTGCCACTCGTTCTTCTTCTATCTCCCTTTCTAACTTTTTTTTATTTCTCCTTATCTGTCTTCCTCATCCTGTATTGATTGCTGCTCACCGGAAACTAAGTGCTTACAAAATGGGAAGCCCTATGAGGGCGTTTGCAAGTGCGTGGGCCAATTGCGCAATCTATGAGCTGTGTATCCGTATCCATGTTCAAGCAATATCAATATTAAGTTCACTATTACAACATCGAAGCTACATATGGAGGCTGCTGTGGCGGTTTGTAAGCCGATCGGTTGGAGATGCCATTTGGGAAGGTCATTGCGCAGACGCTGTGGGGCTTGGGTTACCAGCGAAGTGGTTCAAGTGGTGCAAATGTGCTTTGGTATAAATAACCACAACATTAGTCAATGCAGCATCAGTTCGAACACAATCAACTATTCGATTATATCGAAAGGATGCAGCGCTTCATTTGTTTACTAGCCACTGTCGTTGCCGCTTCATGGAGCCTTGCAGCGGGCTCTACCTCGAGACCCATCATCACAATTACGAGAACTGCAGCGCCAGCAATTCAACGTGGCTACCAGGAGCAGGATACAGCGCGCGCCTTCTACTCCTATGGCTACAGCGATGAGAATGCAGCCAGAGCAGAGTACAGCGCATTGGATGGCACCTCCCGTGGCTTCTACTCCTATGTGGATGCCAATGGCGAGTTGCAGACGGTCAAGTATCAAGCAGGTGGTCGCGACGGCTTCAAAGCGGAGGCTAGCAATCTGCCCAAAGCACCCATTGATGACAAGAAGCCACCATTGCCAGTGAGCGATACGGCTGAGGTACAGCAGGCACGTAAGGAACATCTCAGTGCAATCCGTGAGGCTCAGCAGAAGGCTGAGAGGCAGCAGCAGCAGAACGAGGAGCAGCCACTGAGCGATGAGGATGCCGATATACTGGAACGCGTGCGTGCCGAGCTGACTTCCATGTTGGAGGAGCGACAGCGCGGAGAGGCTCAGCAGGAGAATCGAAAGGAAGAGGCATCGGCTGCTAAGGAGGATGACAGCCAGGAGGAGAAAGCAGAGAGGCAGCGGGAGAGGGAGTCGGAGCGTGAGCGTGAGCGCCTGAACGAGCAGGAGAGGGAGCTGGAGCTGGAGCGAGAGCGGAAACAAGAGCGCGAAAGGAAGATAGAACAAGAACTGGAACGTGCACAGACCCAAGCACTTCCGCGCACACGCGAGCAACGACTGAAGGCTTCAAACGATGCTAAGGATTTGCGTCTACGCACCGTCTACAGCCTGGCGGATCTCAGTTCCAGCAGGTACCTGAAGCTTAGCGATCTCGAGGATCGTCAAGATTTGCGTGTCCCAGTGAGCGCCTACTACTCCTATGTCTCACCCGATGCCAAATACAGCGTGACCACTCCCACCGAGCTGAGAACCCTGCGACCCGTGGCACTGAGTCGCAGCCTGATCAAACGGAACTAGGATATGAGTGTGTGTGTATGCAAGGACTTGATGTGACCCTAGTGGAATTTGAAATTTAGTTAAGCTTAGTGTTAAGAATAAATGCATTCTGTGCACTAAAGTGCCCTATATAACAGAGTTGTTGTTGTGGAGCGGAGCAGGAAGGGAGAATATGCTAGTTTTCATACTGTTGAGGGTTTCGAGGCGTAGATATGTCTATTATGGGAAAGATGCCTATTGAAAGTATCTATAAATCTAGAAAAAAAAAAAACAAATATTAATCATGCAGTCATTCTGAATCCCTTTAACATATAAGAGTCTACCTAAGACTTGAGCTACGCTGAAGAAGCATTACATCGACTGATCTATGATGGGAAATAGACGAGGTAATAAAGTTTAATTCATTCAAAGTCTCCTTGTATCTTCTTTATGAATCGTGCACTTGAAGAGTGTTATCTTAGTTCAATTTGGAGCTCGACAAGATCTCCTGACTATTTAACACAAGATCCCTGAGGACTTCTTTAGTTGCTTCGTGCCTTACATGCAACCATCCTTCAATTCAATTCAATCACACTTTTGGCAATATTTGAATATTTATTAACAGAAACCAATTCAAGTGAGTTTAAAAGAAGCTTAAGCCACTGGCAGATATTCGCGTGTGGTCGGTGCTGCCTTCAGCAGGGAATTGTATTTGTAAATGTAGCCACTGGCTGGTCGATAGACATACAGAGGCTGAGATAGGACGTTGTAGCTGGACTGAATAGCTGATTTAATGATTGGCTTAGTTAGTTGATTCCGCAGCTTCTCTGCCTCGAAACGCTTGAAGAAGGCAAGCTTGGCCGCAGCCACCTCCGGTGTATCCTGTACAGGTGACAAAGTTGATCCGCCAGCTAAACGTAGCTTGGCCTCTGCATGGGCAGCCAGATGCTGGGCACGCAGCTGAGCAACCTCGGGTGTCTCCTTGTTCGGCTGTTGTTGCAGGCTGCTCGAGGTGATGCGAAAGCCAGCCGCATCTGCTGTGTAGTCCACCGTCTGCTGCTCTCCCCGGGCATCCACGTAGCTGTAGGAGCCGTGCGTGACTCCATCTGCGGTGCGTGACTCGTGCTTGGAGTAGAGTGGAGCCGTATAGCCGTAGGCATACTGACCGTGCTCATCCTGGCTATGGTACTGGGTGATGCTGCCGGCTGCCAGTGGTGCGCCATAGTCCAGCACTGAGCCACCCAAAGCAACGTGCAATGGTGCAAGCAGCAGGCAGAGATAAAAACTCACATACAGTGGCTGCATCTTCTTTTATTTTGGATTTCTTTGTTGGGTGGGTTTGTGAAGAGGCGCTGCTAGTGTCGTCGACTAGTACTCGCTCTAGAGAACTCTGTGCGGGTCAGTGGTGCAGTGGTGGCTTTTTATAGGCGCCTTATAGTTACCCAAAAAGCAAAGAGAAGCTTTACTTTGCCAATTCGTGCGTTCTTCGGGAAGGTCGTCCAGTTTACTTTCATATTCCCTGTTTTTTTTCTTTCGGACATCATTGTAGTTGTTGTCGCTCTTCCTCTTCCTCTGTTTGTACATAAATATTTTGTCGATTTCAACAAGTTGAGCATAAATTTGTACACAAAAGCCGCAATTTGTTTTCATCTGCCAGGCGCAGAGGCAAAAGCGAATCCAAGAACTTAATCAGGCCAGAGTTTTTTTTTTTTTTTTTCACGTCCCTAAGGTCAAGGAACCAACTGCTACCTTTTGATATATGTTGTTTATGCCGCTATTAAATTTAATTGAAATCAAAATATGCAATACGAATATTTATGAAATGTTGTCCGATCAGCTGCAGCCAAATAAGTGAATGAGGTAAATCCAAGTGGAATTCCTGCTTCGATCGATTCGATTATTGACTGATTCGTGCCACTGACATTGTGAATGGCGCATTATTCAACTTGTATATCTCTGTTGGAGGATATTGGAGGTGAGTTACGCAATTTATATGTAGACGTGTAGAGGCTTGAAGAAAATATTAAATATTGATCTATGATCTTCGGTTCTAGTTCAGAATGTATCAGAACTCTCAAATAAAAATTCCTAAAAGATAGTCTTCAAATCTCTTTTCAGTTTTTCCCTCAATGTAAAAGATAAATTTTTATGCTCTATTTCATTGCTATTTCCTCTATTCCATCTAATATATAAATATAAAATATATAATATATAAGAAATAGATTAAAACCCCACAATATAGTCTTCAAATCTCTTTATTAGCTCATGAAGTGTTTGACAAGTTCACATTTAGTAATAGAAACCGGAGCTATAATAACGTGGAATGCTGTAGACTGACTGCACGGGCACGGGCAGAATGATATGGGAGCTGGTGCGTGGCACGGATCGAGCGCTGATCAGTTCGTTGCGTAGAGTTTCGGAGGCAACGCGTTTCAGATGAATTGACTTGGCGGCAGCTACCTCGGCTGTGTCGGTGACGGGAAGAGGCAAGTCCACGCTTGAGTGAGCGATTGATTGAGCTCCTCCTGACTGTTGAGCCTGCGCCAGATGCAGTCGAGCCGCCTCATGAGCCGCCAGATGGCGAGAAGTTGCGGCGGCAACCTCGACGGAGTCAACACGATTGTTGGCAGCGGCGGTGGCAGTTGCAGCGGAAACGTCATCTCCTGACGAGCCGATCGTGCGAAACTGCTGCGGCAAGTTCGTGGCGGCCACATGAAAGCCCTTATCATCGGCCCTGTAGTCCACGGTCTGCAGCTTGCCAGCTGCATCGCGATAGCTGTAGCTGCCACGAGTGATACCGTCCAGGCTGCGGAACTCCTGTTTGCTGGAGAGTGGCTCAGCATAGCCGTAAGCATATTGACCCAGTACATCCTGCGTCTGATACTGCTGCTGGGTAGGAGTCACGACGGCACTGCCTTGAGCCGTGTACACCAGCGGATAGGTGGAGTAGACGGCTAGACCCTGGGCCAGCGCCAAGCTGGAGGCCAGCAGAGAGAGCAATACGAATTGCATGCTGAAATAATGTAAGTTGAAGCTGCGTCTAGAACTCTGAGGTTCTTACTGCATTAGGCTAGCTCCACTCACATCCTTTTATACCAAACAAACTGATCGCCTTTACAGGTTCTGGTCTGGTTCTAGTTCTTGTTTGAGTTCTAGCTGCCACCTTTCGCCCTCCGGGCTGAGTCTCTCTGTAACGAGCTGGCAGTCCACTTGCATCGTTGTCATCGTTAACGGCAACTGCCCCGACAGAGGCGTCAATTTGGCTTAATTGTGGCAAGGCTCAGCTCAGTGGACAGCAGCGTACGCAGGCAACATTCAAGAGCTAAGCCAAACTGTTTCTTATCACATGCTGACCGCATGCGGCAGCCAAGAGGCCATTGCGAGAGGCAGTGAGATCAAGGCCATGACCACGAGCTGGCGAGCTGCAACTGTGCAGCAGGGGCTATGTAAACGATATTCAATTGTAATACCCTGTAGTTGAAGGCTGGCAGCTAAAGAGAGTTATGATGGGCGAGCTTTCATGTGTGTAAAGTGTGGCAAAGGTAGTTCATATAATATAATATGGAAATCTATGTAATCTATTAAATCAATCTATAATAGAAATATTTACACATACATAATATTTAACAATAATAATTATAAAAGAAATATATATTTAGATAAAAATATATAAATATTTTAAATAAATTTTAAAGAAAATAAATAAAAATTTTATATTTCTAAAACTTATTTTATTTACTATTCTACCTAGGGTATCTGCTAGTCGACCACATCTTTACGAACCGTATTACATTTGTTGCTGTTGCTGCCCATTCGAGTCGTTGTCTTTAACTGCAACTGCAACTGCAACTGGACTGACTGTAACTGATTTAAGATGCGCCACGCATCTTTTTGCCTTTTTCCAATTGGATGGCTCCCAACGGCATTTCAAGGTGAGCGAAGGCCAAGGGCCACATTTGTCCAGAGCCATGGACCGACCAAGGCCTTGGCAAGCGCAATTCCAGCATTGCATTTGGTTTATTTTTAGCATATCTCTGGCCACGCATCGCCAGGCAGCAAGCTCTCGGGCTCTTTCTCTGATTAGGATTGATAGCTTGTTGGCTGAATGTATGCCTCTCTCTCTCTCTCTCTCTCTCTCTCTCTCTCTCTCGCTCTCTTGGTTGCTTTGATAAGTGCATTTTAATGTTTAGTGCAGCCTAGTTCTATGGCCATGCCTGTATATCCCCCGGCCGCTTGCGCACTTGCTCTTAATCAGAGCCATATCCAATTCAATAATTTGCCAGAATGTTGCAGCATCTTAATGATCTTGTTAGTCCCAGCTGCAGCGCCTTTGCTTGGACGTCTTTATGACCCTTGTCCAAATCACTTTAAATTCCAGTTCAGCTGTTGTTTACTTAGCAAATTCCATTATCTGACTGCTGACTGTTGACTATCCACTGTCGACTGTCGACTGTCCAGTGTCGCCTGCTTCTGATTTGTGCATCATTAGGCGGAGTGAAATTCTGAGCTAATTACTTTTTGGCTGAAACACACCTTCGCCAAGCCGGTTTCCTTTATTAGCTCAGTTTTAAGTTTGCTTTACTCAATTTTAAGTTGGTTTTACTTTGATTTTTATTGTGAAACTTCGTATTAAGGTATTATAGTTTAGTCACGCTAAATGCAATATGCTTTACATCGCGGAAGTTTCTTGATTTGTTGAGAGTATGCTTTGATAGCTTCTTCTATGCTATATTCCTATATTTTCTAAGGAGTTTATATTTTAATAATAGATCTATAATTAAACAAAAAGAGGTATTTGGTATAGCTTATTTACTAAAATATATAAGTAGATTATAAGACAAACAAGCATCATTGCATGACTGACTATATATACTCGTTCATAGTCTAAAAATATTGCCCCTATTGGGCGTAGACATCGAGTTTTTTGGTTAATCTGTATCAGATGTTATGCGTAGATCATTTACTGTGTACGCTTCAAACTGTAGAATACTGATATGTCTATAATATATATTTTCCTTGGGCTATCTTTATGAGTATTTTTTCCACCTAAAATATAGTCTATCTATATATTCATATATGTATATAGTTGTAGTCTTCGTAATATAATAATTATTGATAATAAAAATTTAAAAAAAAGAGAAAAAAGATTCTACCTAAGTCTGGAATGTATAAAATAATCATGTTTCTAGTGTACTTTACCACAGCTGTTGTGCGAATACACGTGACTGCGTTGGTGTTCAGTTCAGTATTAACCTTTATTCTTCTGAGTCCGGGTTTTTTATACCTAGACTCATGCGTAATTTCAACCCTTAAATCTAGTGTACATAGTGCTGAGTTTGTAAGTCTCAGCATTGGTCTATTGCTTATCTTAGTCTACAGCTGAGTTTGTAAGGCTCAGCGTTCGTATATCTTATCGCTAAGTGATAGGGTCAGTGTTATGTTTATTTATAGTCCACACATGTGGCCCTTTTGGTTATATGCTGCACTACCTGCTAGTTGAGTGCGTAGGATATGCTTATATATGTATGTTCATGCATGAAAATATATGTATACGATTATCTTATATATATTGTATATTTGGTGTGTTCATGCCTGAACATTCTGCGGGGGGCCAGAGAAAGAGACAGCCAGCCACTGTTGTCGCTGGTTTCTTTTCTTGATTATGTAGAGGGCGACTACAATTATTATGATTGTTGTGAACCCTATCGAGATGTGTCCACTCATCGTGTGGAGGACCAGATCATCAATGTGTACCTTTTGGCGGTGCAAGTCCCTTATGCTTTCCTGTACTTTTTGTAGCTCCAGTGAATTGTTTAGGTAGATATGATCAAGTGGTGTCGGAAACCATGTGAAGCTGTTATCGCCGATGACTCGCTTGAGATGATGCTTTACAGATTTCACTCCAGCTTCCCATAATCCTCCCATGTGGGGGCTTGCCGGCGGGATAAAGTGCCACTTGATGCCTTCTTTTTCCAGCACGGGTACGATACTGCTGTTTTCTTTTACAGCGGCGGCCATTTCTTGTCTGTACCGAATGCAGGTAACGCATTCGCGTAAGTACTTTTTTAATGAGTTCCGTAATCCAAAAATCCAGAACTCCCTTTGCACCATATTTCTCATTAGCTTTAGTCCGCCATGGAGAGTTTCTTTATGTGCGTTGTTTATTATTAGCCAGGCCAGATGCGATTTTCCAATAATAATTGGATGTTTTACGTTGTATGGCACTATTGCATTTTGAAGACGTCCTCCTACTCGTAGTACTCCATTTCCATCCAGAAAGGGATTGAGCGCCAGTAACTTACTCTTGGCTTCCAGAGATTTTCCAGTTTTAAGTAAGTTGAGTTCTTCTCCAAAATCAAGTTGTTGTTGTAATTTTACAAGAACTGTTTTGGCATTCCTCATTTCTTCGACTGTAAGATACTTCAGCTGGTGCTTCTTTCCTCGTAGTTTTGCTATAAAGCGTAATATATAGGCTATTACACTTGTTAGCTTATGTATTGATGAATATTTCGTTAGGAGGGGGGTCAGGTAGTCTTCCTTCGTGGTTATAGTTGCTACTATAACTGTTCCTGGCTCTTCAAATTGTGGCCACTGATCTGGTTGTTTTGCCAACCATTCAGGCCCTTTCCACCATATGTCGCATATTGCTAAGCACTTCGGGGCAATTCCTCTTGAGGCGACGTCTGCTGGGTTGTCTGCAGATTTCACGTATCTCCATTCAACGTGCGGCAGTTTCTTGTTTATTTCGTCGACCCTTGTTTTGACGAACTTGTCTTTGCTCCGTTTGTTTTTTATCCAAGCTAATGTTATTTGTGAATCGCTCCATGCGTGTGTTTTTGTTTGGCTTCCTACTATTGCTCGTATTTTTGCTAATAGTTGGCTTAATATTTGAGCTGCACATAGCTCTAATTTTGGAATTGTCTTTTTATTTTTTATTGGGTTTACTTTGCTTTTTGCCGCTAGCAAGGTGATTTTAGTTCCAATCTTGGTATACACTACAGCTGCATATGCCTTTTCTGATGCGTCGCAGAACCCGTGTAGTTCCATTACATCAGTGCTTGTTCTTCCAGACCAGCGTGGTATATTGATTTTTGCTAGTTCTGGTAATGCGCTTGCGTATTCTTGCCAATAATTGACCAGATTAGGATCCAGTTCTGCGTCCCAAGATAGCGGTAGTTTCCACAGCTCTTGTATGAAACATTTTCCTTGCAGTGTAACTGGTGTAAGCCATCCCAGAGGATCAAATATTCTTGCTAATTGAGACAAAATTAGACGTTTTGTAATTCGCCCAAATTTTGGACAATTGACAATAAATGTGAAGACATCCTTTTTTGGATCCCATTGTAGACCAAGCGTTTTAATTGACTCATCCTTGTTTATTATTATTTTTTCAGTTGAGTCGCCATCTTTAATTCTAGCAATGATCCTGTCATCATTTGCCACCCATTTCCTTAGGTGCATGCCAGCTTTTTCCATTATTTTTAAGAGCTCGGTTTGAGTGTTGACACACTCCTTGATCGAGTCCCCGCCAGTGATCAGATCATCCATGTAGAAATCCTCCTTGATTGTTTTCATTAGCTGTTTGTTTCCTTGGCAGTATTGATTTGCTAATTCTTGTAGACAGCGGACTGCGAGGAATGGTGCAGCAGAAGTCCCATACGTTACTGTTGTCAGCTTGTACTCCTTAATCGGCATTTTCGGATCGTCTCTCCAGAGGATGTACTGATATTCCTGATCAGCTTTGGCAACCTTAATTTGGCGATACATTTTTTCGATGTCAGCAGTCATTACATACTGCCATTGTCGCCACTTGATTAAGATATCAAATATATCTTTTTGAATTTTGGGCCCTACTAGCATCACATCATTTAGGCTTAATCCATTGGATGTTTTTGCTGAAGCGTCAAATACTACTCTTAATTTAGTAGTAAGGCTGTTCGGCTTAATTACTGCTTGATGTGGCATATAATATTTGCCTTGGCCGACAGTGTCTACTGGCTCCATGTGACCTAGCTTCAGGTATTGGTTCATAAAGGCACTATATTCCGTGAAGATTAGTGGATGTTTCTTGAATTTGTTTTCCATTTGTAGCAATCTTGCCATAGCCTGTTTACGCGAGTTTCCTAACTCGAAGTTTTTCCGAAACGGTATGGTTACTACTAGCCGGCCTTCTTCATCTGTGGTGGTTGTTTCCTGGAATGTCTTTTCACACTCGTTGTCATCTTCGGTGTCGCTTGTGTTATTTTCAAGTTCCCAGAATCGCTCCAGATCGTTTAAACATATTGTTGCTGTAGCGGTGATCACCTTGTTGCTTGGTGCTCTAGATATGTTGCCGGAAACAATCCATCCAAGTTCTGTTTTTTGTCCCAGAATTTCGTTGATTTTCTTTACTTTTTCCAACATTATTAGTGGAAGTAAATCAACGCCGATGATTACATCGATTCGGCTGGGCTCGTTGAAGTATGGGTCTGCTAGTTCGCAGCCCATCCAATCTTTATTGATATTCATGTCAATTTTCTTGCTCGGTAGAGCTCTTTGGAGTTTCGGCATGACAAGTGCCTGTGTTGTAGTGATGAATTTGCTCTTCATCCTTGGCTTGATTGTTAACTGAACGCTGTTCTTTAGGACTTCAACATTTTGTGAAATTCCTTGAACTTCTACGTTTCGCTTAATGCGACGCAGTTTTAGTTGTTGTGCAGCCTCTTCAGATATCAAGGTTTTTTGTGAACCTCCATCGATGAGGGCTCTTAGCTGCTCATATTTTCCGGATTTATTTTTGATCCGAATGAGCGCTGTTGCCAGTAACGTATCTTGTCTCTTATTTTCTTTGAGGCAATTGCTGCTGACAGTTTCTTTTTTATGTGCTTCTTCGTGGAGCAAATAGTGGTGCGGTTTGGCGCACTGATTGCACGTCCAATCCTTTTTGCACTCCTTGGTGAAGTGTGCTCCAAGACATTTGAAGCATAGAGCGTTTTTAGTCATAAATTCCTTGCGATTTTTTACTGACTCGGCTCTAAATTTGTGGCACTTGGCCATTTCGTGGCTATCCAGTCGGCAAAAACGGCATCTTCTGTAGCTCGATTTTTGATTTCCGACGACTTTTGGATTCCACTTTTTTTTACTGAGTCTATTGAGCTAAATAATTGATCAATAAATTCGAGTACATTGCTCAAGGACTGAATTTCTCTTGCCTTCTTTACGTGTTGCTCGTAAAGTATTAGGACTTCCGTAGAGAATCTTCGAAGCAAGATCTGAGCAAGTAGCACATCAACATCATTGCCAATATGGCCTTCTGTCTTAATGATGTGGATACACTCATTTGCTGTGTCCAAGAACTTGCGGATGCTGGCTCCATCATAATTTTCCAGCAGCTCCATGTCCACTAGCTGGTTGACGGCGTTAGCAAATATTTTACGCTTATTTTCGTAGCGTTTGCATATTAAATTCCACGCTGCGATGTAGCTAGCAGACGATCCGCTTAATAAATGGCTTACTACCATTTTGGCTTCACCTTTTAGAAACGACTTCAGGTAATTCAGCTTCCTTGTGTCGCTGATGTCCGTCCTTTTGTGGATCACATCGGTGAATAGCCCGAAGAACGTTGGCCACTCCTTGGGATCTCCGTCAAAATAGGATATATCCGCTTTCGGTAGTTCTGGCACGTCTTCTTTTTTGTTTTGCAATTCATTTAAACTTCTATTAAGTTTGATATGAAGTTTGTTGACATTGTGTTCCAGTCCATCTATCTCATCACTGTCAAAGGCAAAACTTTCATATTTTGTCTCTAGCGTGGTGAGCGTTGACTGTACTTTATTCCATAGGAAATTCAGTGAGTCTCTATAGTCAAGAATTTCTTGGTGGTTGCTGACCTCTAGATTGGCATACACTTCTTCAATGTGCTGCCTTACTCTTAGAGCTCTTTTGTCCACAAGCTCTACTAAGACATCCGTTGGGCTGGGGCTGCTACGTGGAAACATTTCTTCTTTTGTTGTTTCTGTTCGCATTTCCCACATTTTGCTGGTCGATGGCTGATCGGTATCTTTGGCGTGGCCGGCAACTTCGACCTTCAGAGACTCTATATAAGTCCTGATTTTTGCCATTACATTCTCGTATACTTTCTCCTGAAAATATCGATGGTCGGTGGCACCCACTTTCACCAGCGCTGAGTGATTGGCAGTGAATTCTGCAGCCAATCCATCTACGACTGATAGGGTATCCTTTTTTGCTATCGCCTGCAGGATGTTATCATGAACTTCTGATTGTTTTTTTAGCAATTCCAGAATTTTTCCTGACAGCATCTTCAGATTGTTTTTATTTTTTTTGGTTTAGATTTAGACTTACACTTTGACTTTACCCGTTGGAGGTATTTTTGTTTTGATCGCCTGGTTGATCTTGCTGTGCCTCTACTCACAGCTTGAATTGGTAAGTCAAAGTTAATAAGTCTCTAAAATCACAAAAATATTTTTTTTTTTACTTCAGTGTGTTTGGTAGGCTTGTGGTTCGGATCGAAGGACCATGTGCGAATACACGTGACTGCGTTGGTGTTCAGTTCAGTATTAACCTTTATTCTTCTGAGTCCGGGTTTTTTATACCTAGACTCATGCGTAATTTCAACCCTTAAATCTAGTGTACATAGTGCTGAGTTTGTAAGTCTCAGCATTGGTCTATTGCTTATCTTAGTCTACAGCTGAGTTTGTAAGGCTCAGCGTTCGTATATCTTATCGCTAAGTGATAGGGTCAGTGTTATGTTTATTTATAGTCCACACATGTGGCCCTTTTGGTTATATGCTGCACTACCTGCTAGTTGAGTGCGTAGGATATGCTTATATATGTATGTTCATGCATGAAAATATATGTATACGATTATCTTATATATATTGTATATTTGGTGTGTTCATGCCTGAACAGCTGTCTTTTAATATCTATGATAAGATATAATTTACTAGACATAGGAATAATAAACTTTGACATAACTGTACATGTACTCAGAAGCTATAGCTATTTCGATTGTTATAAAATATTTATATATATTATAATTTAATATATTTTCCTTTTACTTGTACATATATATATGTATGTATGCAATACATTGTAGTGTACTATCAGAACATAAAATGTTTCGAACACGTTCGTATATCAGAATACATTTACAGAAAAAATATTAACAATTGTGTCAATATTTTCTTTTCCATACTACTCTTTACTATCTCATATAGTTATAAATTTAAAGTTTACACAAATGAAATGCAAAACTCTTTGTAAAACTTGTTTGTTGCTCAATTAATTTCAAATTACTTTACAAAAGCTCCTAAATATCAAGCGACTATATCCTGAGTTCAATGAGAACAATTTAACAAAATTGTAAATGAAAACATTCTATAATAGTATTTATGCTATGACATGCCTTGGCCAACTATCTATTTGTTCTGCTGCTTGACATTCTCTTGTCTAATAGTCTCTTCGTGTTTGACTTGACTATGACGCCATCCGAGCCAGTTGACCAAAAAAAAAAAAGCTGGCCTAAAATGTGTGTGACAGCTCGCATAAATCATGGCCAGCAGGGATTGGGCTAGGTTTTTATAATAAATTAGCCGAGCAACAAATTTTTGTTGGTAAACACGCTTAAGGTGTTTGATTAACTTTTCCTGCTTGTTTTCCTAGCCCAGCTTTAAGTCAATTTCCGATTAGGCAGGTTCAAAGAACTCGCTCAGAACTATATTTGTTTTGGGCTGTTTTTATCATTGGATCTCAGACGATGTCATTTGCATATGAAAATATATACAATTAGCTACTGCCCAATGAATAGCTAATCTTTTCGCAACTCATGAGCTCATACTATTTAGTTTAGGCACTTGTGGACGCTGCTTCCCTCGCCCTCTCTCCCTCTTTCCTTCCCTCTCTCTCTCTTTAATTTTATGCCCTCTCACTTATTGTGTTTTTGCACCAACAAATTTCACGCATCGTTTTCAAATTTCTGAACTCACACAACAAATTGACCCGCTCAATAGCAAAAAGCTCAGTGTAAACATTTTTCTCTCTCTTCTCTCGTCTCGTCTCTCAGCTCTCAATTTCTCACTCAAAACAAAACGCAATTTGAGTGGAATTTTTAGCGTTGATAAGGCAACTGGCGTCATTTTTTTGTTGATAAATAAATTTTAGTCGCTTCGCGCTATACTCTTTGGCATTTATAAATTCTATTTGTTTTTTTTTTTTAGTAGTGAAGTCATCGCATTAAAATATACAAATTATATATATAATATACGCATACGCATTGCCTGTGGGCTGGAATTTTTTTTTTTGGCTTGGGAAAAGTTTGCTGTTTGCTGGCCATGATTTATGGGCTAGCTGTTTTGCTGACAAATTCAACAGTTTTGCTACATGTTCTATCGAAAAATAAACTCACTCAATGCCCACAAATATCACTCATACGCCGCTTGGCCCCCTTTGTGGCGCTGGCTGCGCAGTTTGACCAAACAGTTGAGTCTCGACAGCGACAGCAAACACGCGCGCAGCAACGCACAAGAAACTATAAACACATTCGAAAACAAATTTTCAAGAAATTTGAAAATTTTTTTATAAAGTTTTTTAAAAATAAAATGTAAGTTGCAAAAGTTCGATTTTGTGTTGCAGCGAAATTTATGAATTTTCGAAGTATTTCTATTGAAAATTCTTTAGTGCGTATTGAAGTGCAAATGTTATGTGTGTGCACACACAGACACAAACACACACACATGTATATATATATAGTTCTATATAACTGTTTATGAGTACACACAGCATCAGTCATATAATCTCTTTCAATGACAACAGCATTTCCCTTTGTTGAAATTTTCAAGTGCTGCATGACCCATATTTCTCTGCTTCAAAATAGAAATTTTCGCTGCTGCTGCTGCAGCTGCAGATTTTTTTTAATATACACAACAATGAGTAGCATCGTTTTAGGCGCCTTTTCCCGCCTCTCGCATCATACTTTCTCTCTTTCTCTTTCCCCGCTCATTTGCTTCCGTTTGTATGTATGCGGCGCTTGCGCGTTCCTGTGCTCCTGCTCCATAGGGCAATCGCGGTCTGAGCAGGTGATGTCATTTAGAAGCTGCTGCGACAATGGCAGAGGCAAAGGCAGAGGCAGCGGCAGAGGCGGTAGCAGAATCATAAGCAGCGCTCTAAGGGCTGCTCAGACATGTATGCATACATATATGTATATATATCATATGCCTATATTAATACGTCTATGACTCTGCTTCTGCTTCTGCCTCTGCTGCTGGCGCTGCTTCTGCATAGGCATTTAGCATTGCCTCTTGCTCTGCCGCTGCCTCAGCCTCTGTTCATGCCTCTGCCTCTGCTTCGACTTCCATTTATGCTACGCCATAGCTGACCCCCAGCTCAATGTTTTTCATATTGTATTATGTGTGACACCCTTGACACCTACCCCAACCCACAGGCTTCAGTCGCCCCATCTCTTCATGTATTGCGTTTCCTGCTTAAATGCGTTGCGTTTCACATGCCTTTAATAAATATGCATTGGTGCGACTAATATTCCATATACTTATCGTATTCGAAAATTGGGGCAGTCGTTCACATTGTAAACTATATCTAGAGCTCTATAAAATCACGCAATTTATAGCCTGTAATCACGAGAGGCCCGTAAAATTGTGAATGTCTACTTTCAGAACTTTAGTGCTCTAAATCTTTATCAATAGAAACCATTCTCTTGCTGGTCTAATATTCAGTCGAGATTACTATTATTGAATACTATTATTGAAGAATTATCTGAATAGCGGAATAGAATCGCTTCTATTCAATACAATATAAAGAATTCTTTCTTAGATGATAATATTTATATTTATCAACATTATTATCAAAATGTGAAAACATAATAAATGAAATTTCTAGTTGGTGTATACAGGGTATCTACTAGTTGAGATTGTTTTACCTTCACTCTTAGTTTTTATGTTCATTTGGGTTAGACGCAATAATTAAATTAAATGAAAATTATGTTTAAGCATATCTTATTGAAATGGAGCTGTATACAGGGTATCGGCTAGTCTCAATTGTCTTAGTTTACTCCTAGATATACAAAAAGTAATAAAAATTCTAGTTATGTCTCACGTAAATCTCATTCAATTTGAAATTGCTGCTTACAGGGTAGCTTTTAGTCAATTTTTTGTGATTAGCCATTTAGTTATTACGTCTGCTTGCCTTATAGACACATACACATAAATTGAAATTCATATTGTTCTCCAATTTTGGCTAAACCTAATTAATATATTGGGATAGCCACGCGCTGCCTGCCAGCCAGCTCGAGATGCGGATGTTGTGAGATGAACCAAAGCATTTATATAGTCATGCGTATATATAGCTATATATATATATGCTCCTATATACATATGTTTGCCTCTATATAATAATGGTCTCACCAGCCAAAGCGGATTATGAAGTATCTTTTTCTCGATTGTATCTTAGCCACGTTTTCTTGCCCATTTGCCTGGCATGTTCGTATCGCCTTTTGTCATGTTTTGCGGGTTTTGTTGTTGTTTTTGTTTTTTAAGTATTTATGGGTTTCCAATTACCGGGACACAAAAGGGCTACGAAACAAATCATATTAATGGGCGTGCCAGACACGCAGGGCTGTAATTAGTTTCTACACTTGACATCTGTGGAGCCAAATAAGTCGTCTACATGGTTAGGTGAACCAGCTATAGAGTAGCGTACCTACTAGAGAGTATGCTTCGAAGACCTAGTAATGCAGTAAGTGCTAGCTAAAGTGCACCAATTCTCATTGTCATAGCTTTTTGACAGCAGCATAAAATTATATGCGAAGCAAGAGGGAAGCAGAAAATTAGTCAAAGATTTTATGCTTAAAATAAACATTTTATTGTCAAACAAATAATTTTTAGCTTGAACAGAGCGCGTAAGCTTAAGCGAAAAGATTTATGATTTATGTTCTCTTAAGCTTGCTAATCATATTAAATGATTTCATATTGCATCTCCCTATACAAATATACATATATATACTATATATTTTCACTTAATTTGCCTCACCCAAAAACCAAACCTCGAGCGACGTAATTGCGGCGCGTATTGCTGAGCGTCGATGACATAAGCCATGCTATTTAGACAAAGTTCCCCGACTCCCCCAGTTAAATGTGCACTTGCGGCGTACGAAATATATAGTTTATATATAGCTTATAAAGTAGTTGTCGAATGCAAAAGTCAACATTTGTTACGCTCCATGGATCCGCTGCTCGATCTGCGATGTCGTAACCTTGACCCAGGCAATCTTATCGTCAGCTCATCGTATTCAATTATCTGGATATGGAATCTGGTTATGGCTTAGTCTCCCTCTCCCTTTCTCTCTCTCTCTCTCGCACTCTTTCTCTTAACTGGTTGCCTTCCGGGACGTTATCTTCATTTAAATTATGCTCGTGCAGCTACCACAATTCTGTCTGTCTGCAGTTAAGTACGATATGTGAGTGTGTATATAGCTACCATATAGCTGCAGATCCCCGAATAATTAATGACCGTTGCTCACGTTTTATTTACTGTTTATTGTTCGATTTGTGCGGGCTCGACACAGATCTTTAACATCCATGTTAAACATGACGACAATTTATGCTATGCGCTGTCTTTAACACTGAAAATATCTAAACGATTTATGTGCTCTTAAGTCTATACTAGGCCTGGAGGGCATAACGAAACGGTATGTGTTTACTGTGGGTTAAATTAATTGATTGCCAAGCGAATATCTATAGCTGCCGTTATCAACGGGTTATACACTGAGAGCAAAGCTTGTAGGTTGAAATGAACATTCTATTTTAAAGCTAGAATATGTTGCGAAGTAAATACAGATAATATACAAATATAGATTTAAGAATATTTTTCTTGTATGTAAAAAATCTTGAATATGGAATTCTCCAAAAATTCTCTTACTAATTTTCCATTTCTTATTGATGAATTGACAATTGCAATAAGTACACTATGCGTGAGTAATAGTAAATAAATTAAGTTTAGCTGAGCTAAAGCTTTTACAGAACTTTTCAGCAACAACTGTTTTATTTGATCATCCAATTAGAATGCAAATGGTTGCTAATAGGCAAATGTATTTGAGCTACGAGAGCAGCTCTTGACCATTCGATATGAAAAACTTTTCGGAGTTCCCATTAGCGAGCAGCAGTTGCGAGAGCTCACGCAGCGCTATTGTACGCTCGAATGATATCATCGGAATAAAGAATATATTTATATATATGCCAACCATAACAGCGTAGTTTGATAAGCTATCTGTATATCAAACAGAGTGAGATATATACATATATATAGCATATGTGAGCATGTCGCATCGGATTTTGATTTGTATAAAGCTATAGTCCGATACAGAGAGCAGAGCTACATTGGCTGTAATAATGTTAATAAGCGTCGTGGCTCACAGGTGAACAACTGCGCAGCCATAATCTATATATATTCATATAATCTCAAGATCTGTAAACTGAAACTTTATCTTATTTCTTGCAGAGCCAACACTATGAGTGAGGAGACAGCAAATGGCAGCAGTGCAGCACCAGTTGAGGAGCTTGGCCAGCTGGCTCTGGAAGAGACCGCACCGAAGGTCACATTTTCGGATCAGTTCAAGGCATTCTCCAAGTTTGGTGATACCAAATCTGATGGCAGGCAGATAACGCTCTCCCAGAGCGACAAATGGATGAAGCAGGCGAAGGTGTTCGACAAGCAGATCACAACCACCGATACGGGCATACACTTTAAGAAATTCAAGGCCATGAAAATAACGCTGCCGGACTACAATAAATTCCTCGAGGATTTGGCCAAGACGAAAAAGGTGGAGTTGGCGACGATTAAGCAAAAAATGGCCAGTTGTGGAGCACCAGGTGTTGCGCAGGTGTCCGTAAGTATATCGAACTTGAAACTATGATTGAATTAGAAATTGATATACATTTGTAATATTTATATTTAATAGGCTGGCAAGGCAGCGGCTGCTGTGGATCGCTTGACAGATCCCAGCAAATATACGGGCTCGCACAAGGAGCGCTTCGATGCCAGCGGCAAGGGCAAGGGCATTGCTGGACGACGCAATCTGGTCGACGATTCTGGCTATGTCAGTGGCTATCAGCACAAGGACACCTACGATGGCGCCCATTAAATAATCCTACAAGCTTTTCCACTTCTTCTCATTCACTCACACTTTTAACTGATCTTTTGTCTAATTTATTGTTTTGTGTTTCTCCTGATAGCACCTGAGTTCTCTCCCCGTCTCCCTTTAAACTTTCTCTAAAATATAAGTTTTGTTTAAGTGCATAAAATAAATTTATATAAATTTTCGTAAAATTTATAATTTTCATTTGTTTTATTTGGTTTTTCATATTTTTACATACGCAACGGCCCAAAAGTTCAAAATCGAATCGAATAAAACCTTTACACATCCAAATCAAGTTTATATCTCATATGAATAGATTTATACAAAAAAATAATGACATTTTTGCAAGCGTAGCACAAACACTTTTAATAATACACTTTACAAAGTTTAATAATAATAATATTAATATGTACTTATAGCATATATACATACATATATATACCAAAGATATACCATAAAGCACACAGATTTACTCCTGTGTGACTGAGATTGTGTATGCTTTACTTTTAATTCAAATAAAGTGAAATGCATAGAAAGACCTTGAGCAAATGCTGTTTAAATAAAAAATAAAAATGTGTATTTTATAATTTAATTTCCTTCTTTTTTTTAGAATATTTTTATTGGTAAAATATAACAAAATCTTTCGTAAATCACAAAGTAAGGAGTTTGCATATGAATCCAATTGGTTTCCAATTAGAACGCTGCATCAATCTAGATATCCCATGCATATCTGCTCAGTTTTATAGACTTTTTGCAGTATCGAGCCGGCATATATACATACACATACATATGTATATATAGCAACTCGTACATCTGTGTGGGATGAGCATTCAAAGAGGAACGACAACAAAGACGACCTCGCTGCAAAAAACCAGAGCAGTGTGAAGCAGATCAAACGCTAGACTAAGCTAGTAAATCGGAAATCGGATAGGTTTTTGCATAATAAATGCAGCCAACGATCAATTGCAGTCGGCAGCCAGTCGAACGGTGCTAATCACAGATCGGATATAAGACAACATATCATATAACCCAACTACTACTATATGATTATAAGACTAAGCCCATGGGGCTATAAAAGAGGCTCGGTTAGCCCTGACGGCAGCAGAGCAACAACGACAGCCGCAGAGATTCGATTGTAAAGATTTCTGATTCAGAGCAGAGCATCAACAAGGAGCATTGGGAATCATGGCGTTCCGAGGTAAAAATGCGGTGGTCACGGGTGGTGCCGGCGGAATAGGTCTACAAGTGGCCAGGCAGCTGCTGGTAGCAGGAGTCTCAGTAAGTTTGGGATGTTAGTTAGCTTCTTCAACTACAGCAATCTGTCTTTCTGTCTGCTTCACAGAAACTAGCTATAATCGATATACAGGATAACCTGGAGGAGTTTGTCAAGCTACGTGCGGCGCATCCCACGCAAAGCGTCATGATCATCAAAATGGATGTGGCGAATAAGAAGGGTGTGGAGGCCACCTACGAGGAGATCAAGAAGACCTTTGGCAACATTGATATTGTGGTCAATGTGGCGGGCATATTCAATGACAAGGATGTCCAGCGCACGCTGCTGGTGAATTTGGTAAGCTCACAGGCAGCTGCACTCACTGAGAAGATGTTGAAGGAAATCTCTCTTCCTCTCTCTTTCAGGGCGGCATCATCAACTCTACTCTGAGCGCTTTGCAGTACATGAGCAAGGAGAATGGCGGCAATGGTGGGCTTGTGCTTAACATGAGCTCCGTTGTGGGTCTCGATCCAATGTTTATAATACCTGTTTATGGTGCCACCAAGGCAGGCATCATAAACTTTACGCGTTGTCTGGGCGTAAGTACTCAAACCGATCTCTGATTCCTATTTAATGTCAATCCTCCACACAGAATGACAAGTTCTATCAACGCTCGGGCATTAAGTTTGCCACGGTCTGTCCAGGCGCCACCATGACCGATATGTTTACCAATTTCACGGAGAAAATCATTTTCCCAGAGACTAGCGATGAGACATATAAGATCTTGGATCGTTTGAGCAAACAGAGTGCCACGGATGTGGCGCGCTGTATGCTTAATGTGCTGGAGAAGGAGAAGAACGGCGCTGTGTACGTGATTGAGGGCAAACGTATCATACCTCTGGAGATAAAGCCGCTCTGGACAGGCAAGGAGCCGGCGCTTTAAGCGAATACACATATATGTAGCTAAAAGAACAGACATATGATTATTAATGGCTTTGTACAAATCAATTGTCGTGGGTAGTTTTTAATAAAGAAGCAATTCAACTGTATTCAAGCTAATCCTTTCGCCAGTTAACCAGCACTTCATCCGTGCGATAGCGTTGCGTTACGAAGGCATCTTCCAGTGGCATTTCTGCGCCAGCTTTAAACATCTCAGCACCTGCGTGAGCTATCATCAAGCCGTTGTCAATACAGTAGCGTTCGTCGATGGCAAATACTTTGCCATTGCGTTCCTCGCACATAATACCCATCATCTGCTGTAGTCGCTCATTGCAGCCAACGCCGCCGACTATAAGCACCTTTAGGTAAAATGGATATAAATATGCATACAAAAAGAATATATAAGATATCTTACTTCATTAGATTCGCAGTGCGCCATGGCTCGCTCTGTAATCTCCACCAGCATTGCAAAGATCGTTTCTTGCAGGGAGTAGCATAGATCCGCTTGACTATACTCAGGCTCTGGTTCATCCTGTTGCTTTTTGCGTTTATTACGTCTTTTGCTTGGATCTGCCAACTCTTCGATGTGTGACAAAATTCCAGAGAAACTGACGTCCATTCCCTTTACCACATAAGGCAATTTGATATATTGTTTGCCCTGCTTCGCTAGCTGCTCGATGTTATAGCCAGGACTTGGGTCATTCGAGAGCTTAATAATGCGTGCGAACCGATCCAAGCAATTGCCCACGGCTATATCTATGGTTTCGCCAAAGATGCGGTATCGTTTATTGGAATAAGCGATAACTTGAGTATTGCCGCCACTCACATACAGCACAATTGGATTTTGAGCACCTGTTATCAGACGACCCATTTCGATGTGGCCAATGCAATGATTTACGCCAAGCAAAGGTTTTTGCCAGAGTAACGACAAAGTGCGTGCTACGATGGCGCCGACTAGAAGGGGAGGCGCCATGCCAGGCCCTTTTGTATAGCAGATGACATCCAAGTCAGAAGGTTTTAATTGTGCCTCCTTTAGACTCGCTTGCACAAGGCCTAAGATCGCCTCACGGTGGTGTTTGGCCGTTTCCTTGGGCAGAAAACCTGTTGCACATGAGAGAACATAAAGTACTTGAATTTGAGTGAATATATTGTACATACCTTCGCCGGGCGGTGTTATGTATGTGCGTCGCACATTTGCCAAAACTTTGCCATTGTTTATAATACCAACGCCAATTTTATTGGCGCTGCCCTCGATGCCCAGCGCGCAAACCATCGTTGTTTACTTTTGTATTAGAGATGGGCAAGTTCGAAGTTATTATCAAGAAGTTATCGCTGTGACTGAGACCGGCAAATACTACACATTGATTTACCGATTTACAGCTGTATGGCTAGTATTACAATTAAGTATAATAATATGCTGTAGTCTCTACTAACATATATGTTTTGCTTAAGCTAAATTTACAATATATATATTTATGTAATCTGACCTGTTACCTGCTTATGTATGTGACTGCATTGCGATACTAATTCGCATCTCTATTTAACTTCAGCTGTCCGATAATAGATTGGTTATCGATAATAATAAATCTGTTTCGCTGTGTGAATGGTATCTTTCAGTAGTGGAGAAAATGTAAAAACAAATCAGTTTGTTTTTATTTTCGTATTTAGTATTTGTTAATAAAGTACTTAAAAATGGAGAGGGCTATAGAGTCAAATAAGGAGTGCACTAATATAAATGAGGAAAAAAACAATGAGTCTACAAACCTGGAACCTGCTACACAATTAGCAAATGACGCCGACGTGGATGCAGAAATTGCTCTAGAAGATAAACAGCAGCTGGAATGCGAAAACACACAACGAAACAACGAAAGCCCTAATAAAACTAAAACTGCAGATAAAAGTAAACAAGATAAGAGTGAATTGGACACATTTAACGAAATTCAGGCAGCTGTTGTTGAGCAAAGGGTTATTGAGAAGGATAAAGAGGAACACGAACCAACAACAGGGATTAGTTATGCAGAGCTCAAAGCGCAGGATGAACAGGAAGCTAAGGAGAACAAGGACAGTAGGGACATACTCTCACATGTGCATTGCCTTGCACAGCTGGAGGAACAACGTCGCAACTACGAACGCCAACTTGAACAGCTACGCACCTCAAATACGCAGAAGGATAATATGATGACACTTCTGCAGAGAGAAAATGCGATATTAGAAAAGGAGAAGCAGGCATTTCGTAATGAGATGGATATGGCCAATAAGGAGAAGGAGACAACAGTTATTAAGTTTGCGATGAAGGAGAAACTGCTCATCGATGCCAAAAAAGAAAAGGAGACTGTGGAGAAGCAGCTAGCAGATGCCAAGAAGGAAGTGAAAAATGTTTCCATACGCTTCCAAGCAGTGCACGAGGAAAAGTCACGAATGACCTATATCATTGATGAAAAGGTAAGATTAAAAAGGCTTATAAGTAATCGTATCTAATTACACATTGTCTTTTTTTACAGTGCAACGAAGTGCGCAAATATCAAAGAGAATGTGAGAAGCTTAAGACAGAAATGGGACACCTAGAATCTAAGCTGAAATATCATGCCAATAAGCTAAACATTGAAGTCGAAGCCAAGGCAGTAAGTTATTTATCTTCATCATATATACAACAATCATATAAATATTGAATCTTTACTCATATTTTAAAGAACCTGGAGCGCAAGCTGGAAGAGGAACGCAATGCGCCAAATAAGCTTGAAGAGAAGGCTAATGGTTGGGTCTTCTGGAAAGTTTTCTTTAAAATATATCTATAGTTTATGCTTGTCTTACAGAAAAGCTTAAGATGGAATTTGAAGCTAACACAATACTGCTTAAACATGAAATTAAAAGCAAGACTGATTCACTGGATAAATTAAACAAAGAGCACCAAAAGCAATGCGAAGCTAATAAGGAACTGCAACAGCAGCTGCAGCAGTTAAAAGAAGCGGTAAAAACTAAATTCGAGAGTAGTCTGAAAATTAATTTAAATTAATGTATATTACTAAAAGTAGCTTGTTGTTTTAGAAATTCCTCAGACTATTCTCATATCTCACATGAGGATGAATAATAATAATAATAATAATAATAAATATTTTCCTTTGCTCTACAGAATGAAAAACTTCAAGAGGAGTTCAAGGAGCTTCAGTCGCAGCATAGCATCATAGATGCCGCCTACAGCGATGAAATGTTGAATTCAGCGAAATTGCATAGCCAGTTGGCTGAGCTGCAACTGCTGCGCACGCAGAATACAATGTATGCATTATTAGTTAATAAAACAATAGTTTTAAATAGAATAATTAACTTCTATTGCTTATAATTTAAACAGCAATGAGCAGAAATTAGTTGAGGCACAGTCGAGGATAGAAGAGCTGGAGTCCCTGGTACAGGATAATGAAGTAGATTTAAAGCAGCTACAGGAGAAGAGACAGGAATTACTGAGCATTAACAAAGAGATGACCGAGTCAATAGTTAAACTTCAAAATGATATTTACCTGGCAGAAGTCAAGGTGAGTTTCTGATAGATAATAAAATAAAAAAAAGTTACCTGCCCCGGGTGAGGCTCGAACTCACGACCTTAAGATTATGAGACTTACGCGCTGCCTACTGCGCCACCGAGGCCTTATGAAGGAGATGCCGCTAATATTAAAATTCTTATTTTTATTTATAACCAGTCGTTAGGTTTCGAGTCTGAGAATAAATTGCTGAAGCAAGAGCTGCTTGCATTCGATGCCAAATACTTGGAACTAGAGGAGCAAATGCATGTGGAGGGAATGGAGAAGATTGAGGAGCGTCTGCTACTAGCTAAACATTTATCCGAGAAAACAAAGATGTACGAAGTGGTCAATGCGAAGTTGGAAGAGTTGCAGAATCACTTCGAGGCAATGAATCATAAGCATGCGACGCAGGTGAAGGAGCTCCAACGGGAAATACAAAAGTACAAAAAAGGCATTGTGGATGCTAAGCCAGCTGGCTTCTGCCGCAACTGTCAGCAGGCAATGAATGACTTCAACCAGGACCAACTGCAGCAGCAGCAGCAACAACAGCAACAGCAGCTGGTTACACACAGTCGCAGCAGCAGTCTGGGTAGCCGTGCCAGCGAGTCATCCGAATCTGAGACGGTGGTCAACAGTTCAACAGCCGTGCCACACGCCCAGCCACCAGCCTCACCAATAACAGATCTACAAGCAGTACCTTCCAAGAAAGTCTTAGTTGAGCGCATTTTGCGTCTGCAACAGGCTTCAGCGCGACAAACAGAACGCATTGAGTTCCTGGAGAATCACACACAAATGCTTGTCTCCGAAGTCCAAAAGAAATCCAAGGTTGTTCAGCATTATATGCTGCGAGATCAGACAGCCGGCGCGCTCAGTTCCAGCAAAAGTGATCAGAATAAAAGAGAGCTGGTCAAATATGGCAATGGAGTCATGGCTGCCATCTATGGTGGAGTCAAGGGAGCTGAGAGCAAGGGCATGTCGTTGGAGCTCTCACTGGAGATTAATAAGAAGTTGCAGACAGTCCTAGAGGATACGCTGCTAAAGAACATAACGCTCAAAGAGAATCTCGATGTGCTGGGGCTCGAGGTGGATAATCTAACACGCAAGCTGCGCTCGCAAGAGCAAACCAACAGTTAGGCAGAGTGCCTGGTCACTAATCCATTCCATAGATAATTAAATTCCATTGTGATTAAGTTTAAATTAAAGATTTAATAATGCAACAAGTGGTCTCCACAACATCTATTATATCAATCCGTCGTAGAGCTTGGCGCTAACTTTTGATGGCTTGCCAACATCCATGGACAACTGCAGCGACGCCTGCTCTCCGTCTTTGGCCAGACGTGCCTGCTTATTGTGCGTCTTCTTGAAGTGCACATTGATCATAGGGTTCGGATTGCCAGTTTCATCTTTAATATACTCTCGCAGCAGCGGTGGTAGTTCAATTTTCGTGGGCAGTACAACGGAATCCACTTTTTTCTTATTTTCTAGATATTTGTGCTCTTGGTCAACGGGCACTAGCTCGTAATCGGCCTTGTAGCTAGTGCTGTAGATCTCTACGGGCTTTGGTTGGGTTACGCCACGCCAGGTCTTCTCAACAGTGACGCGCACCTTGCGTTCGCTGTCGGCCTACATAGGGAAGATAAATATTAGCGATATTATTGTATTTTCTTTCCCACACTTACCTGCTCGTCGACTGCTTGAACTTTTAGTATGCGCATGTAGCAGGGCTCCGGGTAGCGCTGAAACATGTTACGTATGACCATGCGACCGATGCCCCAGTCGGGCAGATTGCCGACGATTTCCCATAATGTATTGCCGCGAAAGTCTGTGGTGCGTCCAACGTATTTAATAACTTTTTGACTCATGCTGAACGCTCTTTAATTAATAAAAATTTAACTGAAGAAAGATTTATTTTACTATTATTCCGGTGTGCGCTGCTTCTTCACAGCAAATGCCAGTCACATGTTATGCAAACAGCTGTGCATATGACAGCATTGCCATTTATTGTTTGGGCAGGGCGCGCGTGTGTTGAAGGTGGTTGGCAACGCGATCTGTTTATATATTTATTATATCAAATGTCTGTATTAACATGATTTTATGTATGCTGACTTGCTTTTTGGTTTGATTCACTTATAAATTGCATAAATATATATATTTAACTAGAACTTTAATACTCTGTTTACTTATGAGTGGACTAGCCGGAGCGTGAATGTTCATCAGTCGCGTCGCTTGCTGTGTGACCCACTCCGCTGGTGTCTAGGGCCTCGTCATATGATTCAACCTCCTCCTCATGGTGCTGCTCCTGCTTATTGATGCTCTCATGGAGTCCAATTGTGGCATGTGCCGCCGCCTTAGAGGCATTTACCTGGGCTGCCGCTGCAGAAGACGCTGCCTTCAGAGCCGACTCTTTGGTGGCAGCAAAGTCCACACGCGCCTGCTGCAGCTGCTCCTCCACCTGCTCCACCCGGTTCTTGGCCTGGCCCACCATGGTGGCCTGTGAGGCCAGTTGATTGGACACCTCGGTGGCCGTCTGCTCCGCCTGCTCGGCCACGGACTTGGCATTGTTGATGGCTGCCGTCAGCACCGAGATGTGGTTGTGCGCAGCCTGCGCCGTTTGCTGTGCCAGCTTCGCGGACACCTTGGCCGCCTTCAGCTGCTCCAGTTCGCGCGAGAGCGCTCGCTGTGCCTCGGCTGCCTGCTGCTCCAGCTCCTGGAGTATCACCTGCTTCCCCGCGAGTGCTGCCTGCGCTGTAGCAGCTGCCTGGGAAGCGGCTTGAGCCAAGGTATTTTTAGCTATAAAAGCCGCCTGCTTGGCGGCAGCATGTTGATTGGCGACGGCGCTGTAAGCCTGATCTGCAGATCCCTGAGCTATGGAGCGCAGGCCGCTGCCTATGCTGTAGCCAGCCTTGCCGCTGTCGCTGCCATGACCCTTGGAGCTGCTGCTGTGATGCTGCGACTGATACTGATGCTGCTGCTGATGTGGATGATGATGCTGCTCCACTGCCTCCTCATGTCCTGACAGTGTCGGCTCAAAGTAGCCGCCGCCGTTGCTATGTAGATGCTGATGCTGTGTCTGCGGCTGCTGCTGCAGCTGTCTGTAGTAGTAGCCATTGCGCTTGTGCAGCCGGCCCAATGCCTGAGCACAAAGCAGCGCTGCGATTGATTGATGAATTGTGATTAATCCCTGAGAGCTGCTCTTAGTAATCCTTGAACTTACCTAGCAGCAGATATTTCAAGCACTTGTTGTACATCTCGTTGTCAAAATTGTATTAAGCTTCTGCTCCAGCTGATCCAATGTGTTTTATACGCCTGCGCTTCAGGCAATGGTGCAGAAATTTTGTTTTTTAGCAGTGCGGAAAGTCTGTTGCGGCTTTTGAGTTTAACGCGCACTCAACATGTAAGACTTTATATTTGAATATCACACAATTGCATACACGCTCACTAACACACACTGGCTTAGACCCTACACACACCCGCTCAAGAGGAAGTTCATTCGGTGGTGGCGTCTCTCTTAATGGCTTGATAGCACGGTGGTGCGCTTTATGCTGCTTATGATTATGGGTGGTGCAAAGCTGTTGAAAAAAATTATAATTTGCATTTTGATGGGTTGCACCCAATTGTAATTGATCCTAAGCTGCTTATAATAGTATTTCAGTTGCAACACAACTTTTTTTAAGTGCACTTTTTTTTTTAATTACTTCTCTTTCTTTTAATTTTTAATTAAAAATTATATATATTTTTATATGATAAATGTGAGAAAAGTGTGGAAAATATATGTTGAGTTATATAATATAATTGTGTGAATGTGAAGTATATAAAATGTTGTTGATTTATGTGCTTCATACATAACTTGGTTTCTAGACATAGCATCTTGGGTAGTTATCTAAGTGGGTTAGTAAATTAAATAAAAATTAAAATGTATTATTATTTAGTTATGCAATATATAAAATGTGTGCATAAATTGCTCAGGTAGTTTAGTGAGGCATTGCTCTCTGCTGCGAGGCATCGCTCTTCGGGCTGACCAACATAGATCGCTGTAGCTCAGCATCGATCGTTACTCTCATTCAACCGAACACCCTTCGCTTTGCTGCAGTCGGTCCATTAGTAGATATCATTAGTCTACCTAGAGAGCTTATTGATTTCGCACCTAAGTATTTAATCGACTAGCTGAGTCTTACATGCATCTCTATCAACGTTTGTTAATGTCTGATATTTGTTTGTTTGATAATATTACTCGAAATGCACAGACTCTTATCTTTTTACAGCCCATATTAAGTTGACTTGATCAAACTTAATGATCCTAAAAAAACGCAACAATTTTTCATATGTACATCATATGCTGCAGATATTTGGTTGGTTGAGGAATTTTTAATATCTCTTCTACTCTACTAAGTTTCTTAACAGATATTGCAATTAGAATAAACTCAACATTACTTTTTAGTTGGAGGTAAAAATCTTGAATTCAGTTGTAATGATATATAAAATGATTTATTTATGTATATATGTATGTTTATAAAGTATAAGGAATGAACATTTTATTAATAATAATAAAAGATATATTTTATATTTTAAATATAATATATATATATTTTTAATAAAGAAGCTTTTTAAATTTTCTTTCATAAATTAATTTATTTAAATAGTTTTTTAATTTATTACAAGTATAAAAAATAAATTAATTAATATAAACACAACTATTATACACGATGCACGAATCGTAGCTTCAAAGTGGAGAGCTATATATAGTACAAGACAAGCGCTTCGCTCGGCCACTCGCTAAGATATTTGTTCAACAATCGAATCTGAGTGTGACAAAGAGTGTTTTAACAACAAATAAGATGGAATATAAAGAGAAAAAACATAATAACAAGGTAATAAGGAAAAGGCCTAAACAAGATGGTAACGAGCGGTAACAGTCAACACGCGTGGGCCAACAAAGAGTGCGTTGCGTAATGGAAATGGCTGCTCAAAAGTGAAATACGAATTGATCGCAGGTGTCGTCATTGGTTATGACGGCCCCCGCTCTGGGGACTGTCTCCATTAATCATTTGTAGCTCTGCGTGATCTGCTTGATCCATGGCAAGTAGGCAGAAACCTTCACGTAGACGCCGGGCACATTCACCTGGCCGCAACCAATGCCCCAGGACACAACGCCGACCACATTCCAGACACCGTTGCGTTCGCAGACCAGTGGACCGCCGCCGTCACCCTTGCAGGCATCTTTGCCCTCCTCGCCGCCGGCACAGATGAAGCCTGGATTCAGCTTGTAGCTGTAGCCGAGACGAGTGTTGCGCAGCTGAGCCTCGCACTGATGATGCGACAGAATTGGCACATCGACCTCCTTGAGGATGTTCTGGTATTTGCCGTGCTCGCCGAAGGCATCCTTGCCCCAGCCGGTGGTCCAGCAGCGAGCGTTGGTGAAGTCGGAATACTGATCGGGCAGACAGGCGGGACTGATGTGTGGGTTCTTGGTGAAGTCAACGGGGTGATCCAACTTCAGTATAGCCAAATCGTTGTCCAGAGTGCCAGCATAGTACTCGGGATGAATGTGCACGGAGACAACATCGCGTTCAATGTAGGGGAAGAACTCAACATCATGATTCACATCCCATTCGCCCAGGCGCACGCGCAGATCGAAGCCATTTTGACTGCAGATGGAAATACAATGTTAGTCACATCTCCAGCTAGAAGTGATAATTTTTTCGACTTACGATTTAATGCAATGGGCCGCTGAGATGATGTGCTGGGCATCAATGAGAGTGCCGCCGCAGGCATAGATCGATTCCTTGGGATCCTTCTTCAAGATGGCCACATGCCAGGGATACTCGCCGAACTCACTGTCGCCATCGACATAGACGGGATTCTTAATGCGCCCAGTGATGCCGGCAGCATTCCTGACGCCACAGCGTCCCAGCTGCTGCTGAGGAGGAGCCTGGGGACGCAGTGGACGACGGCAGCAGACCTCGTTGATGCGGCAGGTCTTCTCCACGGGACGGTTGCCATAATAGGCGCGCTGCAAGGAGAGAGAATGAAAGATTAGCATTTGCTAAACAGAAATATCTCCTAGATCCTAGATCTCCCGAATTCGTTCAACTGTGCACAGCTATGGTTACCTGCTCTGCTCTCAACTCAAACTCTTCAGCATTATCAACGCTTCGACGCCTGCGATCATGGGGAAAGGTTACATGATCACTGCCCACCGCAGCGCCAGGCGCTTGAGCGGGTATGTTGTGAACTTGTCCCAAATTCAATTGCTTGCCTCGGCGACTGGGCGCCGTCCAGTCTGGGGCAGTGGCATTGACGCTGCGCTCGTAATGCTGCGAATAATCTCCAAAGCTACCAAAGCCAGTGGAGCCAAAGTCTCCGGGAGATGTTTCGGAATAAATGGAATTATAGGAGTGCTCATGGAATGGAGTCTCTGAGTGGTGCTCAACGTGATGCCCCGCATAGTGTTCGCGGTGGTGTTCAGCGTGATGGAAATGCTGCGTTGGCACATGTATCGAGGGTCCACTGTGGTACTCAAAGATGGGTGAGCTGTGCACCATTTCCACATCAAAGTGTGGGCCTGAGCTTTCGAAATCGTGATGGTGGTGTATTGGTGGTGGTGCACTGTAGTGGTGCGGATGATGCTCATGCTCGTGGCCGCTGAAGTGATCGTGATGATGGTAATGCGTGCTGTGCACCTCAGTTGGCGTCTTCTTGAAGAAATCGCCCACTTTCTGAATGATATTCGCATTGGGGGTTACGTGAAGATTGACCAGTGGCTTGACCACATTCTCGCCGTAATCCGTTTTGCTCACTTGCAGCGAGACCAGTGGATTAACATTGACCAGACCCAGATTGAGTCCATTGGGCCCCAGCGAGCCAAAGTGGGGATTCTGTGCGGGATAATAGTCGCCCAGTACATTGGCTGGATAGCCGCCTGGATAGCCAGCCGAGGGGTAGGGCAGACCGAAGCTAACGCCATATGTGGGCAGCACCTTGCGCTGTATGAGCTCAATGGCTTGGAGGGCGGGCAATGCCAGCGGAGATTGTCCCAGTGCGCCTTGACGCTGCAGGAAGAAGGACACACGGAGTTAGCCGTTGTTGGGCGCCAAAGAGCTGATGGACGTGGACGTGCGACCCGTTTTAGAACCCGTGCGTGGTTAGGTTGATTGTTTGATTTTTTTAATTTTTTTTTTTTTTTTAGTTGCAGTTGGATTAGTGACGAATCCCAGTATCGTTGGCAGAACAAACCCACGCAGGAAGACGACGACGAGCAGGGGTTATTTGGTTTGGTTTACCTTTGGCTGAGTTTGAGTTGAGTTGAGCGTGGAGCGTTGATCAATGCGTGCAGAGTTGAGTTGTATTTGAGTATATGGATGTGTGTGTGTGTTTACTGTGTGTGTTTACTGTAAGTGTTTGTGGGGGAACTAGATCACAATTAGTCTCAACTAGGGAGCATTATACTAAGTGTCAATTGCATTAGTCGGGCACTAAAAAGAGCTAGAGAATTAAAGGTGTCGCTAGGACTTACCCCTTGGGCATCCAGTGAGAGATCGCTGTTGTCGTTCTCTTTGTTATCAGCATCGGCCTGGCGACGTGTGCGCTTCTTATCATCCTCTTCCTTCTTCTCCTCTTTGGTATCGGCCTTGGCTGTCGCATTGGCATTGGCTGCAGCATCATCGCTCAGCGCCTCGATGTCTTTGCCCAGATTTCTGGGATCGATGGCCAGAATCAGATCATCTTTGCGCCCAATGCGATCGGCGGCCGGGCACTGACTGATGGGCACGCATTGACAATCGACGATTTGCTGACGGGATGTGTCATAGCCGCCGCCGGCACCCTGATACAAACCACCCTGGTTTTGGCCATTGTAGCCAGTGGAGATGCCATTGTAGTTGCTGGAGGCACCGCTGTGCAGTTCCTTCTTGTAGTAGTCGGGATTTTGGCTGTGGTAGCTGCCGCTGGATGAGCCACTGAATCCGTTCTGGCCAAAGCTAGAGCTGGGTTGTGACAGGCCAGAGCTGCTGCCGAAGCTGCCCAAACCGGACGAAGGCTTATACAAATCTCCGATGGGTTTCTGTGCGGGATAGTTCTGGGAGAGCAGACCACCCTGAGAGGCGCCATTGAAGCCAGCTGTGAAGGCATTCGACTGTGTGAAGCCCGAGCTGCTCGCCTGTGCCTGGGGCGTGTAAGTCGCCGAGGATTGAGCCAAGGCGCTGAAGTCGGTATTGATGGTCTGGCCAGCGCCAATTGGAATGGGCACAGTGGGAATATTGGCTCCCTCACCGCCATCCACATGATGGAAATGATGATGAACATGTTGCTGCAGACCCGCATCGATGGGAGCACCCACAACCACCTTGGTGCTGGATGAGGTAGCTGCCGAAGACGACGATGACGATTGCTGGGAATAGAAGCCGTTCAGCGAGGAGCTGGCACCTTGAATCTTCTCGGGATTCTCAAAGTTATATGGAGGCCCTCCATTCGAGGGACCATTGTAGATGGGTCCGGGTCCGTTGGGCGAGCCAGTGTAAAGTGGGCCAGGTGGCTTGCTGTCATAGATGAGAGCGCCAGGTGGAGGCTTGGTGTAGGTGATGCCATCAGAGCCATCAATGCCGGATGGTGGATGTTCCAGATAGGAACCGCCGAACTGGCCACCAGGTCTGTACAGGTTGTTCATCGGCGGCTTGTAGGAGCCCTCATAGCCCACTTTACGTGGTGGTCCGAAGGAGTTGATTGAGTTGGATGGCGGGCCCATTGGTGGACGTCCACTGAAGTAGCTTGGTGGTGGCATGGGTTTGGCTGGTCCATAGGGTCCACCGCCGAAGCTGGATGGTGGCGGAGGTCCTTGGGCATAGATGGTCGAGTAGAATGGACGTTTCTCCTCCACGTCGCAGCTCATCAGACCCAGTCCGCAGAGCTTGTCACGAATGAGATTGCGTGCCTGCAGATCGTTGCCCTCCTGCAGGGCCTGATCGATATTGCCATCGGCATAGACGGCGTCATATTCGCCCAGATTGCGGCCCTCACGACGCGAGTTGATTAGCTGATCGATGACTGTGTCAATTTCCGTGGCATTGCTCTGAGTGCTCTCATGCACAGCATAGTTACGTCCCTGTGCATCCGCAGCGGGCTGCGTGTCCGCCGAGCGTCTGCTCAGCATGGAATCCGGCGTATCCATGGGCGCCCACTCATTGCCCCAATTGGAGTCGGCGGCCACCAGAGCGAAGCTGGCTGCCAGCACCAGCAAACAGGCTAAACTGTGTCGCATTCTCATTCTCATCGTGTGTGCGTGTGCTGAAAGGCAATAAATAAAGTTAGCTGGGCTCGTTGCATAATCTCTGTGACACCAATAACCCAAAGCATGTTAAAACCAACTGGTCATTGTCCCAATTTACACGCAGTCGACTCTAGCTGCCCTGTCTCGCTCTTTCACGGGCATTTCGCTGTGGCAATCGCACGAGAGTAAAAACCGGTCTCTCTTACTCAAATCTTTGCACTGTGAGTCAGCGCTCGGCTTGAATTAAAAAGACTTTTACTTTCGTTCGAGGTCGCAGACCGTGCATGATGGAACTGCGCGCACCACCGCACTCCCGCCCGCCTGCTCGCTCCAGCTCAATGAGGTAATTTTACCTGCCTCGAGATTTGGCAAGCCCCAAAAACTGATCGCTCAACTTGATCTCTGCCTTGACAGCAACGTCCGTTCCGTTTTTGACTGTGCATTTTCGTAACTCCCGATTGTTTGCCTGCCTTTGCCTATCTTTGCCTGTCTGCTTGCTGCGTGTTATGTCATTTACGCTTTTTAATGTGTTTTTCTTTCTGGAGCGTGGGCTGTTGTAAGGCCTTTTAGCTCTTTATTTCGGGTTATATAAAGCTCACTCTGGCTTTGCCCCCTCATGGAACGGAAGTCGTGTGCAACGTTGCATTGCAAATTGATCTCGACTTTATTTTTTGCCTGGGCAATAAAGTTAATTTATGTGAGTGTGAGTGCAACTGGGAGCTTGTCTTTAGATTTGCAGTGAAAGTTTTTTCGATATATAGGGTTTAGGTCGTTGACTTCGATATCTATATATATACATACATATATATATATCAACTGAATATTGACTTTTTATTGATGGGTAAAGTGGGAGTGGCACGTGGGCGTGTGTTTAGCAAAGATTACAATTATGTTAATGAGCCTGCTATTGAAGCGTTTTACGCTCATTGCGCCTATGAAACTAGCTGAAGAGAGTAGTTGTTATAGTAGCTGAAGTAAGCTATTAGATCGGCTCTGAGTGGGTTTGCTTATACATATATGTACTAGTCAGTTTTAGACGATGCCGACGACGTTATACCGGCTTATATTACTCTATATGAAGTCTATACGTCTACAGATTAGTTAGATCATTAAATCTTTTCATTAAAAATAATATTGTTTTAGAGTATTGATAGTAAATTTGTTTGACTATTCAGCACAGTCTTTGCTTATTCACTTGATTATCAAGATAATTGAAAATTGTCTTGGCTAGACTTTAGCTGTTGCTCATATAATCTCCGTATATAACTTCTTTTAGAAAACTACGTTCGTTTCTTTTTACATCGCTCATCTTTCATCTTTCATCTTTCATCTTCCACATGTTCACATATCTTTTAAATAGAGATCTGTTTCTGTATCCTCTTCAATTGCACTGATCTCAACACTTTTCACTCTTGCATCTCTTTCTTTACGCTTACCTTTCGCTTTTTTAAATAAATATTCCAATACGTTGTTGTAATCCTTATGTAAGTCGTATCCTATCACTGCACCACTGCACCACACTCTGTGTCTGTCTCGTTTGTTAACGTTTTCTTAACTGATTTCGCTTTCGACTGCGGCTTGGATTTTATACAAAAGTTGCGCATGCGCAAAGTCGACGTCGCAGTCGCTGCCTTTGTTGCTGCTGCGGCTGCGTTTGGCTTTGCGAATTGTTGGCTCAAAACAAAACAGAGAGCTCCACCATTTCGTGGCTATGACGTCAAAGATTTAATATATTTTTGGGTTTTTTTTTTGCTTTGTTTCATTTTCATTTGGCTTAACTGCATTCTGCGTATCTGCGAAGGTTAAGATGAGCTCTAAGCGGAAATCTTAGCTACGAATTTAATTTGTTGCAATCGTGCAAGCTAAAAGAGGGCACATTAACAAAGCTAAAGAGATGGAAGAAGAAAACCAAATTAAAAATAAAATACATGTTGAAAACTCTTACGTACCAAATTAGCGCTTTATGTTTTTATTTTTGTTTTTATTGTTGTTGTTTTTGTTGTTGTTTTTTTATGTGGGCTGCAGCTTGATGTCGCGAGATGTTTATGTTCAAATTTTCACCACAGTTTCCGCATAAGGCGGGCGCTTATGAAATTTGCAATTAATAATTGGGTCAGCAGCAAATTACAACAACAAAAAACTGACCCAAAGATCAGCCCGGTGCTGACTAATCGACGACGAGCCTCAAAGGGCAACGGCTCGAAAAACCGGATCTGGCCCAAAATAAATTGCCAGCAACAGCTCGTATTTACCCCAGGGCCGGCACAAACAGACGCTTACTCGGTCACTCAGTCGTTCAGTCATTCAATCAAAATGTATTTACTATTTAGCGGTTTTACCCGAAGTTCGTATTCGATGATCAGTGATCAGCATTCGCACTCTTTCCATCGCTTACACTCAGTCAATCAGTCAGTCAGACTGCGTGTGTGATTGACCTTGCAGCGTTTAAGTGTCATTTGATGTTAACAATTCCATGAAAGCATTTAATACATACATATGTGTAAGGCGGCCGCTGCTCCGTGTTAATTATGCTAATCAGCATAAGCATTTCACTCTGTCTATATACCCTGTAATTCATTAAGTAGGCATATATATGGCCTACTCAAACATATCTAATTCAGAGACTAGAAGATCTAAGACACATTTTAGTTCCATATCGATTATGATTTTATATCATATTTTTGTATACTTCCATAGTTCTCTCAAATTTTCATATATACTACTACTCAATCCATAGCAAAACACGTACTATATAATAGAAGGAATACTAGATAAAGAAATTATATATTTCTGTCTCTCTCTGTATTCCTCTCTCGGTTTCTCTCTATTTCTCTCTCCCCCCTGCCCTAGCTCTCTCTCCCTCTCCCTCTCTCTCGCTTTTTCACTATTTACAGGGTATTATCTCGTCTCTCACCCTACTTACTTTTACCCACATTGCATTAAGTGTTTGGCAAACAGTCACCAGTTCAACAGTTCGTGTAGTTTTTATCAATCACAAAGCTTTGACCATCGGGTTTTTTCGCCTGAGTCAGGCAAATGATTTTGGATTTTCGGTTTTGGATTTTTTTGGTTTTGGGGGCATGTTTGAAGCCGTTTGCTTTATAGTCAACGCACTTCCGATTGCGATTTTTTGGAAATTAGTTTCAATATTTGCCAAGTAAATTCCCAGTAGCCACAGCCACAGCTTGAACTTGACCTTAAGCACGGGGCTTGTGCCAGTCATATAGCTCTGTTGCTCTGTAATCGGGTTCAGGGCTTCAACTGATCTTTTAATTGCAAATCTTTAATCGAACAACTGTTAATTTGATGTATGTCAAATATTGTATGGGCTTGACATTCAATTCGAAGATTTTATGGGGAGTTGAAAAGGTAAAAATATAATAAATAAAATCTATTTTTTTTTAAATATTTTTTTTTTTTTTTTCATTTTATTTAAAAAAGTCGATCTATGTTTGTTGATTATATAAAGGTTAATTATATACATGTATGCCAGACATTGACAGATTGCTTGATACTTATCGTCATGCTTTTTAGGCCTGAATTTTCATTTTCAATTAGCTGAGGGTATAAAGGCAGGGAGATAAACTGATCATTTGACTACACAGATTAGCTGCATTACATATTTAGGTCAGATGAAAGTCTATGAGCTGTGCTGAATTCATAGCTGATGCCAGTCAGGCTCTATATATCTACGTTTAAGGTTTTCTATGTCTTAGTTTTTATTTTTCCACTAAAAAGATAGTAACTGTATCTAAAAGTACAGCTTGTCTCTTTTAGAGACGAACGCACAGAAAAACAAAAGCAAGTTCAGAGACATAAAAGACATGGAGAGCAGATGAACATTAAATTCTTCTACTACTACCACAACTATAAACTTATACCTGTATCAGTGCCTTATTCGTCCATCCATTTTGTAGGCCTGTGCTATTTATTTCTTTACATTACACAATTTCTCACAGCTTTTGTGGCTTATTGAAAATTTCGTTAATCTTTTTTTATTTGCTTAGCCGTCTTTGCTTAACTCTGCCTCTCTCTCGCTCTCTCTCTCTCTCTCTGTTATGTTTGTCTCTCATTCCCTCATCTCTCGAAGGTCACTAGTTTTTGTCTATATGTCAATTGCTTCATAAGCAATAGCTGAATAACTCCCACATATCTCAACATTTTGACATTTCTTCATGCCAAAATTGAGCTCTGATTATGGGGAAGCTTGTCTGCAGCTGCAACTGCATTCAGCTCAATTTATGTATTGCAACTGTGCCACGGATTTGCCCAAAGAAATAAATGGAGTTTTGGAAAATCCCGGCAATAAGGCAACTGCAAGAGACGCCAAGCTTCAGTTGGCAATTGGCCTAGCCAATTCTCATTGCTCCGAGCCGGTCGTTAAGTCTTGGCCAGGCCTTGGGAAAACCCCGGCTCAGGTTTTGTGGCAAGCTAAAACACACTGTTGTTTCGTCTCTCGCTCAGCCTCTGTTTCTGTTTGGCTTTATGCTTTTTATGTTTTTTGTTTTTTTGTTTTCTGTATCTCTCGCTGTTTGGCTAGCTTACATAATCCAAGCGTCGAGTGCAGCAGTCACAGCCGGCACGCGATGCATTCGAGCTGAGCGAATTGTTCGCTTCGTGATTCATTTGATTCAACAAAATGTGTTTGAGCATACACTGCAAGAGGGTATTTGAGTTCTTGTGTGAATTATGTAATACTAAAGAAAAGAAAAATTAGAAAAATAAGCTAAAAGCCCTTATTAGGAACACTCTACATATATATTTATATATGCATACATAGAATTCATAGTTCTTTTCCAGCACACACATATCTTGGTTAATTAACAAAAAATTCTAGATATTTCACATACAAATTCTATTCATGCCTTCCCTTTCTGTTTTTAACAAAAGCCTCCATTAAAGAGTATTTAATATTCAGTACTTAATTTCTTGATGATTTTCCATTGTTTTTTATCGAATTTTGTTTTGATTCGTTTTGCGTTTTTGGGATTTGTGTTTTGTGCTCTGCGCACGCAGCTGGAATTTTAATAAATTTTACATTATTTTTTTGCGGCATTTGTTTTGCTTTTGCGAAACTGCATGTAATAAATTTTGATTGCTTTATTATTGTTGTTGTTATTTGATTATTGTATTTATTAGTTGGTTAATCGTCAAGGTCATTCACCCACATTGTGTGCCCGGCATGATTAGCAGGCGGGCTCTCGACTAGCCTCTGCCCAAGACTGACTCATAGCACCAGGTAATCCAGTAAACTCTTCCAATGTTGCCAAACTCTTGCCTGTTGGCTCTTTCGCAATGCTCAATTGTAACGCCCGCATGGCCTAGTAGCGATACGTCAAACCTTTCACCGGGGCATCGTGTGGCATCAGGAAACAAGCGAGAAAGCAACAAGTTGCAAGAGCTAGCAACACCTTGAATTTGTGCCCCATCAGCTGCCGCAACTGAAAACTTCCGGCGCCAAGAAAAATTGTTTTTCTTGCTTTTGCTTTTGTTTTTGTTTTTACGCAGCGAAAGCTCTGCTGCTGCAGGTTCACAGCTGTTAATCATTTCTGGCAGCGTTAATGCTTAACATTGTCTCCAGTTCCGAGTTCACTGAGATTACATAAATTATTTAAATTGCCTTATTTTTCTATGCTTTGCTTCAGATACCCTGTGTAGCAGAGTTGGGAAATGTTTGTTGTGAGCTCGTCAGAATTGAATTACAAATTTCAATTATGTTTTGTGAATGACAAGATATTTACATAGTCTCTCTCTGTCACTCTTACCTCTCCCTCTCTACCTCTCTCACTCTCGTTCTCTCTCTCTCTCTCTCTCTCTCTCTCTCTCTCTCTCTCTCTCTCTCTCTCTCTCTCTCAGTCTGCATCAATAAATATTGATTATTTGTTTCTTGTCCTCATATATTTCTAAATTCGATAAATATTCATAATCAAAATAAGATTTTTCATTATAATCTGCGAGCTACTCAGTCTCTATGCAGTATTGTTGCCAAATTGCTCAGTTCTGGTCGTAACTTATTAGCTTTTTGGCCACTTAGCCTAAGTGCTTTGGCCCTCTGATTGCCCTGGCAAATAGTTTGTTTAGCCTGTAAGTTCTGCGTCTCTCCACACACATTTTTCTGCTCTGCTTAACTTGTTAGATTCTGGTTTCTTTTGTGCGCTGTCGCTGCCGGTGCTGTTGCTGTGCTTTGTATACACAAAATGTATATGGGGGACCACCCATGGCCGTGGCCATGACCATTGCCGTTGGCATCCTTAACACTATGCCGGTCCAGTCCAGGACCCAGACCCAGACCCAGACCCTGAGCTAAGCTGAGGATATGGTTAAGCCGCAGTCTCTGCGATGACAGCATAACGACGCATTCAAATTCCGCTCTATTGATAAACAAACAAACCGATTACGCAGCGGTGTGCTGACAACAATCCCAGCACCGCCCAGCACCACCCAGCTTCATCCACCAGCTGCCCGTTGTGATAATTGTGTGTGTGTAATCAGCGCAGCAGTTGGCATTGCTCTAGCTACGTCGTCGAATTCATAGTAAATGCAATGAACTCGCCACTCAGCTTTAAGCACTTCGCATTGCAGCCTTTTCTGTGCTGGCTTTAAAATGTGCGCCACCTAGCGGCCGGTAGCAGTCGTGCAAATTGAATACATTAGCATACTTTTGTGTTGAGCGCTCTAGAGAATTGCATCATAGCACTCAAAAACTGCCAATGACAGCTATAAAGTGACTATGCTGGTTGCCTGATTGGGTGGTTGCTGGGTGGTGGGTGGTGATGCAGACAAAGGCAAAATATTCAATCGATAAACACCAATAATTGTCATCGAGCTGCTCGCTCTAATGCTGTGACCTTTGTCTGTGCACTGAATGTTTTGTGCTCCGAAGGCGCTTTCAACTTTACATAATATCAGAGCAACAGATACTACGACGATGACTAAGACAGCTACGGGAATTGATCCCAAACACCATATAAGCGGCAGTTGTCACTGGCAGACAGAGCGCATCGTTTCTGTTCTTGCATTTTGCAAATATGCAAATGCGTCACTTTGAAATGTCATAAAAAATGAATTTGCAATAGTTATGTAGTAGACAAAAGGCGTATTCAATATGCATAGCCGATATATTGTATGTATATAGATATAATAATGCAAAGCTATATGCATACGATATGCGAGTGGGACGAATTGCAATTGAATTGAATTGAATTGAATTTGGGCTTGCTGAAAATCTTTTATATTTATCTTTTTTGTAAAACTTATCTATTAACAAGAAACAGCTGCTTGAAAGTTAAAACTGATTTAGCTAATCTGGATGAACTGCTGGAAGTATTTGAGGTAGAACCTAAAAAGCAAAAGCAACTGAGACTGAGAGTGAGACTGAGAAGGAAATCAGCGAGACAACCGCTATCCAAGAGGATGAAAGGCAAGCTGCTAGCCCTTTAAATCTCAGTCTGGCAATCATTATATGAAAGACAAAAGTGTGGGTTTATATAATTATAATCAGTTAAAAGAAAGAGCCAACTATTATACATAGAAACTTAGGCTTAGCAGACCTTCTTACATAATATGAACTGTTAAATATATATCTATAATATTATATTAAATATACTTTTCCAAGATAACAAATTCTCATGCTCAATTCTAAAAACTCGGAGAGCAATCGATAGCGTCGGTTCTTCAATAATCAGATAGAATATACATATATATTTTTTTGTTCCGCTTTTTAAGCTGTCAATTTTCAGTAAAACAATAATCATTTATAGATTGCAATGTACCCCTACTTTCGCCTGTACATTCTCTAGAGTTACTCAATCAGCTTGTACATCATTTCTTAGAATTAAACTACTTTTGAATACATGTAACTCATGCACTTTAACATCTTGGGTCAATTGCATAATATGACCCAAAATGACCAGCGATGCGGTCAACTCTTTGGTAAAATGTTGTCAGCTTGTTAACCTGGCTTGGTTTAACCTTTGGCTTGAACATCGATATCATTTGCTGAGAGTTCAAGGTTTACAATTTCATAAATTTCTATTGCCATTGTGTGGTGCTTGCACACTTATCACTTTTCAGTCAGCTAGCTAGACGAATCCCAATCGAAATTCCAAACGCTGGCGGGCCAGGCCAAACACCTGGCGACTGCATGGCTTCTGGCTTGTTGTTGACAACTCTGTGTCGGCCTACAGATATTACCTATTGTCATGCATAAACTCTGGTGCTCTGGGTGAAGGTACTGTCTGCTCTCGGCTGCTGACTCGAGTGGTGATGCGAGACAAAGGTTCATCAACTTCTTGGATTATTTATGTACATATGTAGCTGCCTCCGATGACGTCACCTGAACGAACACCTAAATCAATTGTGAAATGTAGCGAAAAATTTAATTGGCATTTGCATTGATTTTAACGAGAACTAATCCACCAGCCTGTCAAGCATGTGAAGCGCACCTCAACCCGCCCCAAAAAAATAAAAAAAAGTCAGACATCGACATTGAATTGCAGACGTGGGATTGTTTATTCTATTCGCATGTCAAATCAGTTTGCATAGATCGTCGACAGGCTATGTGGATAGAGATAGCTCCATGCCATGGGCTCAACATTATGGGCGTGCACATAGGCAGCCGCTGGGCTCAGTGGGCTCAGTGGGCTCAGTGGGGCAACAACAAGACTGCGCACTGAGCTGTTGAGTGGTGCCAGCAGCGTGGTGGTGCGACGCGGCACAGTGTGATGCACCACCGTGGTGCTCTGATGGGAAACAGCGCTGGGCACATGTTCCACAAGCTCAGCCCACTTGAGCAATCCATGCGGTGCCAAATGCAGCTCAGCTTGAGTCAAGGTCCATAAAGTCAGCAGAAATGTTAAAATCTAAAAGGCAAAGCCAAAGAGTTAAAAACTTTCCTACTTCTTGGCCAACTTGCTCTTACCAATTGCAGCTGCATCTTCTACTACTCTAGTTGAGTGCGATTCTTGAACTGTTGGCCCTTTAAGGAGCAACTGCAGCTTTTATAGCAGAGTTTCTAATTGCACATGAACAAGACCAAGAACACGAGGCAACGTTGGCCAAGTTGCTAAGGCGTGTGCTCCAATGTCTGAGTTACTTTTAGTGCAGATCTTTTAGCACTGATTGCATTATTTATTGATTATACATTGTATTTGGCATGGAAAGGGGTATATTGGTTGTCAACAGATATAGAATCGATATTGCATATGCAAGAACTTGTTAGGTATACTTATATAAATTATGATGCTTCAATTCTCAGCTTCATTGAAAACTTTTGTATTATTTTTTTCAGAAATGGATAAGTCCCTATATATATTGTCTTCGTTATCAACCTAATCATCTTAGACGATCTTCCAATATCACTAGCAAACATACAGGGTATTCTGCAATCGTGCACATTTCAATTCATACACGCCTTCGTGCTCATTAAAGGTCTGGCCGGACAACAATGGTGTGCCAGCCGTCTGTTGATGTTTATTGAATTGCTGTAGGCAGTCGATGAGGCGGGCAGAGCTATCAAAGGAACAGGCGCAAGAGATTGCAAATGCGAATTCTTTATTCCAAACAAATAGTAAATAGATGTAAAAGTAAAGAGATAGATTGACAGAAAGAGCATTGAAAATGGCAGGTAAAGTGTCAAAGGCAGAGTAGACAGATAGAAAGAGATAGATATAAAGTGTGTTAGCTAGAAGAAGAAGAAGAAGAAGAAGTTGAATTTTGTCAACGTTTTTTTTCTCTTTGGTATCAACTTGTTGTCCATTTGGTTGTCTGTTTTTTTCTTGCGATCTATTGCTGTAGCAGCACCACACGAGGATCGGCTGAGAGGGTCCAGATCAAGGGCTGCTGCTGACGCACCAGCTGAGTGGTGCGCACTGCGGGACCCACAATGGGCGTGACGAGTCGTCGATGATCATGCACCACCGTCTGACTCTGATGCGAGACCGCTGTGGGCACATGCTCCACCACCTCACCCAGCTTGGCCAGCGTGGGCTCCTGGATGGTCAACACGCTGCGCAGACCCGAGCGAGCGGCTACAATGAGAGGCAGTGGCACGGAGACAGGCACCGCTGAGACCAGACGACCATCGGCAACTTCGGCTACGGCTTTGCCGGCCGACGATTCAACGACCACTTGCTCCAGCTCCGGCTCGGCAGAGGAGGCGCTGCTCTCGCTGACCAACTCAGCGGATTCCTCGCTAACGGGCAACGGCAACGCCGGCGGCGTCGAGGACTTGCTAGTGCTCAGAGCCACCAGATTGGCGGGCCATTCCAGTGTCGCAGCTCCAGCTGAAGTCAGGCAGATGATCGCAAAGGCGAAAAGGCTGAGGCGCTGCAAGGCAAGGCAGTAGAAGCGTTTCATTCGGCCAATGCAGGCAACAGGCAACTTACCAGCTTGAACATGATCGGAGAGGAGAATCTGTATTGGAAACGAGATGAAGGCAGCTAATTGACTGATGCTGCAACTAGAATCTGAGCCAGCTTTTATAACAGACGTTGCGCCTCAGTGAAGCAAGAAAATATCAAGTTAGAATTATTAAATTAGGTGTAATCGAAGCGGGTATGCCAGACCAAACTGCTGCTTGGAAAATATTAGGTAATAGCACTTGTAAAGGCGAAGGAATCTTTCTCGTCCTCAACTTTTAGGGATCTTTATATTTCTCATTCCTTTCCACTTAACCCATATACCCTGCAAATACCCATTAGTAATACAATGCGTTTTGAAACGTTAAACCCAGAAACATTTATTTAATATTTTGAAAACGGAGAAACAAATCGCAAGGACGAAGGAAGGGGAGATAGCTGATAATATCCCTTAGATGATAACGGGCTAGGGCCATCATGCCCTTGAGAATTTTTAGACTCGAGGGGGGAGAAAGCGCACGGGAAACCTTAAGTCTTTCTCTTGTATAGTGAATATTTCGCTAACGATATATGATTCTGTTCCACGGATATCGAATAGTGCTTCTCTCCTTCATCCAGAAAATTTCCAGGTAGCTAATGGAATCCCTTAGATGACTGCGGGTGAGGGCCCTCACGCCCTGGTCAATTCGAGACTTGAGAGGAATGAGAACGAAAAAACTCAAGCCTGTTTAGTGAATATTCCGCTAGCTAGTCCAGATTCTCTGGCATGGATTGTCGCAGTTCTTCGCCCAGAACATATATAGATAGCTAATATAATCCCTTGGGTGTTCACGGGAAAGGGCCATCATCATGGCCTTGATATTTTAAAACTTGACAGGAGTGAAATTTAGAGAGAGTGAGATTGAGTTTGTGAATAGTGAATAAACCGCGTAGCTAGAGCAGATTCTCTGGCATGGGTATATCACATTTGTGCTTCTCCTCCAGCCAGAACTTTTCCAGATATCTGATGGGATCTCTGGGCTGATCACGGGCCAGGGCCACCATGCCCTCCATCAGAATTGGCACTACCTCACGCTCCAGATATGCGCGTTGCTCATCGCCGGAGCGATAGAACGCCGGCTTGTCGCACACGGGTTTTTCTTCGACTTTCTCTGGCTTTGGCGGCTTCTTTATCGGTTTGCATTGAACAACTTGAGCCGGTTTTTCTACTGGCTCGGGCTTCGGTGGCGGCGGCAAATCCTTCTTGCAACACATAACCCAATTTTTTTTGCTGGATTTTTTCTTTTTCTTGACGACGATATCGTCACAGTTTTCTTCTCCTTCTGCCATTTTATTTTAAATAAAATGAATGGCAAATGTTCAGAAAATTTCAGTTTTCAAAAACAAAAAATAAACACACACAAAAAAAAAAAAAAAACAAAAAACAAATAATTAAATTAGTTGAAAAAAATAAGGATAATCCGTGAGACTGGGAATTGTGTATATGTTGTGGAATGCGAATGCTGAATGACTAGCTTTGCCTATGAGAGAGAGAACTACGATATTTCAACTGAGAGTTGTTGCTTTGATGAATTTTATTTACAATAATTTATATTACTTGAGTTTCCCGGGCATTATTCTAACTTGACTCTCTTGGCAAACAATTGATTATCGCAACATTTCTGGAATAAATTTCTCTACATAAATAATTTGGCATAGCCACTTAGTTATATCAGGCCCTTCCTTATAGTATACTTATAAAGAATGGTTCGTAAATTCACATTTTGCCTGGAATTTGATTTAAACTTTTCAGCCGACTCGAACCAATCGCATTAGGTCTGAAGCTTTTTATATAATAAGACACTAATACGCAATATCTCATATAGCCTATTAAATGTTTCAAAGCTAAAATGCAAAAAATGGCAAAATTCATCTTAATTAAATTTGTTTATTGAAACACAATTCTCGCTGTATTGTTACAGACAATCCGAACGCACACACACACACACACACACATGCATATATATACACAGATCTGGGAGCACTTAGTATGAAAACCCGTTTGACACACCCGCCATGCCATGCCATGCCATGGCCTGCCGATTCCTGCTCGTTCGCTTTTAAGCCGCTTAACGCTAGGTGGCGCCACGTGTGGCAGCTTATGCAATTGGAGCCACGCAAATGAAGCGAAACATCTGCCAATTGAATGCGCACCATCGCCGTTCCATTGTGGCTGATCCATTCGAATGCCTCATCATTTATACGTATCAGTTATCAGATATATGATATATATGATCCACATGCAGGTTCAATCAAGTTTTGCAAACGATTTGCACGGTGCCAGCGCAATTTTTTGTTTGAAAAACTTGTTCAAGTCCGCATTGAGGCCGCCGAAGAGCGCATAGCACAAACGATTCTCCAGCTGCCAGATCAAATGATCCATCCGATAGAATATCGCAAGTATCCTGAAGATCGTCAGCAGCAATAGCATATAGAGCTGCAGCTGACACTGCCGCAGACCGAGCAGCAAGCGGCTGTGATTGAGCTGAACCAGATAAAGCCAGGTAATGCCCAGTGCCAGCTTGGAATTGCTGTGTAGTGGTCATCAATGGGTTGGGGTTCAAGCGGGATGGCGTGATGCGCAGACTCACGTGCTCAGCTTCACATGGGCAGCATTTTGCAACTGGCATCGATTGATGAGCAGCGCTGCGACTGGCTTTAGGAACTCGGCTCCACTTCCAATCACAGTGCCAATTATCAGTATGGGCAGCGATGCACTTCGTCCATATATCTTAGTGGCCAGCTTCACGCCACGTTCGATGTGCAGCACCTGGTTGAGCGCCGTCACAGGTGCGACCAGGCAGCGGCAGGCCACAGAACGGGCCACAGCAAAGGCCACATCGAACGGGCTGTAGAAGATGATGTACCAGGCGGCTGTGCACAGCGCCACATCTTGAGCATTGTTCAGCGGCTCCAGTGGCAATATGCCCAGCAGCAGGTTGACCAGAATGTCGCCCGCATAGCTCAACAGTATGTGGCTTAGCCAGAGCGTAAAGGGTCGCATTTTCTGGCAGCGTCGTCCGGCCGACGTCTTCCATAGCTCATCGCGCAGCTGGACGGCAATGAATGCGTAGTTCAGGCTGCGAAAGATGATGTGATTGGATAGTTGCTTGAGTAGCTGCTGCAGGCACATCGTTGGCATCGGATACGCAGCCAGCTGCTGAGATCCTTGGCCCCCTCTTTCTTTCACACTTGATCACGTTTCTGGTGTTCGCGCAACGTTCGTTCGGATCGCAGTCGTTGTTAAAAGTTTGAAAGCTCACTTGAATTTCGAGACGGTTTTCAAATTGTTTGCTTATTTAAAAAAAACAAAAATTCTTCAACTGTCTAAAGCACGAACTAAACAAACTTAAGCTGCGTGAGGTGTGGAGCTGAGTGTGCGAGTGTGTGGGGATAAGCGCGCAGCGAGGCGTAGCCTATGTTGCGCACGGGCTTGATGCGGGGCAGCATCTGGTGCACCACCGGATGGGCGGCATAGGTGAGATGCGCCGGTGTGTGCTGACGCACTTCCTGAATCTCCAAATCGTTGCCGACCTTTGCATTGACTATGCGCACGGTGGGCGTGGCCAGGATTAGCTGCGGCTGTTGCTGCGGCTGCGGCTGCGGCTGCGGCGCCGTCGACAACCGCACGAAGCTTTGATGAGAGATGGCGCTGCCTGCCGCTTGGCCAGCCTGTGGCGAATGCACAATGGTCGCCGCCCAGCTGGACGAAATGACGAGGATAAGTAACAGCTGCAAAGGCTGAACCACTGTGGCGATATGCATGCTGAATAGCCGTTGTTCGTCTAGCAAATAAAGCCAAACGACTTGCGCCTCAAGCGTTTTTATAGCTAATCGCTTTGAGAGACTCCTTAGCTGCGGCTGCAGCTAAGGTCGACAGCAGTCGGTCGACAGCCAAACCTTTGTATAAAGTTAATTAATTAATCAAAGTAGTCAAAAAGCAAAATAAATCAAATAAAAAAAAAGTGTTTCAATTGAAACGCACTTAAAGCTTCAATTACGCGCCTCTGGCTAATCGTTAAAGGTAGCTAAGTTCCCCAATTGAAGAGAGAGAGAGAGACGGAAAGGTAGTGAGAGATAGATAGAGGGGGAGACAGGGAGAAATATAGAGAGAGGGGGGCAGAAAGAGAGAGAGAGAGAGCGAGAGAGAGTAAGAGATAGATGAATAACAACTGCTTATAAAGCAATGAAACATAGTTACAAATTTGATGTGATGTTGGCTTGTTAAATACCCTGTATTTAGCGAAACTCATGAGAGGGTATATATGTTGATATTTATAACAAATTTAGAAATGGGTAAACTTAAGAAACACTTATACAAAATAGTGTTTGTACTCGAGTTGCTCTAAATATGAAAAGCCTTACAGAGTTCTCTTCTTCAGTTAATGCTCTAGAGAGTCTACATCCAAATCAAACTTGATGTATTAAGCTTTCATATTTGTATATGTTTTGTTAGGCATTTAGTTATGAACTTTGGCAATGAAGTAACTACAATTGACTTCTCTCTGTACGTTTCATAAATTATGGCAAAGTGTTTAGCATTCAATATATACTATTTGACATGATGGAAGATAAAAGTAAAAAGAAAGATTTCTAATTGAAAAATACAAAACTATATAAAATTAACATAAAATAATTAAAAATATATATATATATATATAAATTATAATATATAAATTACTTAATATGACTTTCAAATTTATATTTACATATAAATATATATGCCACTAAATCTTAAGGAACAGAAGAAAAATATATTCTTCATTTACAAATGTATATATTTCTTAAAAACTTACACCCAACTTTCATTTATAAAACTCCAACATCGCTCCATATACCCTACATTCCAATTACAGGGTATTTAAAAGCAATAGATTTCAGCTACAAGCTGCCGCCGAGGGGCGACCAACCTTCAGCGGGTTGCGCATGCGTTGCCTTAGCCAGACTTGGCTGACTCGCGCTGCTCACGCCACTCGCACCACTCGCACCACTCGCACCACTGCACACTGGGCAAAATTGCCAAATAAGTGGCATAAAGTCAAAAATTTTATGGAACCAAAAATGAATTCTGTTTTATTATATTCAAAGTAGAAACCCTATATATGAAGAATCAAACAATGTTTTTGCTAAAAATGCAATACTTTCATTATAATGAAGTTTCAAAGTCAGATGATTAGTCTGCTGATTTTGGCGTCAAAATTGGTGGGAAATTTTTATTCAGTTTGACTGCTTGGCAAATGTACAAATCGCAAAAATAAAATATTGTGAAAAATAGATTTTGAAGGCCTGGGTATGTAGAATTAATAAAAAAAAAACATTTTGTGTTCATTTTTTTTTTATGTTATATATGTTTACTGTTTCGTATTGTCCATAATGATAGAAAACCCATCCAAAGTGTTCATCTTGTGTGGAGTAAAACTTTACCTTCTGCGTGTTTGTGCGTTATATACTATATATCAAAATAAAGTAGAAAGTGTGTACTAAAAGTTAGTAATAACCCCGTTTGCGGCTTTTTGCGGCTCTTGCGGTACTTTGCATTTGCATCTCAGCGTTTTTACATATAATTCAATAGTGATCACGTATACGCATTGTTGCCCTATATAGGCTATTTTTGGAGTCGTGGTCAAATGACTTCAAACTTTGTTTTTATATTTAGAGTGGTATATTTATCAAATATACCAAGTTTCAGCTCGATATGTGCAATATTAGACTTTATGCCACTTTTTTGGCAATTTTGCCCAGTGTGCACTGACACCACTCATTGTTGTTGCTAGTAATTGTTGTTATTGTTATTACTACAATATTTGCGGCATTCGCTCGTATTTATTTATACACTTCTTTTTTTTTCGCTTTTATTGCTTTACGTAAAACGTCCAAGTTGAGACACTCCCACAATTGCAAGAGAAACCAGCATAGAGTCAGAGGCGTCGCCTCTGTGGCTACACCCTCGATAGCCCCCCTTGCCACTTGGGTCGCTACGCCACTGGCTTGGGCCAGCAAATGCTTGACTGTGATTTCATGGCACAGCAATTCACACTGCCATTCAGTTTAACTTAGCCACTCGCTTCGTTTTCGTGCTTATTGAGGCTGCCAAGAAGCGGACAAATAAATCTAGAGCCGCCCCCACCTAACTAAATTGCCTAGACGAAGATAATGCGGCTTTTGGTGAGTTTATGATATAAAGACTAGATGAAAACTATTTATAAATACGGTTTTAACTGCTTTGCAGTTGCTGCTGGGACTGTTGGCACTGGCCTTGGCCAGGCCTCAGCAGCAGATGCTGCTGATCGATTCGGCGCCTTCGGTTGTCTCGTATCAGGGCTCCTCACAGACGCACACACGCTTTGTCATTGCGCCGATGGGTCGTGCCCTGGGCTATGTGGAGCCAACGAATGTGAATCGCACCTTTCATACGAATTCCAGTACAGCAGGCCATGAAGTACTACAAATTCGGCCCGTCTATGTGGCCTAAGAATATTTCTTTGTAATCGAATATCATTGAGTTAGGCTGTGTGTTATACGTAAATATACATATATCAATACTGTAAGGGGTACGAATATTACTCTGAAATATACTGAAATAGCTTAAATTTTATATAACCTTCTTTTACTAAATCCACAACTCAACAAAAAAAAAAAAAAAAAAAAAAAAAAAAAAATTGCTTAGAATCAACGATCATGTCGCTTGCTCGTCGTTATACCCGATTGCCAGCGGCTGGTGCAATGTTGAAACTGGTGCAGGCCTCGGAGACGGCTTTAGAGGAGTCCGCTCTGGATTTCTACGAGAAGAGCAATCTGACATGGCGCTCGCAGTATACGAATCCATCTCTGGCTCGTCTCGGCATCGGCACAGAGTTTCTGCCGGCAAAGAGTAGGCGACAGAAGTCGTCGACGATTGGCGATACGGAATCGGAGAATCAACAGAATGGTAATACAACCTATCGCATCTATCATGCTTCTGAATTTCTGGAGTATTTGCCGGAAATCGATTCGGACTATGAAAATTCCGTGCCGATCTCCACACACACGCCCAATTCAAATTCCTAACTTGTACAATAATCCAGCAATGCAAAAGCGTTCCATCTAAAACCTCAATCAATTTTCATTTCGGCTCACGATTTTCGTTAATGATCTGATCTGTTCTTCTCTTCCTACTCCACAATTGCAGGATGGTCATGTCTGGTCAATCGCTGTCGCATCTGAAATGCTGTCGGCCAGCGACTGACTCGTCCCAACGGATGCCTCCGCACTTTTATGTAACTCTCTAACTCTCTGCGCTCTCTGTGTACTGTTTCTGACTCGCTCTGTTTCTGTGTGTTTCTTGTCTTACTCGCTCCCACTGACGATTGCTTTGTGAAATAAATGTGCATTTCATCTTATATTCACAATCTGTTCGACCTTCGGTCAGCCGGCGCCAGAGCCCTGCACTTATATAGCTTATGTAGACAGCGCTTTGAGCCTTCACGAAGGTTGTTTGCTCTCGCTCTCTGTGTATGTGTCAAACAGAGCTTTGACTGATTGAAGTAGGCTTTGGGTTTTGTGTTAGAAAGATTGATGTCGTGACACGAGCATGCACGAAATGCTGTTCTCTAATTCCAATTCGTTTCATATGCTAAGTAAGCATGTTGAGCATTAGCTATTAACGTTCAATTTACATAGATAGCAAAGCCCAAGAGCTGGGCAAAGTTCCTGCCAATAGATAGAGCAAGTCTGCTAAGTCTTTGACTGATGGAGGCAGACTTTGCTTGTGTACTCAAAGGCATTTTGGTATTACGAAATTTAGGAATTGTTTGATCACTTCCAAAGATGTAAAGCTCTATAGAGTTATAGCATACTTAGATTAAATGTTTGACTTATATAAATGATTGACAGACTGATACCTACAGGTAAAGGTGAATGCTTGAGAGCTCGAAAGCTTCATCTTAGTTTCAGTTTAAGCAATGATTGAGGCTCCCTCTGTCTCTCTCTTTCTGTCTGTACGATTTTCATTTGCAATTCATGTCTTATTTCATTTCTACCTATGCATGGCTGATCACACTCAGTACTCGCTGTTTAATATATTTAAAAATATACAATTACTTTGAATTTGTATTAAAATATTGTATGCTTCTATTAAGGAAATGATATTTTAATATTCCCACATCAATCTCTGACAGGCCTACAAAGCGCAACCTCAGCGCTTTTTGCTGAAGAGAGTTTCCTGCCGCTAGCTTATGAAATGGCTCAGTTCAAGTTCAATGCTGACCCCGCAGAAAATATGAAATAATTAACAATTAGCTAGAAACAAGTTTGCGAATTTGCTTTGCGTTTGCTTTTTTCTATCTTTTGTGTTTGAATCGGGTTTGTTTGCGTTTGCTTGAAGGACACTTGGGCAAACATTTGACGATTTTGACGATATAAAAGCCCAGAGCAGGTGCCTCAACAGCATCAGTCACTCGTCAGCTGCAATCCAACTAAAAACCAAACTTCAAACATGTTCCGTTTCGTAAGTAGCTAAAGGAGCTGAAGATCCTGAATCTTGGCTAATTCTGTTTCAACTCCATAGATCGCTATCTGTGCTCTGGCCACCATTGCCGCTGCCGCACCTGGTTTCATCGAGCAACATTCGGTAGTTGCAGCACCCGTCGTTGCCAAGGTAGGCGCAGTGGTGCACAGCGCACCACTGGCCACCTCCCATCAGAGCTTCACCCAGTTCCACAACCAGGCAGTCATTACACCCGTGGTTAAGCAAGTGGCTCCCGTGGTGCCCGTTGTCAAGCATGTGGCTCCAGTCGTGCCTGTCGTTAGCCATGTGGCTCCCGTCGTTCCCGTTGTCAAGCATGTGGCTCCCATTGTCCAGCACCAGACCTATGTGGCTCCCGTCTCTGTTGTGAAGACTCTGCCTCATGCCGTCTCCCACCAGAGCCACACCCAGATCCACCAGAAGTCCTTCATCACCCCAGTGGTTGCACCCGTGCTGAAGACCATTGCCACACCAGTGGTTAAGCACGTTGCCGTCGCTCCCGTCGCTCATGTCTACCATCATTAATTGATTGATTTTATTATTGATTTGTTGCTTATTTTAAATAAATGCTGAATGTTTAACGAACTTGACAAGATTTTTCTAGTTTATATATTTTAGGTAAATATATATTAAATGAGAGAGAGAGAGAGAGAGAGAGAGAGAGAGGGAGGGAGATAAAGATAGATAGATAGATAGATGGATAGATAGATAGATAGATAGATAGATATAGATGAATAGGTAGATAGATAGATAGGAAGATAGATAGAGAGTTCCCAATTAATTAAATTTCCATAATTTACATTAGGAAGAGCGAGGCGATTGAAATTGTCCAAATGGGACTCCTTAGTATTCTTATCTCAGATATACGATTGATTTGATGTATATATAGATTGAATGAGATTTATAAAAACTTACATATATACATTATATATTCCTAAGCATACATACATCTTATGGCTACATTTTCTACTGTATTATATATAAATGTATTATATTAAAAAACTTTACAATTTGTTGTATAATTTTCTATGACATTGAATGTGATTCCCATGAAAAATATGTTATTCTATTTTAGTTCACATCTTTTTATTATGTATTTCATTTTATTTCTATTCACTGAATATTGTAATTGGAAGAAAGGTTTTGCCTATGTATAGAAATTCTTGTCAGATGCGTTGTAGCTGCGAGTTTTTTCGTATTTCAATTTCAATGAGCTGTGGAAGCATGATTGAATTTGATAAATTTGTTTATATATATTTTGTTGTAAGAGTCTTTGTCTTTGTCTTCAGGAGATATGAAAATAAATATAATGTAGAAAACAATTCCTCCCTCGCTACCAAAATAAGAGAAGTCTAATGAGTTTTAGTTTCCAAATTTGTTTATTATATATTTTTTATATATTTTAAGATTTTTTAAAATTCACTTTACCATCCTCCCCTCGCTAATAAAATAGTGGAAGTCTAATGAGTTTTAGTAGAAAAATTTCATTTTATTTTGTCATTTATGGCTGAACTATTCACATCCAAAGGGGGTAAAGCACAACTGCTTATTTGTGTAGGGCAGTGTAGGCAACTGGGGCACTGACCAGAGTTTTCACCAGAGGAGCTGAGTGCACGACGGGAACAGAGTGCACAACTGGAGCAGCGGCATAGGTGCTGATAACGGGTGCGGCATGGACGACGGGAACCGAGTGAACCAAAGGAGCAGCATGAACCACTGGGGCGGCATAGGTCTGGACAACGGGCACCTTGCGCACCAGATTCACATTGCTCTGGTGGGTAATGGCCGAGGAGGCACTGGTGTCCACGTAGGCGGTCTTGGTCAGCACAGCGGGCTGGACAATGGAGTGAGTGGCAGCCAGGAGACCAGGAGCAGCTGAAGCCACAGCAATGCAGGCAAACAAGGCGATCTGTAAAGTTGAGTAGAGGATTTATATTAAGCAATTCTGAAAATTTGACTCAACTGCTGAACTTACGAGCTTGAACATTTTGGAGTTTGGTTGGGTTTGGTTTGGTTGGAGTTGTGAGTCGACTGCAACTGCTGATGTTTGGGGTAGTGAACGAGTGCTTTTATACGAAGCTGGACTGTAGTTATTTTTGTTGATTACCTTTTGCTTTTTTCTTATTTTACTTTTGACTATTTTTTTGGTAATTTCAATTCTGGTTGGGCTTGAACTTGAGCCGTCAACCGGTTTGGCTAAGAGAGCAGCTTCTAAGCTTCGATAAATATCCAATGGGAAGTTCATTAACTGACCTAGGTTGGCCATTGTAAACCGCTTTATCAGTATGTGTGTGTATGTGTGGGTGTGTGTGTATATGTAATAGGAAGCTAAGTACTTACTTATTGTGCCATAAGTCTTGCTGCTGCTGACAATTGAATCAGCTTCAATGGGACCTCTAATTGGCTTTAGCTGTGCTCTGCGCTTACGCAAATTGTTAAGATGTGTGAAGCAGTGGGTGTGTGTGGGTGTATGGGTATGGTTTATCCTGCGGCAGACTTAATCTTAAATGCATCTGCTGGCATTTCGCTTTTATCTACGCTACCATCAATGTCATCTTCATTGGCATTTGCGTCGACCTAATTGAGTTGCAATCTTGACAACTTGCAATTCATTCATTTCATCATGCGTGGGCGTGTTCTTTCTCTCTGTGTATGTCGTCTCTAAGTCTTGTGTGTGGTTCTATCAATTGAGTTATGTGGCTTGCCTGTGACGTTACGTCGTCTAATCGATATGAGCTAGAACTGCCAGAAGTCGCGCCTCTTGCGACTTAATGAAAGATACGTCATAAGAGCAATTGAAAGAATTTGATAGTTGTGTTTCATAAGAGAGAATGAAACGATTTCATAGGTGTGCAGCATAACAGCACAAGTCTCTTATGAGAGCGACCCAATCGTAAGTCATGTCAAAAGAGTTCAATGAAAGTATCTTAATCGTCACAATTTGAACGAACAGATGAAAGACGAGCTGCAATAAATATATATAAAAAAAAAAAAAAACTTTATATAACTTAATAGAATCTCTAGAATACTTTAGAAAAAGATAAGCGGTAAAAACTCTTATACAATAATTAAGCAGTTAAACGTTTAGGTAAGAGTGTTCTATGGATGTATTCAGTTAGAAAGTTCCAATTATGGAAATCAATAGCATCTCAATTAACTCTCAATTATAGAATATTCTAAGACTTTTGCTTCCACCAAGTATCTCCCATACAATAAATGCCGACCTTAATAGATCATTTGTTTAATTGATAGAATCATTACGGCCAGCACACGGCATAGTATTTCCGGGCTTGATTTATGAACTTGAATTGCCATTGCAGAAGGTCAATCATATCTTTTACTTAGGCTACTAATCAATAATATTTATGGGAAATGTCATTTACCTTTAAGAAATTTCTGAAACTTACTTCTTAGCGTTCGTTTGAGATGCTATTATGCATAATTATGTCTAGGTCACGATATTTATTAGCATGTGAGTTTTTCCAAGGACAGTTTTTGAGAACTGTTATACAATAGTTAAACAATAGATATAGTTATAGTTATAGTTATAGTTATAATTAATTAGCACTTGTCGTCTACAATGTAAGAACAGAGATATTTAATGCAAGATTATTACATCTAAATATAACAGTTTTTGTAGTAATTGTTATACTGAACTGAAGTGCAGATCTACTTAAGAGTTAAACTTATAAATTTTAAGTATAACAGATGTTGGCTATTGCCATACAGCTCTGGTGTTCAGATTTAACTTCAATGTAAAGTTTTTATATATTTATAACATCAATATGATTTTGAAGCTTAAAAGGTTTGCATAACTTTCACACAGTACTGAAATGAATTTCTATCTTTAAGTAATCATTCATTGGTATAATTATGCTAACTGTTATACAATACTCGAGTTAAGATCTTCCCTTACTATGATCATAATTTCTTTGTATAACACTTTTTGGTTAGAGTTTCAGCAGTATCTGTTTGTCACGCACATCAACCTCATTTCAGTTTTCAAATCTTGAACTTGACTCAATTTTATTGTTGACCCAGTTTCATAGCCAATATCCAGAACACGACTGCAAGACATGCCTTGCCCTTATTCATACATTCATTCAGTTATGAAGTGGAGCGGGAATGGTAATTTGAGCCGTGTGCGCACACAGAAACAATATGAAATAAATTATACACATTGCAATTGGAGCTGCAACATTCAAATTAAAGAAAAATTGCAACATCGACAGACGCGTAAATGTGGTCGACGCAAAGATCCAGTTGATGTTGATTGTTGTCTCTGTGATTCATGGCCAAAAGCCAGACCTACATATGCTGTGGCTGCTGCTGTTGTTGTTGTTGTTGCTGATAGCCATAAAAATACTGCCAAGTGCAGCTGCCGCTATTAAGTGCCCACTTAAGGGGCTCCGTCTCAGGCCCTATGTCAAGGTTAAACCACGGACGACAAGCCCCACGCGTACTTAACCCACAATTTTTTTCCATACTTTTTTTTTTTGACAAGATCTTTGAATATTTTTTTTTTTGTTTTATTTTAATTTTATTTTTATGTTATTGTAATGTCGCGCCGCACGCCGTGACAGTTACACGTACTTAAGATAAATATCTTCAAAAATTAATTTACGCAGCCAAACATACAAGAGTCGACGTGCTTCACTCTTCACTCTGCACTCTTCGCTCTTATTGCATTTGCCTCTGCCTCTGCTCTGATCGTAAATCCTAATTTGTCATATGTGCTCAACTGCAGTTGAGGTAGGTTGAAGTTGAATAAGAATGAATTTATCAATTAAGTTAGTTGTAAGAGTGGTTTAGTGGTCCTTGAGGAGGTTATATTTAGCTTAAGTCTTGGTAAGGATATTTTTCTTTGTTAGCTGATTTAGAAACTTGGAAGGATGAGGTAAAGTATTTAAGAATGTTACTCTAACAGTTGATGATTAATTGCTTAGTTACTTAAACAATTGATTAGGCTAATCAGCAATCTGACTGTGAGTTGCTTACAATCAGTCAGTCAAGAGATCAGATCAGATCAGATAATTTGATAATTTTGTATTATGTTAATACCTAACTTGCTTATCAATCAAACAGATTACCAATTATTAGGTAACTCAAACTTATAAGAGATATATTTTAAGCTTTGAACTTTAAGCCCTCGAGATTTTAATTGTAGGTCATTGACTGATCAGTGAATATGATAATCAATTAATTAGACAAAACAAAATTTTAATTTAATCAATCAGTCAGTTAATCAATATATTAGACAATGTAAAGCCTGCAGTAGAAAAATTGTTTATTGTCATTAGATTGCTCATCAATCAATCAATCAGTCAACAACTTTTGCCTGTAATAGATAAATATTTGGTTAATTTCTTATAGTTTTCAAGCCTTTCGAGTCTTCAAAATCAACTAAATCAATCAACAAGCTCATTCTACCAATCAGAGTATATTTATCTAATAAGATTTTGATATATCACTATGCCCACTTCAACTGCATGCACATCAAAGAACCTTCAAGACCTTTCTTGATCTCTCTCTCTATACCAAATTGCTTCTGCGAATCTACCCAATTGGCAATTGTTTAACTCGTAAACCAGTTGAACCCATTTCTATGCCTAATTGTAGTCTTTAGGCCTTCAGTTGATCGAGCGCAACGAATTGACAATTGTCAATTTTGTCACTTTGATAATTTGCCCGTTTAGCAATTGTCAACAATATCAGTTTTGGGTATATAAACGTCTCATAGGCCTCATTGCTGTATGAGTTCTTACTGGAGTTCGGTGCTAGCCAATTCAAATTAAGACTAAATCCAATTCAACAGACATAAACAACATGAACAGAGCGGTAAGTGTGGCGGTGGAGGAGGAGAAGGGTAAATTTCTATTTAAATTATATTGAAATATTCTTCATCTTTATGAACAGTTGCTTTACTCTTTGGCATTTGCCGCCTGCTTGGCCTTTGTTGCTGGAGAAGCTGTGTGGCTGCATAGACGAGACGTGGTTGATGCAGTGCCTCAACAAACTAACAATCAGAGTTGTCTCGATATGACAAATCTCATCAGGAATTCGGACCAATCACAGACTTCGCTTCCACTTCATTGGAGCTATGCGGATTGCTGTCGGCTTAGCTTGAGCTAAGAGTATTAGCTAGCTTTGTATTTGTTGTTGATATTTGTATTTGTTTTTATTTCTAATAAAAGAAAATGTTGAATGTTAATTGAGTATTTAATTGAATTGTTGGAAAAATTAAAAATTAATGAGTTTTCTCCCATTTTTCCTATGCTTCAAATATTTTATATATATTTTAATATAATTTAATCATAAATTAAAAAAATCACAAGCCATCAATTCATGTTTCAATAATACTTTTGAGTATCTAATTTATTTTTCATATTTTTTTTATAATAACAAAACAATGTCGAGTGGAGTTCCTTAATGATGCAGAGTGTAGGCCAGAGGAGCGGTGTGGAGCACAGACTTGACCAGAGGAGCTGAGTGAACGACTGGAACCACAGCAGGAGCAGCATGCAGCAGAGGAGCAGCATGGATGGTGGTCTTCAGGACTGGAGCAACAACGTGCTGCACGACAGGTTTGCTGTGGACCTGAGTGATGCTCTGATGGGAGACAGCCGAAGGAGCGCTGTGCACAACGGTGCCCACCTTTGCCAGAACGGGCTCATGGATCACATGGTGGGTCTCAATCAGGCCAGCGCTGACGGAGGCAACCAGAAGGGCAACAATGGCGACCTATAGCACGAAGAAGATATAATAAGATATCCTTTATAAGAAGTCAGCTCCATCTGCACATGGAAATAAGAAACTTACGTATTTGAACATGTTGAGTTGGGTTTGGATTGTTTGTTGTCTTGCGCTGAAGATGACAGGGTTAACTGATGCTGTTTGGTTCTGTGTGAAACGCTTTTATAGCTAAGGGCTTGCGTATCAGTCAGAGAAGTCGTTCACCTTGATGCTGATAAGACAGCAGCAGCAGCCACTCAGGCTGTAGTACGAGCCATGCCTGCATATGCTTCGTGAGCTGCAGTTGTCGGAAATAATCTCAAACAAGTTGAGTTCGGCTTTGGTTAGGAGCTTCGGCTTCGGCTTGGACTTATTGCTGAGTCGCTGTGAAGGCCGCGGCTGTGCTTGGCTATTGCTCTATGTTTCGTGAGCTCCTCGACATGTGCTCGTTCTATATAAACACGACTGCAAACCCCCAAATTATCATCAGTCACAATTCAAAGCTAAACGAGTTAAAGTTCAAGCAAGCACAACACTCAAAATGTTCAAATACGTAAGTTCACTTGTTTTTGGGAATAGAGTTCAACTCTTGCTAAGCATCTATTCCTTTTATATAGGTCGCCATTGTTGCCCTTCTGGTTGCCTCCGTCAGCGCTGGCCTGATTGAGACCCACCATGTGATCCATGAGCCCGTTCTGGCGAAGGTGGGCACCGTTGTGCACAGCGCTCCTTCGGCTGTCTCCCATCAGAGCATCACTCAGGTCCACAGCAAACCTGTCGTGCAGCACGTTGTTGCTCCAGTCCTGAAGACCACCATCCATGCTGCTCCTCTGCTGCATGCTGCTCCTGCTGTGGTTCCAGTCGTTCACTCAGCTCCTCTGGTCAAGTCTGTGCTCCACACCGCTCCTCTGGCCTACACTCTGCACCATTAAATTCTTTTTTGTGACAGTGTTTGTTTGTGATACGAATTTTATGAGTTTTTGTTTTTGAATAAAGTTTTTAGTTTCATGTAACAAGAATGTTTTTCTACAAATTGGACTTATTGGCAGTCTTATACTGCCTAGCTGTCTTCTACAGCTGCAGTCTTATACAATAATCCTTTGCATACTTTTAGGCTGTTCGTTAAATTGAAAACACTTAAAATTCACTCGCTATAGGAATTATTTGTCAGGGCATTTTATTTGCATACAAATAGAAACTAAAAACATTTTTTTTTTTTTTTTTGTGATTTTTCGTTGTTGCTTAAACAGGGCACGTGAAATTTCAGTGGTTGCATTTCAGTGGGTACATGTCAGTATGTCAGTGTGCGTGCGTGTGTGTGAGTCTGTCTATTTGTCTGTCTGTGTGTGTGGCGCGTTTAGCTATTGGCAACTCTCCTTTACCAGACGCTCTTGACCAGAATCGGCGATGGATGCAGCTGGCTGACCGAGACGTGCGACACGGCAGAACCGGGCACCACCTGAACAACGCGTGGTGCAATGGCAATGGGGCCAGCCACTACTGGTGGTGCAACGACAGGTCCCCAGATGCTAGGTCCCACCACAGTGGGTCCCCACAGGCCGGGTGCTGGTGCTGGTGCTGGCGCCGGCACAGGCGCAGGAGCGGGTGCAGCAGCCGCCAGGCTCAGCAGAGCAACGAAAACGCACTGCAAGACATGGAATTAGGATTAGAACTGGAATAGAATAATTCCTATGTGGCGGCACTTACCAGCTTGAACATATTATTAGGTTGATAGTTGGCAACGATTTGACATGCCATTGCCCAGAACGCTAGCCTATTTATAGTGCATCAGTCGAGTGCACACTGTGCAAGTGCACATGAGTGTGTGTGTGTGTGTGTGTGTGTGTGTGAGTGTCAACGCCTCTGCTGTCCACATTTGGCCTGGCAACAAACACGGCACCAACAACATGCGACACTTGATGCAGCTTGCAAACCCTTCCGGGGGCAGGTTCTCAATGCATTCAATGCATTCAATGCATTCAATGCACTCAATGTTCTCGATGTTCTTGTCTTGCTTGACTAGACGCAACAGGTTATGGACATGAACATTGGCTGGGCGACAGGCGCGGTTCGCGCTGCCCACTCGCTCGCTCGTGCAACGCGGCGTATGCTTGATATCATTACGCGAACTCAAGCAAAGAAAGACCGCCTCAGGTTCGCTATGTGTGTGTGTGTGTGTGTGTGTTTGCTGGCCTGCTCTTTGCACTTTTGGCTCGCATAAATTAAGCCAAAGCTGTTGGCAATTGTTGATTAATGTGAGCACTTTGTTAGACAATTGTCGCTCAGATTGTCTTGTGTTAATATTCAAACAGTTGCACATCATGCATTTACCTACAGCTGTTTCTTTCACATTATTATTACCAAGCTTTGCTCGAGCAATAAAGCAATCAAATTGTAGACAGTTCAACTATTTAGCCCAACCTGTTGCCAATCGAAGCTGAGGTCAGTTTGCACTACTGTCTTAAATCGAGCTAAATTACAATTTTTATTTATGTAAAATATTCATAAATGATATTGCTTAAGTTTTTGAAGACTATGTTCCAGCAATTGCTTTGCTCACCTTTAAGTAACTTTGCTCGGCGCCAAATTCATCGTCGCTGACTTGATTTGATTTTAATTGAGTGAACTTAGGAAATGTTCGCTTTAGCTCTTTAGTCGTTTCCACTTTTCACCCACCTGAGCAGCTTTGCAGCTAATTAGCTCAATTTAGCTAAATGCTCGACGATTTGCCTGGACTTATGGGGCGGACAGCTTTTGTCAGCTGTATGCATTTAATATTAGTTGATTTATGATTGCTCCATTTAATTGGCAACGTGTTGTCGAGCTTAAATCTTATGCAAACAACAATTTGAACTTGAACAATTTTTGCATAGAAAAGGAACACTTAAAGAGGTCAGTGTTTCGTCATCTATTTAGTTTGCTATTCTTTGAACTGCATCGCCTAGTTTATCTAGCTGGTTAGTCGTAACATATCGCTTTATCCATCTATCTTTAGCACCATTTGTGGCACTCTGCATACGTTTTCTGCTAATGCACTCATTTGCATAACACAGAAACTGCATTTGATGCCGCACACACACACACACACACACTCACACACATGGATCGACCGACACATGGCTCTGAGCAACGTGTCAGCCGTGTCTCTCATAAGCTTGGGAAACAGCTCAACAACGATTCACGCTGCCTGCCACTGGTGTCATATGATAACTCGCTGATTACATGCTAATTATGTCACCTAGTCGCTTAGCTTTGGGCCAATCATTCAGGCCCACACAATGGCGCTGACAACATGCGCATGATGAGCACAGTTTTCTAGTGAATTCATGTTTACAGATAGTTTTCATTAATATGTTTTCATCATGGAAAATCGAGTGTAACTTGAATGTTTACTAAGTAGTTTAGATTAGTCAAGCATAACAAAAATCTATGCTTTATGCATGGGTTAACTGATTTTTCTAGGGGCTTTTCATTTTTTCAGCTTGAAAAAAGAAAAAACTATTTAAATAAAATAAAAAATTTCAATTTGCAATTCTTTTTTTTTTTTTTTTTTTTTTCCATTTTTCTACTATTTCCATTTTTCTCTAAAATCTATATTTAAATTATTCATTTAATTTTATTCTAAACCAGGAATAGGCATTTTATTATTTGAAAACTAAAAAAAATTGTCGCTTCATTTAATTTAAGATTTCTAAAGAGCAGAACTACTACTTTGATCAACACTATTCAATATATTACGAATTAATCGAATCTATCGCTAATTTCGTGTCACGAATTGTCATAATATGTCCATCTCTATATATTATAACCGCATGCGTTAACTTCCCCCATGGCTGGAAGCAGGCCTAAAGAGATTGTTTATGTTCCGTGTAAAGGGAAACCAGTTCAATTGTCTAAAGAGCTGAAGGGATGCGGGGTAATTAGGTTGATATAAGCTATCGCCGTAGTTAGCTAAATAATCAGTTATGCCGATTTCCTTCTTGACGTCAGGAAACAGAGTGCGGAATTTAGCATATCAATTACTCGGCGTATACGCAATCAAATTGCGACGTAAGCCACAGTTAGAGACAACCAAATGCGTTGCACGCAACAAGCAGAGTCCAAAAATATTATGAATAAATGTTATTATAGTAAAAAATGATTATATTTACTATATTTTTTTTTTTAACTGTGAATACTCTATAATTATAATACAAATAATGTAATTATATTTATTTTTTAAACTTTTATTTAAAATTTCTCTATTACATTCATCGAGTTGTAGCTGTCGAACCATTTGCACACACATATACATACATACAGACAGCTGGTCAGCAAGCAAGCGGGCGGGTGGTTAAGGTGGGTGGTGGGTGGTTGTTTGATTGGTGGTTCAGCCAGTCGAGTTTAGTGCAAGTGATAATCATGGAAGTCATGATGATGATGGAAATGATAGGGATCGTAGGGATAGGCCTTGATGATGGGCGCTGGATGATAGGTCTTGATGATTGGTGGATGCACCACAGTTTTCACCACAGTCGGCAGCACCACTGGCTTGATAATGTGATGGGGAACACTGTGCACTACCGTGGAGCTCTGGTGCGACACGGCCGCAGGCACATGCACAATTTTGGCCACATGCAGCGGCTCGATGTGGTGATGCGCGGGATACAATGGATATTCCGGATAATGATGATGGTGGCCATGCAGGAAGCCAGGACGAGCAGCGGCCAAGGCGCACAGCGCAAGCAGCGACAGCAGCTGGAAAGGATTAGTTTAGTGTAACTCCTTGGATATGCCATTATCCTCTCCATGCGCTTACCAATTTGAGCATTTTGTTGTTATTTGATATCCTCTTTTGTATTATTGTTGTGTGTTTAGTGGGGTGCTCGATGGCTTGCAGCGTGCAACTGATGCCACCATGACACCACGTAGTGGCTTTTATACACTTGGCATCTTGCATCAGTTGCCGGTGGCTACACCAGCAGCAGCAACAGCAGCAATAGCAGCTGCCACCGCTCGACAGCTTCAACAGCTGCAGATGCTCTCATTGTTTGTCGCGATTTTCAATGCAACATTTCCGCAGCACCACCTCCCCCAACTAAACAGCAGCAGCCGCAGCAGTAGCAGCAGCTCCACCGCCACCGGCAGCAGCCACTTTGCTATATCCGCGCTGCTGGCTTTTAGCCATGCTGCCACTTGCATCCGCAGTTGCAGTTGCCGTTGCAGTTACCTTTGCTTTGGCTGTTGCAGCAGACGCTGTAATTGCTTTGCTTTTTGCTCTTAGCTTTGACTTAACACTAGCCTACAAAGGTTTTGCATTTAATTGGGCTATAATTTTGACAACTTAGTGTTGTGGATTTACATGCAACATAAATATTCTCCATTCTCCTATCTGTATCTGTATCTGTATCTGTATCTGTATCTGTATCTGTATCTGTATCTGTATCTGTATCTGTATCTGTATCTGTATCTGTATCTGTATCTGTATCTGTATCTGTATCTGTATCTGTATCTGTATCTGTATCTGTATCTGTATCTGTATCTGTATCTGTATCTGTATCTGTATCTGTATCTGTATCTGTATCTGTATCTGTATCTGTATCTGTATCTGTATCTGTATCTGTATCTGTATCTGTATCTGTATCTGTATCTGTATCTGTATCTGTATCTGTATCTGTATCTGTATCGTATCTGTATCTGTATCTGTATCTGTATCTGTATCTGTATCTGTATCTGTATCTGTATCTGTATCTGTATCTGTATCTGTATCTGTATCTGTATCTGTATCTGTATCTGTATCTGTATCTGTATCTGTATCTGTATCTGTATCTGTATCTGTATCTGTATCTGTATCTGTATCTGTATCTGTATCTGTATCTGTATATCTATATAATATTATCTATCTCTATATTTATCTATAATTATTTTTTTTTCTTTTTGATAATTTTATTTTCTTGTAGCTTAGTTTAGTTCTCTTTGTTTTCCCACTTCTGTTTCGCTCTGAACTCTTTGTGCTAAACTTTCAGATCACAAACTCTGATCTATCCTAACTCATGTTTATCCTGAGCTGATCTTCAATCACAGCTCAGCATGTTCAACACTCAGACTACAGCTCAATCAAGCGTGACTGAAGACGATTGTTGTTGTTTATGTTGTTCGACTACAACTATTGCCCATCGTAATTGCCAAAGCATTTGCCTACCTATACTCGTACATAGTTTGTACCTTTGCTTTTGCTCATGTCGCACCACAAATTGTGCCTTTGGTTCATCGCAAATACCGTTACTAATGTTTATCGTTGTTGCTGTTAGTGTTGAATTGGCTTGCAACACTTGGTGGCTGCTGCTGCTGCTGCAAGCATAATTTATGCCAGTGTTACATTTGCCTGCAACGACCTTGACCAGTCAGCCAAATTGTAGAGTTTTTTTTTTATTTTGTTGAAATCTTTTTGTTTTTTCTTTAGTTATTTATCTTTTGGCGCTTTGGCACTTACAACGGAAATTCACACTCGCCAATTTAATTGTGCAGCTTTTTGTTTGTTATCCGTGGAAATAAGTTGCAATTCTAGTTAACCTAATAGATATAGATATTAAGGCTGAGAATTTTATATCATAAGCAGCAAAAGAAACTAACTGAACTTTGGTTAACAAGTTGAAAAAAGAGCTGAACTCTTCAGTTTGCTGAAGTTTGAATACTCTGCAGTTGCTTTTCAGAATTTTTAGTGATCAAAATATATATACGTATCACCTGCATATATTATTTTTATAATACAGCAACCTTTGCCTAAAGCCAGAAAGACAGGCTTGTAAAAACTATTAATAAGATGATTTTGAGACAGAGATTAAGATAGACTCACATAAGTAGCCGATTACTGCTGCTAATGAAGTACATATACACATGACAACAGACTATAGTCATTACAGCGCACCCTTTCGCCACAATTTTGAAACTCTCAGCAAGTGTATGAGAGAATTTGTGACAACAAGTGACACTTGGCTGTTGGCTGTTAGGATTGAGTGTGCTGCGATGGCTGCATTTGGCTGTGATATTTAACTTGGCAAACTGGAGCTACAGCAGCTACAAAAAGTTCACGAACGCGACATTCAAGGTGCTCCACTCGGCTAGAGGGGAGCTCATTAGAATGCCGCTGCAATTGACAGGCAACAAGCGACAAGTGCGATTGGAGTGTGCAGCTCGACGACGCCAAATGTCAAATGGATGCAGAACCCCCTCCACCAGGCACCACTCACCCACTCTGTCTTTTAGCAATGAGATTAATCAGGCTGCAATTGAATATGAAAATATTTGCACAACAATTTACTTAAGGCTTAAGGCTTAAGTCAATTCGCTTGACCCACAGCGAACACACCCGAAACTCATTTTATCTCAACCAGGAAATATTGCATCTTTTACGCTCTAAATGTGCAGAAAAAAAAAAACAAAAAGCAAAACAGGATTTTGCTGCATGCTGCAATCGGGCTGTTTGCCAAGCCATTCGCTTTCGTTTTAGTGGGTTAGTAGTGCAGACGTTGCGCATATTATAAAATAAAAAATAAATTAAAAAATTTCAATGTTATTGCTATGAAAACAATTTGCACACATCCGCTGACCAGCTAAAAATGTCGTAGTTGATGGACACAACTGACCTTAGCATCGCCAGCCAGCACGAACTGCCAAAAGACTTTGCCCACCTGTTGCTGCTGATGCCGCGACTGCTGCTGCCGCTGTTGCTGCTGCTGCTATTGCTTTATTAAGCATACGCTACGGTGTCCCCGGCCAAGCGCTGCGTGTCAATGCAATTACGTATCGAATGAAACGACTCGAAATTGCAAATATTTCCAAATGCACTTTTCATATTATCGCTAAGCGAACAATCCAGTAACATAGTGCAGCTGCTGGCCCCAAAAATATAGCAAAGTAAGAGTGCTAGAGTCGGGCATAAGCGACTATATGGTACTCTAGAAATAGATAACTGAAAAAAGGGCATATTATATATATTTTTGTGTTCTGTGCGTAGCTAAAAAATAATTTGATGTCTGTAGCTTTCATGGACTGCGAGACTCAAAGGGAATAGCAGAAAGCCAATTTATTCACTTCACTTTATTTATTCACTTAATCAACATACTCCTCTTACATTTATTCACTGTATAGGGTATAGTGACTTTTTTTCGTTTCTTTGCGCAATCTCTGACTGACTATTCGACTCGGTGACTGTTTGACTGTTTGACTGCCGCACTGACTGACACCTGAGCGAACTGTGCGCGTTGCCTGTCAGGACAGCTCCCATTTGTATTGTTGTGGGGCGGCGGTTTTCATGTTCGGGCACAGCATTTACAAATTTAGTCAAACTGCATGTGCAGCATAAAATCTGTTCGAACAATATATACAACTGTATATATATGACACCAAGATTGATAGTCAGTTAAGTAGATATGTGTATTCATTATTTTCAGCTGGCATGCGCATAACTAAGTCGAAATGGTTTGTGTTTTAGGAGTAAGTCATTGCTAGAGCTGTTGAGTTGTTGAGTTGTTGCTGAATGTGGGCAAAGCCTTTGGGGCATTGTTTGATAGAATGCATAAGTATTATATTATATTGGTTTAGATGTTGCATATTGCATTTGTATCTTTTTTTTTTTTTTTTTGGCTTAATAGGCTGAGTTATTTAAGGGAATGATTTGATGATGCCTAAATAGATATGTTTGCTTTAGATAAATATTTTTAAAATATTTTCTTTAGATAAACTGAAGATTCTTAAATGCGTTGGCTATTATAAAATGGCCAATACAGTTTTGGACTAGCCTTATAATGGGAAAGACTTACAACAACTTATTGAGTAATCGTATCTTTTATTATATTCAGTTATTATAGAGCTCAGACTAGATCTTCATATATGATAGATGGCAATTTCAGTTCAGTTTGAGATACAGCTCTATAGTTTATTTAAATCTCTTATATATTTAAATCTCTTTAACAGACACTTCTGTACTTACAATCAGATGCTGTTTGAGAGCTGTCAGTGTTGATTACTTCTTCTATAATGCATATATCACTCTAGTTCCCTAAGATTGAGACATCAGAACAAATGCACTTATTAACACCAGCTTCATCACTTAATTTTCTAGACAGTAAACCCAGCTTTATATCAAAGATTTCCAATTGAAAACAAAATGTTCATCTTTATCTCTCTTGCCTATTGCTGCATTAAAAATATCCAATAAATGGTAAATATTGGCCTTCATGGCCAATGCATAAATATCACTCTTTTCAATTAAATCAATTATTATAGAGTTTAAGTATATTTGAACTGCGCTCAGCTCAGCTACACAGCACCAAATCAAGCTCCATCTAAATATCCACTCTAATTGCATAATAATTTCTATATATTCAGATCCAAATTAAATTCCAATTAGCAGTTTTTATAGATATTTATTTATAAACAGGATGGCTACCACATTTTTCGATTAATTCGTTATCTGCGTGCTGATTTCCGTATATTGTCGGCGTTTATTATTTTGTTGTCAGAATTACTAGATAATTCTCGACCTTCGAGACAATTAGTTCGAGCGAAATGACAAACAAAGAGTAAAACGTTGACCAATTCGCATACGAGTTAAATACAAAATGAACACAAAAGGTGACGTTGATTCAATGTACTGATCGGTAATTGCTCCACTTGGCTTTAATTAAAAGTTAAGTTAAAGAAAATAAAAAACAAGCAGGCTGGCAGGCTGGTAGCCAAGCCGGCAGCTACTGGTTGGTGTAACAGACAGATTAAACGATCTATATAGATATATCTGTGTGTTCATTGTTATGCAAGCCAGGTGAGCGCGCTAACCAGAATTGTCGCAAGACTGTCGCCTGGAAGCCGAGCTGAGATAGTTTTTGTGTGGGTTGGCCATAAGGCGTACATTACCCCCAATAGAGCCCCGGATATATTGGAGCCAAAGGAATTCCATTGGAGCTAACCTGAACAGCAATTGTCGTGAGTGTCTGGCTCCAAAATAGAAATCGACAACAAAGAAAATCTATTAAAAAGCACTTTTGGCATGGCTCAAGAATATTATTTGTAAACAAAATATGACAGGGACAGCACAGATACAGAAAGAGTGAGAGAGAGAGAGAAACTGGAATTATATGTCGCCAGTTTGCAATGGTTATTCATTAATCACAAAATAGCTGACAAATGGTCATAACGGCGACAGCTCACAGTTGCTAGAATGGTGTTGTATACAGCAAACAGTTTGCAATGATTATTACAAAAGCGGAACTCGCCAGAGATAAACAGACAGACAGAGACAAAGAGAGAGAGAGAGGTGAGCTAGAGAACAAGAGGGTGAGAGAGATATATACACATTTTATACTATTGAGAGTGAGAGCAGCGCAAAAGATCATTTCAACGCATTGTCTATGTGGGCAGACTCCGTCTTGGCGTTTGTCTTGTTGGCCCGTTGCGCTCTGTGCAGATTAACATAACAGGAAATTACAATTATTGCTCACTTTTAATGCGAAATGTACTTGGCTTTATTATTTTTTAAATACCCTAGAGACATGTCTACATGCTATTCACATGCAATAAAGTGTGTTAGTTGAGCGAGGTCTAGAAAACGCATTGCTCTAGGCATTTAGAGTTTAGTATTGCTTAGAACTCTTCTATGTGAACTGAGCTGCCTGGCTTGGCTTATTTATGAAATTTTGTACAGCTGCTAGAAACTCTAGAAATATATTTAATTTTTACATGTATAAAAAAAATCTATAAATTCTTGATAAAATCATTCAGTTAAGTCAGCTTTCCACATTCGTTGCTATATTATATGATATAAAATATGAATAAGCCTTTAGCTAATCTTGAAGTTCTCTGAATTTCTCACCAATTTTATCTAAAACAGTTCTATGTGAACTCAGCTAATTTCCATGATTTGTTACTACAGCTACTTCTTCTTGCCACACCTAGCATATAAATGAAATGTTTATCAGCTATTTATCAAATGTATATCAAATCGTAAAGTTAGATAGGCTACACATTATAGAGCTTTAAAATCTAGCTGCCCTTGAGGCATTCCATTATCGATCTTCTTCGTTTCCAATCATTTCTGCACATTCTACGTGATTCGCAAGCAAACGCCAAACAAATTCTATGTCAATTACCTTTCTTCATAGTTTATAGCCTTGAAATGGCGATCCTCAGTTTCATCTCTGGAATCCACAACGAATAACTCGCACAGACAGACAACAAGTCATAAAAACAACTTTGGCAATTTGGCACTGACCATCGCCACGCACTGAACTTGAGCCACTTGCTGTAACTGTTGCGTGTTGCGTGGCAGTGACAATTGCGTAGTGGTTGGCTGGTGGTGCGTGCCGCCAGACAGACAAGCAGACAAACATGAACCACGAACAATTTTCACGGTCAACTTGGCTTGAGGAAAAACTGACTGAGCCAAAGCAGAGACAAAAATGTTGTAGCTGTTGCTGTTGTTGCCGCTGTCTGTTGTTGTTGTTGGGTGTGTTGCAAGTGGCAGACGCTGGGTAAATGGCCAACCCACTGGCCAAGTGCCCAACTGGCCAACTGCTGCGACAGCTGACGTCGGGCAGCGATTCGCTTTTGACTGGTTTTCGTTGTTGCTGTCGTATATATTTTTTTAATGGGCTGAACGGAAAAACTGTAAACGAAAGCAATGTGGTTGCTGTGGTTGTTGTTTGTCTGGCTGTTGAATCAGCTGCAGCAGCCCGTCAACCCGCCTGCAACACTCGGACATTCGGGTGGGTCGCCGTCGGCAGGCTTTTTTTTCTTAACGATGCAAAAAAAAAAAAAAAAAAAATTATTATTATTGTATTTTCTGCACTTTTGGAGTTTTGAATTTGGATCTAGCATAGCCAAGTCTATGTGTGTGTGTGTGTGTCTTAGGTTTTGTGTATAAAAGCTGTTGCAAATTTACAGCTAGCAACAGTAACCAGCGACGCGTCAACACAGACCCACAGTTCATTTCTAAAGCCAAGTAACTAACTCCCAGGATTAGCTAAAATGTACAAGTTGGTAAGTTATCTCGCTGTCAAGACGAGGATTGCCGCAAAATCTTAACTGCTAATCTTCTTGCTTTCAGGTGGTGTTGTCTGCTCTGCTCGCTGTGGCCGCTGCCCGTCCTGGCTATTTGGAGGCAGGTCCTCTGCTGCATAGCTATGCCGCGCCAGCCATCATCCATGAGCCCGCCTTGGCCAGCATTGGCCATATTGTCAAGTCCATTCCGACCGCTGTCTCGCATCAGAGCATCAGCCAGGTGCACAGCTCGGCACAAATTGTCCAGCCAATTGTGGCACCCATTGTGAAGACCTATGCCGCACCCATCATCAAGACCTATGCTGCTCCAGCTCTGCACACCAGCATCCTGTCGCCGTCCTGGGCCTCTCACGGCTGGGCGTCGTCATGGTAGACAGCTACAACATCGGCTCTGATCGGAGTGGCGCTTCAGCAGATGAGATAACTCTTGGCTGAAGCAATGCGACAATTTCTATCATCTATCTATATACTACTTAGTGTTCCCCCATCCTCTCTTTCGACTGATGTAAATAAAAGTTTCATAATTTCATAATCGAATCTTTTGTGGTTTTTATGTATTTCAATTTATAATATATATATAGAATATAATATATATATAGAATGTAATATATATATAGAATGTATATATTTGTGTGGATTCAGTTTAACGAATCGAGGATTCAATTTTTCAGTTTTTAATTAAAATATTTAGCTCAAGCCTTAAGATGGGCTTCAGATGTGCTCATCTTGCAACGGTTTGTAGTCCTGCTGCTCTACATGAATTTTCCAACCTTTTACTGAATTTGCATGTAATGCATAAAACTCTTAAAACAGTTTAACTTTCTAGATGAATTTCTGTGTCTATAAGATACAACTAGAATTTATAGCTATATAAAATTTAGTGACTTTACTTTTAAATATGTGAGCATGTCATAAAGACAGGTATAACTAGCTAACATAGTTATAGCTATGCATAAACTATTTAACTGCCGTGCGAATTGTGATATACATTTTTGAAGTGTTTACTTGATTTACTTATTTCAGCTGAGATAATTAAATAGTCAACATACAAGTTAACTTGGCAAAGAGTATACAACACAGAGATACCCTTTGAACAGCTGTGAAGTTGTAGCAGTTAACACTCTCAATCATTTATATAGCTTTTGATTTATGAGGGAATGAACAACTAGGCCTAATTGAGACTCTTATTGGATATAGAGAACAGGTGCATGTGTAGAACTGAACTGCAGATATATAAATATTTATTATTATAAATGTTTGCTGCCTTTTGCAAAAAGTTTATACTCGCATTCTTAACTGATGTTATAATAAATACTATTTCTATCATTTATTCTTATCATCAATTAAACTACCCTCGCATATTCGAGCATAAGATTGTTCTCTTAACTACGTAGTAATCTCTGAAGCTTAGCTTACCAGCTAAACTAACTTAAGCTATTCTCAGATTTAAATTTTTTCTTTTTAACATCTGCACCTTAATAAACCACATTAATGATAATAAGAAAAAAAATAATAGCATACCCTTTACAATTTGACAGTTTATTGCTGCGCTTTAAAGCTTCCACTGAACATCACGCTGCGCACGTAGCGTGGCTGAAAGCCAAATGGAAACTGTAATTGAAATTGAAATTGAAATTGAAGTCCAAACCTTGCGCCGCTGACCCTGAAAGAACTGAGACGCACTTAAAGTGCAAGTAATGCAACTGAGGGCAGGAGCTAATGAAGGGCCAATGGAGCAGCGAGCAGTTGGCCAATGGTCGCTCGAAAACGCAGACACGTAAACTGGTTGGCTAGCTTTGCCAATTGTTTTGGTTGTGTGTTGGGACTGTGGCTGAGTAGAGTTGAGCCGTCCACCGACGCTAATTGCTTATTGAATGTCTGTGAGAATTGAATCTGATATGGTTTCTTTTTACGTGTTTCGTGGCTGTGCGTATGTATGAAGGCCGTGCGTAGAGTACCGACTGCTGCTGCTATATAAACACCGCCTGCAGTTGGCATATCATTCACAGTTCTCGCTAGAAACTCAAGCCCAACAGTCAATACAGACCACACTTAAACCCAAAAAAAAATTATTTCAATCATGTTCAAGTTGGTGGTATTGTCTGCTCTGCTCGCCGTAGCTGCTGCTCGTCCCGGTCATCTATATGAGTCGCCGTTGGTCTATTCCGCACCCGCCGCCACCATCGTTCAGGAGAACGTCCTGGCCAAGGTTGGCGCCGTTGTGAAGAGTGTGCCCACATCTGTCTCCCATCAGAGCCACTCGGTGGTGCACAGCTCCGCTCATGTGGTTGAGGATATCGTCGCTCCAGTTGTCAAGTCAACGCCTGTGGTTAGCTATGCCGCCGCTGCTCCAGTGGTGCACACCTCATATGCTGCTGCTCCAGTTGTGCATACCGCTTATGCTGCTGCTGCTCCAGTGGTGCACCAAACATATGCCGCTGCACCAGTTGCCCAGATTGCTGCTGCCTCGCCGCTGACCTACACCGCCACCGGAGTGTGGTAAGGAAGCACCACTGCACCACTCAAATACCGATAGTGGAACGTGCATTTTGTTGGACGGTTTTGTGATACGAATTCGAATAAATAAATACAAGTTTTTGCTTTGAATATCGATTGAGTCTTATTTATTATTCAGTCTCTCCTAACTGAGTCCTTGCTGCATTTCCTTGCCCCCTGGGTCTTTACTCTGTCGGGCACTTCCTCTTAACTAGCAGTCCATGACTGTGAGTATTGAGTCGTATACGTAATGTACGATGTAAACAAGTCTCGTTAAATAGTTGTTGATTATCCAACTATGATATACTTGTACTTCGCTTTATATGTTGCCTTCATGTTAGAACATTTTCTAAGAAATCAGCTTTTATGTACGAATTTGTTATCTTTAGTAATTGTTTCCATTTGCATTTAATTCCCATCTGTTTATTGACCAATAACAACGCAATCCGTCTATCATTACTATTTACAGTTTCCTAATTCTGCGCAATTCTTTTGTGATTGGCTCTTACAATTGCAATAGTATTAGTGAGAGGCTAGTGTGTTGTAAAAATAGAATCCATTTGAGTTTGCGTTCTGCTTGAAAGAGAGAGAGAGAGTGAGGCAAATATACTGTTGTTGAACTTAGTTCCTGCTGTTGCTGCGTGTGAGCGAGACGGCTACATAAGCATTATGAGCAGGCTCCTTATGATTTGAATAAGCGAAGGGAACGCAACTAGAAATGGCGAGTCTGAAAACTCATACGGGAATTAGTTTTTCGACACAGGTATAAAAATAATCAATTAGAATGGGAAACAATAAAAATTACCCAAACACGATACATAACAACACAACTTATACTGCTTTTACAATTTCATGATAAGTCAATAAGCAAGAACTATTCCCCATGAATAAATATAGCTACAGTTCAACAACTTATTGCAGCAAAGTTCTTGAAACGCACTATAATTGCCATATCACATTCTCTAGCTAGTAGATGCCCTTCAACTAGTATTACTTCTGCACTTCCAATTCAATTACTATATAAGCCTGTTCTATATGTAGCTATTTATATGCTACCGGGTATATAAATTGTGATAGTTGTATCCTGCCACTGCGCAGGTTCAAGGCCAATGACGCGTTGGTCAATGAACCTGCAATGCGAGCAGCAATAGTAAAACGGAAAGTACATCCATCGTTGCTGTAGATGGCATCCCCAGTGACAGCTATCAGGAGCAGCAAATGCACTGCACAAAAAAGAATTTGTTGGAATAATATACAATAAAGCATTGTTAATTAGAAAGAACAGTTTTAGTTGGAATTTGAAACAACTATTAAATAAGTTAGTTGCGCTTAATGAGCAGGCATTCGTTTATCATTAAGAATAACTTTTTTACAGTCAATCAACTTCTGGACAGGAGTAGCTGTATTTAGAATTCATCCTGGATCGAGCCATGTATACTTAAATTTTTAAAACATTTTATTTTCAAGTCTGTAATCCCTACTTTTGCTCAACATTAATGCAATAACACCTATATCTAATATGTATAAATATATATATATTTATAATGAATCCAAATCTCTCATTTCTTTTTCTCAGTGCCAACATCAACTGCACCGAAAGTAATGAATTTAACAGGCTCTTTAATGTAATCTCTGCCCTTCTTAATGAAGCTCTTCGCCTGGTCGGGTAAAGCGTCGGTCAGTTTATCCAATACGTTGCGCCTAAACATTGCATGTTCCTTTGCGGAGTCCTCCTCAACTGTGCCGAGGCTAGCAGCCCCGCTCGTTGGCAACAGCAGCGCAATGCTCACCAACTGTATTAAGAGGGAAATAGACTTATGATTGCGCTTCAAGGTTATTTATCAATATAACGCTCACCAGACTGCCCAAGAGAATCATCATGCTTGTGATCGATTCGAAATACAACTATGGACGAATGAAAGCTTTTCACTCGCCTTATATAGCACTCAAACCATGCAGATGGCTGACCAGCTGAATTAGCTAGAAAATATCCATTGCATTTGCAATACGTTGGAAAAGTGTCGCAGATCTGTTTACAAAGTCAACAATAAATGCCAATGTACGCGAAATTGATCGACAACGACCAAAAATAAACCTCGTACCGGGGCCAAAGAGTTTTTTGACTAATGAGCCACGCTTTGTAAATGAAAATAAGAGTGGGTTGGGTCGCTCGGCTCGGAGACTGTGCTGACAAAATAACAACTACCTGAGCGCGGTGCGTAGCTGGAATTGGCCGCGAATTATAATCTGGTTTATGCGAGACAAGAATCCGTTCAGGCACGTACGTATCACTACTTATTGTATAGTCACTGTATACATATGTGTGTTTGTGTGTGTGTGTATGTGTGCGTGCGCCTTGAAAGTGAAGTTCAAGTATAAAAGCCAGCGACAATTCGTCAACGGGCACAGTCCAACCTAAGACACAAGTCAAAGAACCAGACAACCACATCTATCCAAAATGTTCAAATTGGTAAGCATAGCGTCGTGTTGGGATGGCTCACTCGATTATCTTGCTCTATCGTTTTCAACAGTTCGTTCTCGCTGCTCTGCTCGCCGTCGCTGCCGCTCGTCCCGGTCATTTGGCTGCCGCACCACTGGTCTATAGCGCACCCACCGCCGTCGTCCAGGAGCCTGCCCTAGCCAAGATTGGCGCCGTGGTCAAGAGTGTGCCCACCGCTGTCTCCCACCAGAGTGTCACCCAAGTGCACAGCACCCCAGTTGTTGAGGATGTGGTTGCGCCCGTTGTGAAGACCACTCTGCATGCTGCCCCCGTGACCACCTATGCCGCTGCTGCCCCAGTTGCCACCTATGCTGCCAGCTATCCAGTGTCCACCTACTCGGCGCTGCCCACCACATATGCCGCTGCCCCTGTGCCATACCTGAAGAGCGTGTCACCACTCGCCTACTCTGCACCACTGGCCTACTCGGCACCACTGCTGCACCACGCACCCCTGACCTACGCCAGCGCCTGGTAAGAGCGAGAGAACGAAAGATTTTGAAAGACGTTGTTGACTTGTGTTCCACCAAAAAAAAAAAAAAATTAAATACAAAAATTCAAATCCGAATCCAAGCCTTATTTATTACAGGGTATACGAGTATACCCTTCACTTGAGATAGATGCTGGGATAGCTAAGTGCACCCGCATTCCAGCCGGGATTGTACCATTCACTGCTGTAGCTCAACGGGCTGCCGGCATAGGTTGTATAAGTGGTTGGGTGGTGCTCGTAGATGGGTCGCAAGTACGGACGCTTCTCGTGCACCACCGTCGAGCTCTGATGCGAGATGGCGGCTGGCAAAGCGTAGTGCTCATAGCCCAACACTGTGGGCGCATACTCGATCGTTTCATAGCTGGGCAAGTAGCTGGGCCGAGCCTGGCCGAAAGCCACACAAACCGCGCACAACACGAACAGCTGCAAGAGAATCCACTAATTAGTTATCCAAGCGAAACAGCGTATCCATAATCTCACAGTTTTGAACATCTTCAATTTTTGGCTTGTGATCACTGAGAGGCGCAACTTGTTGAACTGTGCCTTCCACTGAAGATGCGCCACAATTTTATAGCCGAAAAACGTCTGTGGTTTCTTTACGTTAGAATTGGCACAGACAATCGAGCCATCAGCCAAATTTTCCCAAGCTCGACGGCTCATTAGTGAACCATTTGGGCGTAACTGAGCCACTAAGTGGTTCACCACTCAAGGCAACCCTTGACGAATTCACCGCCGATTTGCTAAGTGAATGTTGTATTTATTTTTTGCTCAGCTCCTGCCCACAGACGCCAGTTGAGACACCCACACCCAGTGGTAAACTATGTCCCAATTCCAAGTATAAATCAACTACTCCAGCAGCTTTGTGGCTACTGGGCACTGGCTGGCCCAACAAACAATTGCTCTGCCATGCCCTGTGTGCCATACAAGGAGCCACTGCACCACGCTCCACTTACCAGTGCCACGTTCCACAATGAAGTCAGCATAACGCGCATTAGCATATAATGCCAACTCTTTTTCTATTGTCGTATTTCCCTCTTCTAATATTCCATGGCACAATAACTTTTCCTGGCTGCCACCAACGCAAATTATGAGCAACCAAGCAGACTCTGTGCTTTACTTCTTGCTAGAGATGCGAGTTGATTTTATTGAGGTTTGCGGTTTGATTTAATAGTAGCTAACTGCTTTCGTTTTTACTAAATAGTTAAATTACTTAGGTATCGGTTTATAGAGATGTTATTATAAGCTTGAATCGGTTCGGTTTTGCTAGAGCATAGACTTTACCCTATCGTATATCGTTTTCTGAACTCGCATACTCGCATTATACTCAATATATGATATTCAAGGCTTAAATGCATGCAAAGCGGTTCACTTTAAGTTTCATGAATAGAATTCAAAGAAAAAAGTCTTAGACTTTGGGTTTTTAATAAACAATATAAAATAATCGTCTGGAACTGTTTTTACGGTTTTTGTTTCAATATCTCAGAGTCGACTCGTCTTTAGTTTAATTCTCAGTGAATTGAATTCTGATTGAATGACTGAATGATTATATAAAATATTGTATATCATTTTACTTGAAAGTTCATATTAAGATTTTCGTTTATTATCAAATTTTGTTTAACAATTTAATTAATTTACAAAAATTACAAAATAGTTTTAATTATTTTTCAATTTTAGCTCTTTAATTTAATTGAATCTAACTTTTGATATTCTCAAGTTTTCAAGCCATGCCTTAAGCTTTACTTTCCCTTATTTAGACAACTCGTGACACGCACGTGTCACGCTCTCAGCTCTACTTCTTAGCCACATGTGTCGCCTGTTTAAGCCGGTTTTGGTTTTGTTGTTTTGCGTCTGCTGGGCAGCTCAGTTCCCAGCCCATTTGGCGCGACCTTTAGGTCTAATTCAATTAGATACACGCAAATGCCGAAACCAAGACGGCCATCGCCAAAAAGAAAAAAAAGCGCGCTGACAGCCAATTAAATTCATAATTAGTGCAGCAGTTGTGGCCAGCTCTGGTTGGATTACACTCGCACTTGGAGCACTTTAGCCCACTTGGCCAGACAATGGCAAGCAAAGATCTTTTTAACTGCCAAGCTCTGGTTGCACCGGCGCTTATTAGGGTGTCATTTAATTGGACTCGGCCATTGAATGTGATATGAAACGTTTCTGCTTGACCCACTTGCATTTAAGACGATTTTTGTAGCTTTTGCATTATGATTTCATTTAATGCCAGTCACAAGTGTTGCCTACCTTTAGGCATTGCCTTTAAAATGCGTTCGTCTGAAAGCTTTTGCATGCCAAAATCAAGCTTTGCCTGAGCGCTTAACCCTTGCGCTGCTGCTGGGCTCAAAAGTGCCCGCTATCGTTTGCTGATTAAATTGCTTCTGACCAAAGAAGTAATTAACTATTTTTAGACTTTGGCTAAATAGCTAAGTCGTTAACCCCTATATGGCTATTACTTTTTATGCTGCTAAACGTCAGGGGAAATACTTGTACTGATATGCGAAGCATTTTGTTTTGAATCGAACTCTTTTGCCTTGTGCAATGAGATTTATGAGAGAATTTTTGTAAATTTTTGTTTTTTAAAATAATTTATTTGTCTTTTTATTTATTAAGTCAAATTAACAAAATGTATTACTGTTTTTTTACTTCCTAAACAAATTTAGCTCTACTGCATATATAAAATTTTTTTTCTTTCTCTCAATGAGAATTTGTAGCAGCTGCTATAGATATTCTAGCAAATTAAGCGAAAGAGTCAGCCACATCAATCCTAATGTCTTTTGAAATTATTCTCAGATAACAACTTAACTTTTTTGAGGTCGAAAAATATGACATCTAGAAGTACTAGAGTTTTAACATTCTCATTTTCGATATCCACATATTAAACAATTATTATAATTGTATCAAATTAAATTACAATAGTCCAAATATTATGGATTGAGACTGACATTGAAGATATGCGAACAAGACTATAAATTGTTAAATAAATGCTTTGCTTGAAATGTTTAGGGCACAGCTGCTCAATGAGCTCAATTTCAACTTTGTCTGTCTGTATCAAAACTCTGTTGATAAGTTGTGGGCAATGCGTAACGCATTGATGGCTAGACAGGCAGGTGAATTGCGGGTATACTAAATAGTTCAATTAATAGAAATTGGCAACAAGCAGCCGCCCGCTGGGACTTACAAGCAATAGTGGCAACAAGCAAGAGCAGCTGGCGGATGGTGGAGAGGCTTTTAGTCAATGCAACAAGCGGCTTAATTAGCTTTGGTAATAGCCATGTTTTTGGGTTGCAAGCAATGCGATATGTTGGCTGTCGTGCTAAGCCGTTGTTGGCTGCAAAATGCGATTATATTTAGCGGACATGTCTGCCTATTAGCCGGTCTTAGCCATACGTATAAATACATACATATATATATATATATATATTACTCATACGCCGCGTAATAAGATTTTGGCGTTTATTTAATAAGCACCTGCAATGTTAAATGTAAATGGGATTTAGTTTGCTTTTTTGTTGGTCAATTCTGGAACTGTTTCGCTGCAATGGGCGTCACATCGATTGTCTGATTGATTTTAATGGCCGAATTACACAGAGTAGTACTGGGAACTGGCTGTTGCCTCTGGCCTGACAAACAGAAACATGAAGAAAAAACACTTTGTTAGCCATGTTTTTGTCTCAGCCACTTCCTTGATTACAGAACTTTTCGGTGCTGCAAACCGGATCCGGAGATTTCTGTGGCTCGACTGACTCAATCAGAGCGCCAAACAAATTTAATGTATAGTTTAGCCGTAGCTATCATTAAGTCTAATTGACTTTTTATAGCCGTTTGTGTTCTTATTTCATGTTTTTTTGCATTTTTATTTTGTTTGCTCGGCTGCCATTACAAATGCTACACTGAGCGAAAAAGTGTATGCAGACGAGCAGCTTGTCAATGTTATTTTAGTTAGTTTAGTCAATGGGAAGTTTTTCTTTGGGATTTTTCAAGGAATTGCTCATAATGGGAATTACGAATATTAATTAAAAATACAGAAAATTTAATGGATATTTTGAATAAAAAACATTTATATTTTTTTTTTTTTTTTTTTTCAGTAAAAAATATACGAAATATATTAATATATTCCAATATACTTCACTTTCACTTATAAAATTTTTATTAAATATATTTAATTAATATTGAAATAAATAAAATATGCACTCAATTTTCCACAGTGCATGCACAGACTAATTTTAGCCGTAATTGTCCGGTTTAGACCTGTGGAAATCAGCAGCTTGTACACATCATATTTATAGTACGGCATGTGAAGTTGGCTGCGGGCAGGTTTTAAAGGTGTGCGCATTAGACAATAATGAGTGGGTCTATGGAGAGCAACAAAAGTCGCGTTTCAAGTTCAGGGTGAGTAATGCGGCGAGGCAATGATTCGCTCGATCGATCAGATTCACACGTTGTTGATCCCATTTAGAAGGCGGCAACAAAAAGTGAAAGTAACTAAATAGTAGTAATAGTAGTAGATGGCTAAGGGAGGTAGGGAGGTAGCAAGGGAGCTGGCGAAGTAAGGGGCGTGGCACCCACTTATGCAAGTCAGCAAATTCGATTCAATCAAAAGACAGTAATCGCAGACTCGAAAACCTAGGACGTGTGGGACTTGTGGAGCAACACATAAATCACATGACGCGATGTGTGCATGAAAAATGCGCTAAAAACAATTTGCATACAATTTGGTTGACAGGCAGCGACAACAGCAAGAGCAACAACATCTGTTGCCGCTGGGGTGTTTGCGAATTTAATTTACGAGCTTAACTAAAGGGGCGTGGTCGGAGCTTGTATGTGCGTGTGCTCAGGTAAACTACTTAATTATGAAGCCAATTCTGCAATTTGCATTGAAACAGGCAAGCGGAGCTCATTGAAGCTGTCAAAGAAACTCAGACTCAAAAGTTAACATGCTCAACAATAACAACAACAACAACAAAAACTAGAACAGTAGTAGCAACAACAACAGCAGCAGCAACAGCAGCAACAGCAACAACAACATCGACAACAACTTAGTGTACGTGCTTTGTTGTTTGTGCGCGGGCAATTGCGCAATGTCCTCCAACGACAAGTTGGCCTAAAGAACTTTAATTGGCCAAAAGCGAGGCAAAAGGCAGGCGTCAGCCCAAGCAGATTGCCACGCAACTTGGGATAAACCGAAGGCAACAGCAGCGGCATGTACTATATATGTATATATACGAGTGTATACACTAGCTGAGTGTCTTTTAGCATATTTGATAGATAGGACATCCTGAAATACTAGCTATAATTTTTCTCATGACTATCAATACTAGACTACTAGAACTGTCTTAGCTTTTTTTTTTTTTTTCAATAAATGTTTATTTACAGCTTAACGTACCGTTACCTTTTAGGCAACTTAATCTAAACGGAAATTAATTAAAAATTATAAAACTACTTAAAGCTATATTAATTCTAACATAGGATGAATATGGAGAAAAAATATATATATTTTGTGGAAATTATATGAGTATTATGAAAAAATGTTCAAGTCAAGACACGATCCAGCATCTTGAGGGTGATGGCGTTTTAGTCTTCTTCTAGTGGATGTACGTCCAAGGGCTGCAGTACCTAGGTGCCTGGCCAGGCTATTTGAATGGGAATTAAACCTATCTTGGCACTTTTTGGCCACTTCCTGGATAAAACTGTCTTAGCAAACTGTAATAGTTGTAATAGTAAAGTATGTTGCTTACTCTCTCTGTGCCACTCTCTCTCTATCTCTCTCTCCTTCTCCTTCTCCCTCTCTCTCCGTCCCTCTCTTACTCTTTCTTTGCTCCACGCTGTAGAGTATTCACTTAGAGTATTCACGCTTCGTCACTTTATTTAACACTTTGAAGTTTTCGTTCGGTCTCTTGTTTTCTGTGCTCGTCGCAATTGCTGTGAACTGAAGGTATTCTAGCAATGTTTTTGTATTTGTTTCGCTGTTTCAATTGTCTTGCCATTGTTACAGTTTTCAGTTGCTGTTATTATAATTATTATTAGTTGTTAGTGTTGCTTTTGCTGTTGTAGTCGCTGTAATGTGCACGACATTGCGGCAGCTCGACCTTGACCGCGTCCACCGTGTGGTATACTTAATTGGCGCATAGCTCACCACAGATATCATATACATATACATATGTACTTATAATTATGCAAAATAAAACTCGACACAAATTAAACAATAAGTAAATATGAAATATTTTGCATGTGCTTGTGAAATTTCGATTGCATTTCCACTCATAAATCATCAGCGACAAAATTGACGTCTATTAATTTGAAATGTGTTTGATTTGTGCGCTTGCCCAATGCAACAAGCAACAAGTAACAAACGAACAATGCAGCAGCAGCAGCAACGGCAGCCACAAAAGCCATTAAAATGCAATTTGAGTTGCAACCACATACGAGTGGGTGGCTGGGTGGCTGTGTGGCTTGCTGCCGGGTGTGGCTTGGTGGTTTCGTTGCACGCACGCACGCAAATCGTATCCTGTTTTATTGCCACAATCAATCGATCAACTCAATCATTCGATCATTCGATTTCTCGTGTATGTTTGTCCACTTCATACCATTTGCATAACGATAAAGTTACGTTGCTGTTGTTGCTGTTGTTGTTCTGGCTATGCGACACATGCAAATGCTATGGTGGCTCTAGGTGTCCGGTGAAGGGTTGAGCTGCCGTCAATATGCAGATTTGTTGAACCGCCAAAAGAATTGTCCACCTTTTGCTTGTTTTTCGGATTGATTTATGCGCCATAAAGTTTAAGCGCGCTTTGTGCACAGAATCAAAACTCTCAGCAGCTGCCACTCAAGGCCCCGTGCGCAATATCAATACAAGAGGCCTACGCCCGATTGTATAATCGCCTTTTATCTGAACGCCAACAAAATGAGCAACAACAATAACAACAGCAACAATCAACAAATCGAGAAACATACAAAGTCTTTGCATTTCCATTTGCATTGATTATGCTGCGCAGTCGAGCTACCCGAATTTCCAAGATTTGCAGTCAGATAATGATGAGGCGTGCCAGGAAAGTAGTGAAGTAGTGGAGTGGGGTGTGGCAGTAGCAGGGAGTAGGAGCTGGGACTGGAACTGGGGCTGGGGCAGCTGCAGAATTGCAAGATATTAAGAATGGCTATTAAGAAATCTGGCAGGCCATTAAAGCGAGTGCTCAAATATGATTCGAGCATGGATTGCATTTTATTTTTCATATACCCTATAATTTACGCATTCTAGCAAAGCTGGTATATTAATCTGTTGTGTGAGAAACAGAGAAAGGCTGTGAGTGGAAGGCTGAGACTGCAATTGCTATGCTAGAAATCGTGAGTAGCCAATGGAAATGTATTGGAAATAATTGAAAATTATACAGAGATAAACGAGAACTTCAGATAATATTAGGCAATGTGGGATGATGTAATTGATTAAGAGAGCAAGTACAACGACTAAAGAGACTCTATATTAGATTCTAAAACTCTTTTTTAATAATAGTTAAAAGTCAAATATAATCTGAGTAGATATTAGATATATGCAGCATAAATCAGACTCTGAAATCCAACTTTATGCGGTCTAATATCGCTTCTAATCATACCTCAATTGTAATATTAAACATTTTAGAAGTAGAATTAATGTTAAAAATAAAATAATATAAATTTGTTCCAGATAAAATATAGGTATCATATAAACTATATGCTAGATAAAGCTTGGGACATTCGAATTCAAAACAATTATATTTCACAGAAATCTATATAATACATTAGATACATTAAGTATACAGTGCTGCAACGAATACAATGTATGCGTAGCTTGGGATCTTTCAATCAACATATTCCATACCATGCCTTAAATAACTTACTTTCATTTCAAATATCCAGGGTATTTCTCGTATCATAAAACCGCATTCAATTACCACAAGTTGTTTATTTACTATAATTTATTTGCATTTGCGATGCGAATTGATTTTGCAGTTAGTTGCGAGTTACGCATACGGCGCGTACGCCGAGTCGCCGATAAGAAATCAGTTTACAAAAAATTAATGTACAATCGTACAACAACAACAGCAACAAAGTCAGTGCAACTGCTGCAGCTGCTCTGGCCATTCGCAATTTGTTGTCAGCTATTAGTGAGTGCGATTTTTCATACACTATTTGGACTGATCAGAGAGCGGAGCTCGTTTAGTGCATTTGCATTCAGAGCAGACAGGGGATGGAGTGTGTAGTGTAGTGTTGTGGAGAGCTGTGAATGGTTTTTTCTACACCTACGGCGAGATCTTTCGCGTTGACTGTCAATCAGTTCAAAATGCTGTTGATTGATAATCACATGCGTGCGCAGATTTAGAAAGGAATCCGTGGGAGCTGCTGCTGAGAACTACGCACCAATTGCATAATGCGAGTTAATTTCCAGCAAATTACTGCAAGTAAGATAATTAAGTGAAACCACAAGAACTGCAACCGCAAAAGACAATGGCTGGAGCGCTTTGTCTCTTTAGAGATTTCCGGACACCATACGGGTAACAACTCACTTGAAGCCGCCAACAAATTGATTTAGCTTGGAGTTTTCTAGTTTGTGTCTAGCTAGCTGGTGGCACCAACTTGTTGTTGTTGGTGGCGCGTGACTGATTTCTGTGGCACTGCATCAAGTTCGAATCGAGATCGTATCTCTCACACACTGGCCAATACCTCAATGCTCGAGTCTCTGCATGCGATTCTCAGGCAGCCGATTCGTAAGCCGAAGCAACAGCCACGAAGCTGAGTGGACAGGGCAGGGCGTTCACGCTTTTGATTCGCTGTTCACGCTCGTTGATTGTTGTTGCTGTTGTTATTGCTGTCGCATTGTCTATGTGGTTTTCAGAATATTTCTCAAGTTTTTGATTCGGTATAAATATGCCCAGTCGCGCTGCTGTTTAAACATAACACACTCAACTCTTCAGTCAAGTACAACCAACCAACCAAACCAAACCCAACCAAGCAACATGTTCAAGCTGGTAAGGATACGGAACACGAGCACGGCAGACAAGAAGACAAGGCTTTATTTACTAATTACTAATCTCTTTTATCCTTCAGATCGCTGTACTCTCTGCCCTGTGCGCCGTTGCCAATGCTGGCGTCATCTCTCCCTATGGTCTCAGCTATGGCTCAGCTCTGGCGCCCGCCTATGCTCCGACTATTGTCTCGCATGCTCCCATCATCAAGAGCTATGCCGCACCCATTGTCCACGCTCCAATTGTGAAGACCATCCATCCAGTGGCCACATCCTATGCCAACACCTACAAGGTGGCCACCAAGGCATACCCCGTGGTGCATGCCGCTCCCATCTACCATGCCGCGCCAGCTGTTGTGGCTGCACCTGCTCTGCATACCACCTCCACCTACCACGGACATGGCGGCTATGGCAGCTATGGCAGCTACGGTCTGGGCTATGCTGGCTATGGCGGCTATCTGCACTAAGACTCGACTCCAGCCACACATCACACGATGACAACGCACAGGACCACTAAAGCAACACCCAACACACAATCCGCACAACTAATCGGCTCAAGCCGAGAGGTTCTGTGAGAGTTTACTCAGTACAATGTTCGTGGCTTTGCCGCTGACAAAGCCAGGAACAAACATCATTTTCTACATTTATGTGAGAGACAGAGACAGAGACAGACAGACAGAGAGAGAGCGAGAAAGGGAGATCAAGTTGTTATGCTGTATATAAGTTCTTTTTTTTTAATATTGTGCAATGCTCGTGGTTTCGACTTATAAGTAAATAAAAACGATTGAAAACTCTTAAGCAATAGATCACTTTTTACTGCCATACACTGCGCAAAAAAAAATAATGGAAGGCAACATTGGCGTTGACTAATATTAATGTAAGTGCAGCGTGATTGAACAAAGCTGCGAAAAGTCTTGTTTGTTAAATGTAAGAACTTAGAAACTCATTTTAGCCATGAAATTTCGGTTATTACACTGAGAAAATATTTATAGTGGTTGGAATTCGGTTTGAACTGCTTTGAAAGAATTCACAGTGCAAGAGAGGTAAACAAAGCTTAAAAGAAAATTTACTCAGGTAAGTTCTGAAATGAGATTTATCAAAGTGTCTAATATATCACATAACATAAGTATTATTTAGCTTTACTATAGTTTATTTTCCTAATATTTGCAAGCTTTAAAAAAGTAGACAATGGCAACAACAATGATTAGGCTTAATACAAAGTTGTCTAAATTTATTAATATATAAAAGTTGTTTAGCTAAAATATATAAATTGATTAATTAATAGTAAAAATTCATTTTTTTAAATTAACAAACCCATAAAATCTAAGACTTCAAACATATTTGATTGTCTTTTTTTTTTTGTTATATAGATACATATATCTTTATCATATGGTTAAGATCTTGAACACATATCAAGATATTTCTATATCATTCTATACCGTTTTCGAAGAAGGAAGCAAGAAGAAACTGAAAGATTTTGTTATATACAATATTTAATTTATATTATTATTTAATTTATAATATTCAACTAAGTAAAAAACAAATTGGCATACAAATATATCTAGAAATATATTTCTTTTACTTAAGCGATGTAATGAAAAGAGAACTATGTTTAAATTTTTAATTTATCTGTTCTCAATTATATTTAAGATACATCATTTGATTTTTTTTTAAGGAAAATAGAAATAATAAACAATGGAACAAACATTTGTTTGTACAAAATATAAAAATCTCAGTTTTCCAAAAAAAATTCCATATGAAATAGTTTTTTTTTTACGTATATATTAAAGATATTTAATCAAAATACTAAATTTAAGCAAATAAAATATTCTAGATTCTGATACCAGAAAAAAAATGTTGGGTAAATTATAAAAAGAAATATACATTTTAATATCTCTTTTGCAATAAAGAATATAAAATATAATTATTCGGAAATATTCTATTCTAATTCTCAAGCTCTCTGCCTGTAACATACCTAAAATCTCAGTGTGTATCTCATATCAACTCATTATTAGTTTTTACATATATGTTGGCCTTTCGCACAGTGTAATTGGCAAAGTGTTGAAATTTGCCTGGAAAAAATGCATTACAAATGCCAACGCCTCGCAATTATGCCGACTGTCTGTTGATAAATAGCAAAAAGAGGGCGACAAGAAGGTGGCAAGGAGTCGGCGTACAGGGGGCGGGGTCGAGCAACTGTCATGTGGCAAAAGAGTGACAAGAGTGGCAAGTGGCAAATGTGGCAAATGTGTGGCCGCAATGAAAGTGCGTTGCGAGTGGAGCAATTGAAATAATTATTTATTTCATAGCCTGTTCAAACTTCATGTGCCCAGTTTTTGAGTTGATTTGGCGAAATTGCGAAAAAGTCGAGCAAACGCAAAATATGTCACATAATTTGTGTTGGCCAAGTTAGTTGCTTGGCTTATTAAACTTTAATAGACCAAGCCAAAAGCCAAACAAGTTGTGCTAGAAGAGACTTAACTAAAGCCAAACTAAATGTATAAACAATATGATTATTGTCTACACTCAGCCACAATGCCACGTATTGTGGTGCTCTGTGGTGCTTAGCTGGCCTTTGCCTGAAATGTACAATAATTGTTGATTTTCAGATATACAATGCGCATTATCGGCATAAATTATGCCTGAGTGATCGTAAGCTATAATTTTATTGGTGAAGTTGAAATGAAACGAAACGAAACGAAACGTTGACACCAGTCGATCCGAAGACTGTTGGATCAGTTGGCCAGTCGAGCGTTCAGCTAAGGCCGCACCACAATTTGGCAACGACCTTCAGAGAGCAAACTATGGTGAAGCTGTGCCGCTGCTGCTGCAGCTGCTTGTGGGTCGCTTCCTACTTGCGCATTTGCGCATTGAATATTCAGCCAAGCGCAACAATTTTGTCTCTGCGGCAAATGCACTTTAAGCAGCGGACCGCAGGGCAAGGGGCGTGGTCGACAGTTTGCTCTCATGGCACAGTTAACTCCCGTTGCTATTTCCCACACTGCGAGGCCACGGCGAAACACCTGTTCGCAGCTTTTGAGTGCAAAGACAACTGTCTCTCTCCCTCTCTCTCTCTCTCTGCAGTTCGCCGTCTCTTTAGACAGAGTTTGAGTGGCTTTTCCGCAAGTCGAGTTAAATTCGCCAGCTTAAAAGTATTCCACATTCAATTCAATTATTCATGTTGATTCACCAGCTACGTGCTGTGCATGGCATTTGCCAATTGCAAAACAGTGCAAGGACCTTCTCGACCGCAAAACAAACAGCACAAGGCTTTGCGACTGATTGCGACTGCGTCACATATGCAATTAAAAGCGCATTCAGTTGCCATTGCAGAAATAGTCAGAGCTTACGTGAGACATGTCATACGACAAGCTGTGAGTTTAATTACTCTTAGTTCTCGCATCGGTCACTCAACCAGTTGCGTTGCATGGCATTGCGCTGCACTGTGTTGCGTGGTGTTGCGGTGGTGCACATTTGATCCTGCCCCGAGGAAATGCACAGGCACACATGCCTGACCCACGCACTCTGCGGGTTGTTCTCCCTCTGTCTCTTGCTCTCTCAGCATTGACCTTGAAGCGTACATTGACTTTGTTGACTGTACTCTGCAGTGCATGGCACAAAGGGGCATATTAAAGTCTAAGTAATCATGAAACTCAACAAATTCATAATTACTTTCGCTCAAATATTAAATAGGTCAGATAACTATTGGGCAGATATCATCTAAGGCTTGAATTAAATTCTTGATCTTGCAGGAAATGAACTCAGGGATTTGGTTACTTAATGCTGTCCAGTTAATGTTAGAGTTTACTATCTGTATCTAAAATGTTCTTAAGCGACCATACTTAAGCTTATTTATTTGCAAAAAAAAAAACAACAAATAAAATAGTAAAAGCAGATAAATCCAAAATGGAGCAACGGCTTAACACTTTCTATTTATAGAAAACTGCCTGATGAACTGCGTCAAAGTGCAACACTCTAAGCAATAGATTAATTTAAGGCTCTGGGCTTTGCTGCACGTCGTTAAGCTGCAACACGCGAGGCTGTTGTGGAAAGTGCCAAGCGGCATGTAGCAAGTGGCAACTGCTCAAGTGAGTTCATTGCCAGCGTGGCACTCGCGGCGTATGAGCAACATTTGCTAGGCCAACAGACACACACACACACACATGGATGCTGCATGTAATGGGGGCAATTGCCAAACTTCAAAAGATAAACACAATGTTTGTATTATGTGTGTGATGGAATTTTACGCTGCGTGAACAACGTGCAACGCGTGCCACAAGCTGCCAGAACAGGTAAAGCGCACAGCGAGTGCCACACACACACACACCACGTGCCTCGCAATTTAAAGCGCTTTGCCACTGCTGGCAACTGTGGAGGAGCAGCTGCGTCTTGCCAAAGGCACTTCAATGTGATGGCATGTGCGCCACTCAAAGGAAGCAAGAGCTAGAAGAAGAGTAGAGGGAGAGGGAGGGAGATAGAGAGAGAGAGAGAGAGAGAGAGAGCCAGGTAAATGGAAATGAGTTAGGCAATGCTATACTTGGAATACATTAAACATATTGATTTCTGATTGAGAAACACTTCTTTATGCTAATTTCTGTTGACAATTTTGTTTTTGTTTTGTTTTGCAAATTGAAGTTGATGCTGCCACGTGTTGCGCATTTGGCAGCCATTTAATTGGGCACCCGTAATGCCAATTTTACGAGCTGTATTCATTGCATACTTTCAAGTGCCACGCTTAGCGTCTTTTAGCGTAAACTGCTTCGCGGCGCTTGGCCTAAAAGCGGCCACTAAACGATATTTTGTGTAATAAAATGTTGGGCAAATTAATGCAGTGCAGGGTATGATAGAACTTTGGTGAGTGTGTGCAAATGAAATATATAGAAATAATATATAGGAAATATATAAGAACAATTTGAAGAAAACTTATAATTTTCAACTGAGCAAAATGTATAAACCTTTTCCTATATGAATGTATGGAAACTAAAAAATCGTATTTGAGATCTTCGAATTAGTAGTATCTTCTAGTCGTGCACTTCCATCTCTGCCATCATTTACTTATAATTTTCTTTTGATATTTTGGCATTTATTAACAGGCGGAGCCATCAATCACATGAGCCACGAAACGTGCCTGCAATTCCTTACGGAACTGGAACTGGAAATGGAACTAATGTTCGATGTGACTACCTCGCATTGCCACAACCTAAGCTAACTTCTTAAACCAATTTTATTGCATACTCTCTACCAATTGCTATCTCTCTCCCTCTTTCACTGTGGAGCCACGTCCATCCTCCCCCTTTCCGTTGGGGACATTGCAATGGGATTGCGAAACGTGTCGCGTGCATTTGGCATCACGATTTGCTTGTCGATGGAACGTGGCCCTTGGCTGCGTGAATAGCTCCCGTAATGGAGTTTCTGTCACATACTGCGTAATCGCTAGAGTAAGAGTATAAAAACCTGTGATGTTTAACCAAAACAATTCATTTCATGTGAAAGTCTTTGATTGTACAAACGTACCAATAAACGCCTCTACAAAGTGAGACAATTGCCGTGCTTCGCAATGTGGAAGATTGTGAGTATTTTGGGTGTTTAAGTATTACAACACTATAATTGCGAAAAGTGAGGAGCATCTGGGATCACATAAGTGTATATAGTTGAATGGCTGCATATTCTATTCAACTCACATCTCAGCTTGAATAACCTGGAGATAGAGTCTGTGTAAAACCCACAAGATATTTACCATGGCTTCACTGTGGTTCCACATTTCATCATTTACTATTCAACTATTCTATTACACTGTTTCATTCCATCATTCCATATCAATATGCAACTCTTCTCTTCCAGTTCACTGTTTCATTCTCTTCCATTTTCATCATTTCTCTCTGGTCTTCTGCTTTGCCATTCCACTTTCACTTCACTCTAACTCTCCCTTTCTTGCTTTCAGCTCGTTCCGCTCTTCCTCATCTGTCTCTCATCACATATCAAAGCCAGCTTCCTCCATGGCCCACCGGCGCCTGTGGCTGTGCCTGCCGTTTATAGCGCCCCACCTACGCTCACCTATGCTGCTGCACCACCGCCACATGTTACATATTCTCAACAACCACCTCAACATTTTACATATTCAGCTCCAGCACCACACTTTAAATACGCTACTGCCTACTCAGCACCAGCTCCAGTTATCAAGTATTCGCTGGGACCACCTGTAACCACTACAACCACAACTTACTCTGGCTTTGCAGCACCACCGCCACAGCCTGTTGTACATGTGGCACAGCCACAACAGCCCATTGTACACTATGCCGCACCACCACCACCACCACCTCCACCGGCAGTTGTTGTCGCACGTTACGCACCTCCACCACCACCACCTCCACCACCGGCCGTCTATGTCGCACGTTATGCTCCCTCACATCCGCCACCACCACCACCACCAATCACATACCACGCACACGCACATCCCACCTATACCCGCGTATCGGTTCATGCTCCACCACCGGTGGTTACCTACGAGGCGCACGCTCCAGTTCCGGCTGAGCTACCGTGCGACACCAACGCCTGGTGAGCCACATTCGACCCAGACATACCATACAAATCATACACATAGCTATAATCATGTTCATTTCAATGCTAATCGACTGGCAATTAATTAAGTGAGAATTTATAAGTCTACGATTAATATCTGATGATAACCAAACATCTTCCGCGTAATTTATGCGACAGCGGCGAGAACGCCAGCGTGTCCAATTATGCGACGGATGGTGCTTAAGATAGCGCCAGACCAGCACCACGACCACCACCGAAAAAACTGTGTGAGCAACTCAACCACCTGCTGTGAGAGTTACCGTAAATAAATAAATAAATAAAAAGATTATTAACGTAGCCCACTGACGTTCGATTGACCCACCTCAATGTGAAATTCATTGAAGCTGTCAGCGTTTTGCTTAACAAAATCTATCAAATGGGTCAACCATATATATGTGTATATATTTATGTATATATGTATGTATGTATATTCGATCCATGCATAAGCATAGCTAATGATTTTATTAGCACAAATTATAACTGAATATATTTTGTAGGAGGTCAGCCACTCCACGAATCTTTTGAATGCTCGTTCAGGTATAAGAGAACAGAGTATTTGGGTTTGCAGAAATAACCTTTGATCTATTTTAGTGTTCCATTAAACTAATATGATCTGTGGAGATCCAATACTGCCTTACTAAAGTAGCTTAAAAATCCACTTCATTGTTAGATCTAAAATATATATATGTATATAAAAGTTACTGTCTCCTTTTGTGAACAAGTATCGCGCAGTCGTTAGCACTCCAGCTGCTTCATTCCTACATTTTCGGTTATTTGTTTTTGATTTTTTTCCGAGTTTGAGTTTGAGTTTGAGCTTGGGTCTTCGGTCTTCGGTCTCGGCGTGCTGCCGTCAATTTGTTGTTCGGGGCTGCCGTCTTAATTAAGTTCCCAAACAGCATTAACTAAACACCTATTAGCCAGTCAAACAGCTGCTTGCAGATATCGTCTCTGCCAGCGTCGCTGTCGTGGTGCTGGCCAATTGGCTGACCATCTCGTAGCCGATGTCACATGGCTGTCGCTTTGTGTTTAATAAGCCCAAATCCACAACTGTGCAAATGCTCAACATGCTGGCAAGGTGTCGAAATTGTTGTAGTTATTTTATTTGTTTGGCACTAAAATCTGAGCAGATGCGCGCCTGCAAAAGGGGCCAGCATAGGCAGCATCTTAACGAGGCTTTATTATTTAACTGAGTTCAATAAAGAGCTATTTAGAATAAGACTACATAATAATAAATAATAATAATAATTAATGGTATAAATATGTATTTCACCAAAAAGCAACGGCTCCTTGACAAATTCCCTTCAATTCTAAGCACATTCTCAGTCGCTTGTAAATTTAATTAACATTAGCACTGGCTGGAATATTAAACAATCGATTAACAGCTACTCGACATTAGCCGCTAGTTAATAACCCCCTTGGCGACGACCCTGACTGACTGACTGAGTGACTGAATCGCTGCGGCCTGTTGCATAGTTTGGATGCCAATCGAAATGACCAACATTGATTTATATGCAAGGCAAACCAAATATTATCAATAGACGGACGCTGCTCAATAGACACTGTAGCGGCAGCGACAGCAACAAATGGCAAAACAGCTCATACAAAATGCGAACAACTTAGCACAGACAATATAAACAATATAAACAGAGTCACAAGATAACCACAACAACAACAATAAGACGAGCAACTGAAACAACTGACAAAGCAACAACAACAGCATATGCAAGAGCAACAACAAGAACAACAGTAAAAAATACCAGTGCTGCAGTGGAACGATGCCAACCAACTAAAGCAAAATACAAAGGCCCAAAAGCAAGAGTGGGAAAGAGAGAGAGACCGAGTGCAAGAGAAGTAGCGAGAGCAAGAGCGAGACAGCAACAACAACAAACGGTTAAACAGAAGCAGAATAAATAAGTTGTGCGAGCAGAGAGCCCGCCGCCCGACGCGTCGCTGCCAATAAGCTAAGCTGAAAGTCAAAATATTTGTAGCCGTCAGCAGCGGACGACGCGGGCAGCGACAGCGTCAGCACGCAGAGGGAGCAGGCAGAGGCAGCAGGTAGCGGCAGAAGCACAAACGCATTTTGATTTCTGTTTGCATGCTCAAACAATGATGGCGGAAACGGGTATGCCCAAATCGAGAAGTAATAAGATATTTATTTTATATATATATTTTATTTTGATAAGATGTATATAAAACTGTACAATAAAATATATATCCAATTTTTGTTGTATTTTATTATTTATTTCTAATTTCTTTCTGTATTATATTACGAACTCATATTCTAGAGAATTTCATCTAACATAATTGGGTAGCTTTTAGCAGAGATTACATCAGATCATACAGATCTTAGCAGAGATCACAATCATACTTATGTATTTCTACCTAAACATCTACTCCAGCTGCTCATAACAGGGTAGCTATTAGTCGAGACAGTGTCTGTGCAACTCAGATCTCACTTGTTTGGCTTTGTGGTGGCTCTTGGACTGGTCGAGTCGTCATCGCGAATGCTTGACTGTTCGCTTCGTTCGTCTGCCCACCTGTCCTCAGGCAGAACTCAACTGAAGCTCAGCTGTGCTGTGGCTTGGCGTATTTCAGTATTCGAGCTATAAAAAGCATCTTCAGCTCGCGCACAAATTTTAATCAGTACGAAAAGCTGCGCTCGTTCACAACTGAAGCCGCTAACGAAACGGATTCAGAAATTTATTGAATACTCGTGCTCAGGTGCAATAAAAGTGAAACATTAAACTAACGGTCCCAAAAATGTCTCACAAAGTGAGTGTGTGTGTATGTGAGAGAGAGAGAGAGAGAGAGAGAGAATTTCTTCTGTCTGGCATGTGATCTAATCTCTAACGGAATCTTTCAGAAATCTGTGGTGCTGCTATTCTTCTTCGGCTTGACGCTGCAGTTGAGTGTGGTGCTAGCGGATGTATCGCACCTGGACTATTCCATCTCAACTAGCCCCCAGTTGGGCCCCTATCACTATCCAGTGCCACGTGCTCCACAGCGTGCACAGCAGCATGTGGTGCGTCAGTTTGTGGAGCCAGCGCTGGAGCATGCGGCATTCACACAGGTGCTAACCAGCCGTGGCTATGTGTTTGGTGGTAATCCACCAGCAGCATCAGCTGCACCATCATCACCAGCACCAGCAGCACCAGCACCAGCATCAGCATCAGCAGCATTAACAGCAGCAACGGGTCGTGCCATAGTCACAAATTCTGATGGCAATTCGCTGAATCTGAAGCTGCCCGTACCCTTTGGCCTGATGCCGTTGAATGTGGCGAATTTGCCACTGCAGGCGGGTGCATCCTATGCCACAGTGCCGCACACCACTGGCCTGACCTCCTACGGTACCGCGCAAATACAAAGGCGCTGAGCAGCACAGCGATAGCAGCAGCAAAAGCAAAAGCAAAAGCAATATATATATACGTATATATAAAATAGATTTCATAAGCATCGATATTAGTTGAATTAACTCTTCATCACAGAGCCAACTGACTGTTTTACTACCTCTCTGTGACTGTTTGAGTATGTGTGAGAATGCGTGCGAGTGTGTGTGTGTGTTTGTATGTGTGTGAGCCATTTTAGTGATAGATATATGAAAAATATATAAATGCTATTAAATAAAGTAAAAGCTACTTGCCATTTAAAGCTCTCTTGAATTCAAAGATCGCTTTTTTCATGACCAGGTTTCACAGGTTCATGACCATCAAAGAAACCGTCTTGGTGGTGTAAATTTGCATATGAAGAGTCGAAGGTCGCAGCAATAGCAACCGCAATAAAGATGATGAAGACGTCTTCATCGGAGTCGATTGTCTATCGCACCTTTCACCTGCGAGCTACTACTTATCAAAGATCAATGTTTGTTTACACAGTTTTGTGATGGTGGTGCGGCGGTGGTGTGGCCACTCATACACAAAAAAATGATGAGCACCTCATTAGCATACAAGCGCTTAAAGTGATATTTGAGTGCTCGAGGAGCTTTTCGTAAGGCCTTAAACTTGGCATTGATTTACTAGCCGCAAGCCTAACAACCTATCCTCTTCTCCTAAATTCCCCTTTCCCCTTTCACGCTCGCAGTTGCTGATCCAACATCGAACCGGACAAGCGGATATACGATTAATCAACAAACGGAACTCTGATCTGGATTACTGATTGTAAGAAACCACTTTTTTTTCGCATAACTGGAATAACAGCAACCAAATTCGAAAACAATCTAAGCAAACGGTACTCGGAATCGATAAACAAATTTAAACTCATCTCATATATAGTCTACATAAATGGCCATAGGCGAGAACGTCTGGGTGTTAAGGAAGTGAGCGGAAGAGTTTTCAAGAGTTTCCGAATTTCCGTATATAACCATCACATGAGAGACAAACCCCATGCAGACAGAACTCGTGAACCAAGCTCGATGTCAAGAATCGTTTACACGTCACACAGAAGTGAGCGGATGATTTGAGTGGAACAAGAGTCTGGCAAGTCTGGCAAAAGCAATGCCGAACATTGAATACCCTTGCTTTCAATTGTCATAATATGCTAATATGCCTATTGAATCTTGAAATTGAATGCAATGCAAAACTATTCAATTTCAGCCCAAACAATTTGTATGACTGACATATGTTATAATAATACGAATCATTTGATATCGATTTCTGTTTTAGATTTATTTAAATGGATAAATCTATAATCAATAGATTGATGAGTTCTCAGAGTTCGTTCAACAAAAAATTTCGTGTTAGCTTTCATTGAAATCAAATTTAGATGGGCAATATAGATAGAGTGATGTATAGATATCTAAATGTACATCATATGACCTGTGGATGCAGTTCAAGAAGCTAATCAATTTATTTATTGAAAATTTCTTTATGTTATCTAAATACAAATTATTCATCTGTATTTATTTATTAATGTATTTAATGATATTATACATATTATTATTGATTTTAGATATTGATGATGATAAATAAATGATTAAACTAAAAGCAAATACTTCAGAGACTGCTAAATGTCATTGATATGTCATTCATGTCAATTTATTTAAGGATAGATTGAAGCTAAGTCGAGTTCACATCCAAAACATCCACATAAATCCAAAGAGTATTAAAATGTGAATACAGTTATTTACATACACACATACATACATACATAACTACATGCATGCCTCAGGTAGCATCAGACACTGGCCTCTGGACACTTGAGCAGATCATCTATCAAGGCCTTGAGTTCATCTCGAACACAAAATGCGAAGCCCAGAAAGAGAAGAGATGAGAAAAGAAAAGAGAGAGAGATGGAGATTATATCTGTTATATCTCAGAGGAGGCGAGGCAAGTTGATGACGCTGTCGCCGCTAGCACGTGACCAGCCAAGATTCAAGCGTATTGCTCATTAATTTCTCAAGCCGGTTTCAGCGTCATCTGAAGAAGAAGAAGAAGAAGAGGCACTGGCTGTGTGGCTGAAACAGTTGCTAATTTGACCACATCGCATCCTGTTGTTGGCCCCTGCCAATTTAGGCTCAAGGTCGACACAGGATGCGATGGTGAAGCGGCGCAATTGAAACTTTATGAGCGATCGTTAAATGCGGCACTAATGCGACACGCGTTTTTATGGCCAACTTAGTTTCAAATTGAAAATTGAGGTTAATACGCTCGAAAAGCAATTGGTAATTGGCAACCACACAATTGACCCACTCGACGCCATCGGCTGCATACAAATGCGAGCACTTTTTGCGAAATTTTTAAATGCGTCGGCGATTGCGACTGCGATTTGGACTTCCTACTGTTGGTGGTTCGTTGGCTGATGGTTGGTGGTGGTTGTTGGTGGTTGTTGGTGGTGTTTGTGGCTGGTGTCACTATCAGAGGCCAAGCACGTGCCACCTCACACAAAGAAGCGACCAAAATATGCACGAATATCGAGCAGAATGCTGCACTGACTATAGCTATATAAAGCGCAGTTATTGCCTTTAGCAGACATTATCAGTTCAGTGCTTCAACCATCTGACAACCACAGTCAACATGTTCAAATTCGTAAGCCGCCGCTTCCATTCCTACACTGGAACCTTATTTAATCCACTTTCATTTTGACAGTTCATCATTGCCGCCCTCGTTGCCTGCGCCGTGGCCAAGCCAGGCGTTGTTGCCCCAGTCGCTGCACCACTTGCCGCCACTGGCATTGCCTATGCCAATTCACCACTCTACGCTGCAGGTGGCAGCAGCCAGGTGGATATTCGCAATAACTATGATGGCACCCAGTCCTCCTACACCACCGCACCGTTTGAGCTGACACCACCCTACTCCAGCCGCTATGTCTCGGGCATTCCAGCTGCCTATGCTGCCTCTCCCTATGCTGCTCCACTGGCTGCTCCTTTGGCTGCCTCTCCCTACGCTGCTGCTCTGGCTGCCTCTCCCTATGCTGCTCCTCTGGCTGCTCCCTACGCCTCGCCCTATACCCTGGGCTCGCCCTACGCCGCGCCCTATGCCGCGCCCTACAGCTTCGCTGCTCCCGCTCCACTTGTGGGTTAGACGTGCCTTAAAGAACAAACATGTTTTCCTAGCAAATTTTCAATCAATAAAATCGAATTTTATTAATTAAAAACAATTATGCAATTTTCAATTTAAAATCCACGACTGCAAGATACTCTCTCTCATATTTTCAGCAAAAAATGTAAACAAAAAACTTCCAACTGACACTTTAGCACTTGCTTAAAGCTCTCTATAAAGAATCCCAAATAATAAACTCGAAATTAAATGAACAGTCGTGTATATCCGCTCTATACTCTTCAATTGAGTAGCTCATAAATTGCCCTGTTCACGTTCAACTTTCAATCGCTTTGGTCGTCTATCTGAGCGCGGCAATATTTTATGTAAAATGTCATAATCGTTTTCCATTTCGAGCTGCACACAAATAACCATCCACTTATATAATATCGAGCGGTGCAAGAAGTTATTGGCCCCCTTCAGGTCAGCACCACCATAAGAAACAAAACGGAGCGCAGCGCCTTCTAAACAAATGTAAATGCGATGACAACAAAGTCACGATTCGTGATTACCAAATCGTTTGACCATAATGCGTCGGTGAGGTGTGGTGCATTGGTGTGTTGGCTCAACGGAAAGTGAAGAGTTGCACGTGCAATTTGGCCAGTGGCCAATTGATTTGGCCAGGCTTAAACGCATTGAGCGCTATAAATTAATTGAGCTGATCCATTGTCAGACATTGATAGCTACGTCTTCGACTCGAGCGGTCAACAGCAACTGAGCACAAGGACAGCACCATCCGCACCACTCACAACAAACTCAAGCAAGATGTGGCAGCTGAAATTGGTAGGACTAATGCACCACTGTGGCTCTAAGCACCACTTAAACTAATTAATTTCCATCTCTTTCAGTCTTTCATTTTGGCCTTGGCTTTGGTCTGCATTGAAGCTGAGCCGTCGCACCACTTTGATCATTTCGATCCTCATTTTAGCCACTTCGATCACCTTGCACCGCTGCACGATCATGTGGATTATGCAGCGCCGTTGCCGCTACAAGAAACCTATTTACCAGCTCCGGCACCTGCTCCACTAGCTCCTGCACCACTGTGGCCAGCACCTGCACCCGCGCCCGCACCAGCTCCAGTTTGGCCCGCTCCTGCTCCACTGGCACCAGCACCACTTTGGTCTGCACCACTTGCACCCGCACCCGCGCCAGTTTGGCCTGCTCCTGCTCCTGCACCACTGCTGCCCGCGCCAGCCCCGTTGCTGCCTGCGCCACTACCACTGCTGCCAGCGCCTGCACCACTGCTGCCCGCGGCTCACACACATCTGCTGCCCACCACTGAGCTGCATCTGCCCACTGTGACACAGCTGCTGCCCCCAGTACTTGAGGCGCTGCCCTTCACTCACAGTTATCGCGCGATACCTGGACCCAAGAAGGCGACCCACCGCGTATCCATTGGCTACGCTTTTCCCAAGCTCGTGGCTGCACCACATGCTCATCTGCGCGCTCTGCCCCTGAAGCTGGCTCATCATCATCATCATCATTCGCTATTTTAAACTAGGTTGAAGTTGAACTGGGAAAGGTCTATATATAGATATTATTCGTAATACTCGTATTGAACGAAACCAAAGAAGTTTTGAGTCGTTTAGAAAACTATCAATTATATTATAAATTATGTATTTATAAATATATATACATATAAATATAAATAGAGAAACGAAAATTTAATAATTAAAAAAAAATTTATTGTAGCTAAACAAAATTGTAGAAAAAGTGGAAATGAGTTTGGAGGGAGAAGAAAAGAGATAAATATTATAAAAGAATTTTTATTTTTAATAAATAATTTGAATAATAATTTCTACTGCTAACTGATTATATATATTAAAAATATATCTCCCGTTATGTAACTGCTTCGAAATAAAATCAATTTCCGTGTACGACAGTGTAAAATGCAGACATAAAGTTGCAACTGAATCAAATCCGGAATTCCAAAGACACACAGAGAGAGAGAGAGATAGAGAGAGAGACAGGGGCACAGTGAGCACGTCTAAGGTAGGCGCTCAAGAATTGGTATTTACATGTGCGCTATCAATAGGAGTCGGTGGTGCAGAGAGGTAAACAACATTTTGTACACGCGACAATTGCAGTGAAGAAATCGAATATTAATTGAAATACAAAGCGATGGCAAGAGAAAGAGAAAGAGTTGGAAAGGTAGACAGAGCGAGACAGCGGCTTTGGGTAGTTGACACCACATTGTGCGTCACGTACAATAAATGTGGCTCATTAGTAGGTGAATATCGATGCCGCCAAATATATATATATACATATATAAAAACAAAACCCAAAATAAAACGAAAACTTGCTCAATGGCCGAATGTCGGCCAGTGGGCTAGACAACGATGGTGGCAGTGGCGATGGCCAGTGGTGGTGGTGGTGCGCAGTTGAGGTGTCGCACTTTTTCGTGCAATTATGAAAGTGGGCGTCGATGATACGTAACAGATGGCCAATTGATTATTAAGTACAGTAAACGCCCTTCGCAGCACGGCCTTATGTAGAAAGTCTTGCAATTTGCTTTTGGTATGCCCCACCACAACCACCCACATACAGTCAATATGGTCTGAGTGGTCAGATCGCAGAATTATAAAAACGCCCAACACCTGACAATTGAACATCAAAGCTTAGTTAGCCCTCAAGCCAACCACCCAACCACAACTCAAACAAAATGTTCGCCAAAATTATGGTAAGTCAACAACGAATCCAGTTTGAAGGACTTGGATTTCAATTCGACTCCATTTGACAGCTCGTTGCTCTTTGCGTGGCTGGCGCCCAGGCGGGTCTGCTGCCCTTGGCCGCTGCACCTGCACCACTTGCTGCCGCTGGCGTCGTGGCACCTTATGCCTCCAGCTTCAATGCCCATCGGATTAACCACGCCGTTGCCTACCCAGTAGCACCACCAGTGGCTCTGGCTGCTCCAGCACCAGCTCCAGTGGCATTCGCTGCACCACCCAAGGTGGCGTTTGCTGCTCCTGCTTTGGCTCCGGCGCCTGCCTTCGCTGCACCTGCCTTTGCCGCACCAGCCTTTGCGCCCGCTCCTCTGGCTGCTCCTCTGGGTGCTCCCCTGGCCGCTCCTCTGGGTGCTCCTCTGGCTGCTCCTCTGGGTGCACCCCTGGCCACGCCCTTCGGCTTTGCCGCACCCGCCCGCTTTGGATTGCCAGCAGCAGCACCACTTGCCGTGGCACCCAGATTCCCAGCACCAGCTCCCTACTTCCTGTAAATACAAACCGTCCTTAGCTTAGACTTAGCCCTCATCCTTAGACCAAAACACTCACTCCTCTAGTAAGCAAAATGCTTGGCGAATAAATATTTGTATATCAATTTATTTCAAATGTCTTCAACTAAATCCTACAGCCGCACGTTCTTCACATGCCCAATGCGCTGGAAGAGCGGCACATGTTCGAAGGGCGTGTGCGAGACGGGCACCGAGTCGTAGGTGACATGTGCGATCTTTGTGAGTGGGGCGACAATGGTGTAGCCCGGATGCTGTTGCGGCTCCCCAGTGGCCGGATGATGATAAATCACGGCCGTGGGCTGATGATAAACGAGTGTGGCAGTTCGAGCTTCCTGCAGGGCCAACAGCAAGAGAATCGTGAATGTGACGCAGGCACGCATTCTGAGAGCTCACCGATGTATTCTACTTTCGGACTGCAGCGCGATTGAGCTGCTGACTCAAGCGCTTGCTGCTTGAGGCCTGCCTCCTCCATGTACAGTTAGAAGTTTAGCTGGTCGCTTCTTCCGAACAGGTTTCTGGCATCTGGCTGCACTTCAGCACAGATTGTGAACAAGTTGCAACTTTCATAGTTCCAGCCGCAGCCACAGTTGACAATCTCCAATATAAACTCCACTCACATGAATTTTGAAAAACTCGTTTTCAAGTTCAAGTTTAAACACGTCGCTGGTCATTTGATGCTGTTGTTGTTGTTGTTGTTGTGGTTTATCCAAGTGTCAGTGACTCTTTTGTGGAGCTTATGAATGTAATTTTAGTTTTTTCTTCTTCTTTTTTGGTTTTGTTTTCAATTTTATGGTATACCCTAAAAACAAAGAAACTAGCTTAAGAGCGGGTATCATAATCGTAAAGTTGACAAAGTAAAACGTTATCGAACCTATAAAGCCGAGTTGATACAGAAGCCTGTTTTAACGATTCGCAGAAACCACAAGCAGGGGTGGAGTATTTGCTATAATAATACTTGATAAGTTGAGAGTTTAGGAAAAGTCGAGTTAGTTCGTTAAATAGATGTACTCTTATACGTATCAGAGCATAAATGCAGGAAATCCTATAAATTATATATAAATATAGATATATCATAAGTTAGTATTTAGATATAAATAAAATTATTACTATAAATATTTTTCGCAGTTACCTTTTTCATTATTTGTATTTCTACTACCTTACACAAAAAATTGTAATATTAATATATTTTTCTAATCAGATTCGCACTCTAGTGATTTTTTACAGCGCAGCTGGCAGTCGTCCAGTTGAATCTAACGAAATCTTCTTTAGTTTTAGTTAGTGTCAAAGCTCATTTAGTGGCTTTTTAGTTAGCCATTGTCTTGTTTTAGGTTTATTGTCTTAAATGTGTTGCTGGTTGCACAATCTGTTTACGATCGACACTCCGGGCCCTAGAGAATTGATTACAGATCTCTTTGTTGATCTGCTCTTTATACATAAATTATTGCGTCACACTCGACTCATAAATATATGTATGTATATTGGGAGCTCATTGACCTTATTTCACAGTGAGTTTTCAGTATTGGATTAGAGCATTATTTTTAAACTGCGCTCAAACGATTCTAGCCACAAAGTTGCAGCAGGAAATCGTGGCACGCAATGCAATTGCAGTCACGCCCAAAACTTTGTCGCCTGCTGGCATGTTGCAAATTAAACACTTACCCAACGCATGGCCGACCACATTGCGTATGAGCAGCGCGCGAAACGAGTGAAATGTCTTTGACCAAATGCACCAAATGCAACAACAACAAAATCAAGGCACGCAAACTGACCAAGTAGATTAACTGAAGCAGCCCCGGCCAATGGTGTCCAAATGCAGTGCCCATTAGATCATCGACAGCCCAATTTTGGTGGCAAGCGAACCGCAGCCGCCGGTTCCTGCAACATATAAAAGACCCACGCAGCGAGCAACTGCAGCAGCACAAGCATAACACAGCTTTTGGAGTTAATCACGTGGCCAGTCAACTAGTTAATAGCAAAATGTACAAAGGAGTAAGTGGAAGCCCAATAAGTAGAGCCAAAACGAAATACTAATCCTAATCCTAATCCTGGACAGCTTTTACTGCTCGCAGCGTTTGGCTTGAGCTACTGCATGGCTGCACCAGCACCAGAACCAGCTCCGGCACCAGCACCTGCTCCGGCGCCCGCTCCGGCACCAGCTCCAGTGCCCAGCCTTGGTCACGACTATCTGGGCTACGGCGGTCTGGGCCTGGGTCTAGGCGGACACTATGGCGGCCACTATGGCCTGGGTCTGGGCCTAGGCTTGGGCTTAGGCTACCATGCGCCCATCGTCAAGACCATTGCAGCGCCTATCGTCACAAAGACCATCATTGGCAAGAGCTATCTGGGCGGCTATGGCTATGGACTGGGCCATGGCTATCTGGGCGGCTATGGACACGGTCTCTACGGCCATGGTCTGGGTCTGGGCTTGGGCTTGGGTCTGGGCTATGGCTATGGCCATGGCTATGGCTGGTGAGCATAGGCAGAGCGTGTGAGAGTCTCCAAAATCGTTACACTTGTAATCCAATCAGAATCCAATAAAGCTAAGCATTACTCTTGATCAATACGAAATATGTGTTTAATTAAAAACTCAAATTCACTTTCTCTCAGAAATTTTGTGTGCATGCGAAATGAAAAGCAATAGGGATCCACAATCCATGTCCATGTGGCAATTTTTACCAGCCATGGCCCAGGCTCAGGGCAGGAGAAGCATACGATCTGTAGCCAAGACCGAGTGGCGAAGCCAGACCAAGTGGAGCGGACAGGCCAAGTGGTGCAGCAGCCAGGCCAAGTGGTGCACGGGCCAGGACTGGTGAAGCATAGCTAATCCTGGGAGCCAAGCCAATGGTGGACAAGGCGGGGCCATGAGCCAGAGCGGGCGAAGCATAGCTAATCCTGGGAGCCAATCCAATCGAGGCAATCGAAGGTGCGGCCAGGGCGTGGCCATAGGAAATGGCCGGGGCAGCGCCCAACGACAGAGCCGGAGCTGCGGCCAAGCCACCCAAGTAGCCAGGAGCAGCAGCAGCGCTGGCCAAGCAGCAGCAGAAGGCAACCAGGATCTGGAAGATGTTCCAGAACAAACTTAGACACACTCAGACAGAGCTGGCTCTGGCTCGGTCAATGCGAAAACTTACATATTTGAACATGTTGCGAATGGAGTTTTAGACGAGGCGAGAACACAACGTTTAATAATGCCTGCTAACTGGGCTCAAATGCTTTTATAGCCAAATTCGCGTCGGGCCCAAAAAGCAAATTCAAATCTTTATAACGAGAACTGAACTTTTACTTTTGTTGGAGGCTGTGGCGAGACGAGACTTCGTGTGCGCATGCAAAGTGCAACTCGTGGCTGCAGCACAACAACGATCAGGGCGGTGCAGGTGGTGCAGGAGGTATAGGTGGTGGCGGCTATTAGAGACCCGCCCTGGCCAATGCGGATGTTTGGCGTAGCCAACTTAGTTGCAATATTTATATATATATATATACATATATATTTATATACATGTAAGTCTATATAATCAAGAAATCTGTGAGAACGAGTTTCGGAATAAAAAACATTTAAGAACTGGTCGCCGGTGCGTGTTGCGCTTGATATTTTCAGATATTTATCATTTCCAGCGAATGGTTCGAGCAATGCGTAAATTGGCCATTTAGCAGGATTTCAATGATTAAGTCTTAATTACAACGTTTGCTTAAAGTCAAATCGATCTGCTACAATCATAGCCACAGCCCAGTTCTAGACACAAATTAATTGAATGTCGATAATGGTAGCACTGAGAATTCTAATATGTTCATTGAACACACTTAAGATACAAATATAAGATTAAATTATAGAAAACTCATATAAATCTTTTAGAAAATTTAAAAAAAACTTTTATAAAATTAACTAGCTATCAAATGAACATGATGAGTCTTAGGAACTGTTTTAGTTTCGCTCAATATATGATTTTAGCAGAAATTTCTACATTTTCTAGCACTTCAACTCTGTCACATTTCGCTCAGTGTACTGGTGTCATAAAGCGCGTTGTTCGGCTGATTGCTTGAGCCGGACTTCTAGATCAACTTTATCTAGGGCAATTGTCGTTAGCAGAGCCTTGTGGCTGCTGCAGCTGTCAGCGGCGTCGCAAGGTCGTTCAACAGGGGCTTCAACTCAGAGCCCCTGTCAACTATGCCGCTGTTCACAAAGAGACTTTAAATGCAATCATAAATTCATAGCTATCGACTAAAAGCACAATGCAAAATGTTGTTGTAATAATTCAAATATAAATATTTATTGTTGTTACAGTTGTTGCTGCTGCTGCCGCTGCTGTTGCTGCTGTTGCAGCTGACAGCTAATTGCAGCACAGCTAGCCGCCCCACACGCATAAATCAGATCAAGCTTTACGTAAAACTTAAAAGGCCAACTTTTTTAGAGTGCCTGCCTGAGCCTGCAACTAGGCCTGTATGCCCGTTGGCTATCAGTGCCACCTGCACCACCATTCGACCACTCGCCGCAACGCCCTGCGGAGCAATGCGAAATTGACTGCGTAAATCTTAAACTCCCCTCAGTAAATGGAAAGGCGGCTGTCCGCTTGACAATGGCCAGACTCTGGGCAATTTTCAACGGGCTGTGATTATGCGTAACTTACGCCCAGGCAAAATATTTGCATACAAATGCATTTGCCAAGTGGGCGACACATTTATGTGCAACTCTACCCAGTATAAGTGGCTGAGATGGGGTGTATAGATGCTGAAAGGTATTTAGACGTGATAGAGATGGAGAACGAGAGAGAGAGAGAGAGGGAGAGAGACACTGAAAGGTATTTAGACGATATAGACAGAGAGAGACAGAGAGCGAGAGGGAGAGAGAGGGAGAGATAAGACGATATAAATAGAGATACATCGAGAGAGACAGAGAGCAAGAGAGATATAGAAAGAGCAAGTGAGAGCGAGATGGGGAGAGGCACACAGAGAGAGAAAGAGAGAGAGAGAGAAAGAGAGAGAGAGAGAGAGAGATAGATAGATAGATAGATAGATAGATAGATAGATAGATAGATATTGAGAGAGAGAGAGAGAGAGAAAGCCCCGTTGAATATCTGGTGAGGTATAAACAGATATGATTTATTATCTAAAGCCTTGAATATAGGAATAGCTGAAAGTATAGATAGACAGAGAGAAACAGAGTGATAAGGGCAAAGCGAAATTACCCCAGGGAATTTCCCAGTCTATCATACACAACTAGTTCACTCTTTACTTGTTTGGGTTTTTCTTTTTTTGGCTACTTTGTGCAGCGCAGGCAATTCTAAGCAGGCCGGTTTATGGACTCATACAGTGAGCGCTAAATAATTAAATTCAATTAAAATTTTGTCACTCGCGCAACGTGCCGATTAAGATCGACCTTTATTGATGTCTGCACAAATGAAGTGTGTCAGCTGGCTGGGCAGTTACCTAATTGTTGGCACAGTGTGCGCCAACTGACAGTCAATACTGTAACCACTCAAATAAACCGAAACCAAAACCGAAACCTAATGTAGTTAACAGCAGGAGGGGAGCTGATTAAAATGGTAAACAAGTTGCCTGGGAAATATTCGATTAGTTAGACTTGGCCAAGCCAATTATGAAGGCGTTGCAATGGGCGTGGCGCTTCACCCGGTTCGTTAATGGCTACAAAAAAGAACCAATTTGTAGGCGTCAAAAATCATGCAATATGCACCCAAAGAACTTGCCAAAAAAAAAAACACATGCATTTGATTTAATTTGAAATACGTTCGACATTTAAACATTTTAATGAAATGCATTTTGTATACAATGCAAAAAACTATATACATATTACAGCAAGAACGTTGTCGGCACCACGCGGCGTATGATTAATGCACTTGCCACAAGGAGTGGCAAGGCCCATTCAACTGATGCTTGAGATTTGAGAGCCGCGTCTATTTCCCCATGGCGCCTTTTAATTAAACGCGCCAGCAGCAGCGACTGAGGCAGCGGCAGTTAGATGCGGCAAGCTCTGCAAATGCTGGCAGCAGCTGTTGCTGCCACACGCAACAAACGGCGCACGTTTCAATTAAAAATAAGCCAAGAATGAAACAGCTTCAGTTGTAAAAGTTGAGATACCCTAGCTGAGCTAATCCCAGGGGCATGCGTAGGTGATAAATGGGATATGTATGTAGCTCAAAAGAGATGTCTATATAAATACACTATTATAGATGGCTTTCTATTTAAGAAATAGTAATCTGCCTATAATACATATAAAAAATATATCTAGATATACACTGTATATTATACAGATAGATAGAAGTAAAAGATATTGATATATATATTTAGATCACCTTACGATCATAGCTTTTCCTTTGATTAAAGCATTAGAACCTTAATATATATAAACTTATAATTTCTAGTAGCAGTCGAGTATAGCTCTTAGATGCATGCTCAAAGACTGCAGGGTATAAGCAGCATAGAGTTAATGCAGCTGTGCATAGACAAACATTTAAATACCCTAGATCATACATATAATAAATGATTTATTTTTATATATATTAATGATCAGAGTTTGTATGTCAATATTTTATGTGTAAGGCAAAAATAATAAAATAATAAAATAAAAAAGAGCCGAGAGAGAGAAAGAGAAAGAGAGAGAGAGAGAGAGAAAGAGAAATACGATAAGTATATACATTATTTAGAGATCAGAAACTAGTTTTTCTAGCAATCTATATATTACCCCATCAAGTTTTACAGGGTATACCTCTAAGAACCCATGGCTGACAGCTCACAAATAGTATACAGTGAAAAGGGCGCAGCACAACAGTGTCCGAGGATTATGCAATGCTTCAAAGTCAGCATCGATGCCAATGAACTTTTCGTTCAGGGTTTTAGGGTTCAGGGTTTTTAGGGGTCCAGGATTTGTTGTTTACTTAACTTTGTGGCACGTGTGGCATGCAATAATAATTGCTGTTTAAGCTGCTTATAATTATGACAAATAGCCTCAGCATGGCTCATAGCAATGGCCTAGCGCAATGTCTGTCCTACCTGCACTGAATAATTGAAATATTACCAAACCAGGGCCAAATGCTCATTTTGGTTGGACTTTACTGCCCAAGCCGAAGCACGCACACAAACAAGGCCAACAAATCCTAACCACTTGCTAGCCACACTACACGATAATCCACATTCCTAACTCAAGAGCTTAGTCACTTCCGTCTCGAAGCTGTCGGCTCAAGCTGTAGCTCAGGTTGTCGTCAGCAGCAGCTGCCTTCTGTGGATGCGATTATCATAATTTAACGCTTACCAATCCTCTGATCAGCCACAAATTGCCGCTGACTACGTACTGTTTACGTGCCCGTCATTTTAACGTAACCCAGTTGCAAGTACACATATTCCATCGGCTACTGTGAGCTGCGAACTGCGGACTGCGCATTTTAATTGTAATTCAAATTAAAAATAGAAAACTATTGACCAGAGGGTTGGCAAGCAGCTGTGCAACCAAGGTGAAAGAATATAGATAGAGGCAAATGTCCCTTCAGAGGTCAACTGGATCTTGAACTGGGGATTGCGTCGGAAATAATGTGAAAGAAAATATATAAGAACTATTTAAGAGAGCACTCAATGTAGCTTTTTAGAGATACAAGATATCCAAGAGGAGTAAAACATGCTATGGAATGGAAAACTTGCAGAAGGAAGCAACAAAGACGAACTTTCTGAGCAAAAGTTGTAAGGAAAAGGAAAACTTTCTTAAGGATAAATATGGAAAGCAAGCCTACAACGAAGAATACACTTCATTGAGAAACTCGATCACTTGTTATGAGGAAAATATAAAAATATTCAACTAAAATACCAAATGTAATGAAATAAAAGATTCACAAGAGTCTATTACGTTTTACGCAAAGTGCATTTAATCCAACAATAATATTTCCACTCTAACCGTCATTAAGTAATACTAAAAAAAAACTCAAAAAAGAAGAAAAAACCATAAAGATGAAACAAAAGCCGTGTAGGGGAAGCGTCTAAGGTTGGTTCGAGGAAATACTATAAATTGCTTGAGCCGAGGATCCAGATCAAATTGTCAGGTCGTTATCCATGCTTAACGATAGTAGGCGGCATAAGGATAAGCAGAGTAGGCAGCAGCATAAGGATAGGCAGAGTAGGGATAGGCAGCGGCAGCGGTGTAGGCGGCGGTATAGGGTGCGCTATAGGCGACTGGTGCGGCAGCGGTGTAGGCGCTGTAGGCCAGTGGTGCAGCAACAATAGCGGGCTTGGCGGCGACGCAGGCGACAACGGCGAAGAGGCACAGAGCGAACTATGTAAAGGATTCTTTAGTTATAGAGGCAGGAATTTTTCATCGTCGATTATTTGATACTTACGAATTTGAACATTTTGATTGATTGTTTGTTTGTAACGAGCTGCTTGTTCTGAAGAACTTGACTGATGCCTACTGCAGCATTTGCACGAACTTATATACCCGAAATGCACAAAAGATTTGAGGGCCCCAAACACCAAAACAGAAATAAACGAAACTAATGAAATTAATAATTATTATGCACGGCGAAACGTTCGGATGCTCTTGCCTGCCAATTGAGCCATTGGCTTGTCGTATCAATTCACGCCAAGGAGAATCTTGGCAACCAAATTTGCACTTTACTTTTAGTTTCATTAGCGTATGGGATATGGGCGACGGGCGTGGGGGAGAGTGCGAAGGGGGCGGGGTCGCTGTCCAGCCAGACGCAATAAGTATTTATAAACGTGACGCAAAAAAAAATTAAAAATATAAAACGCTGATCAGCAAATCGAACTGAAACGTTGACGGACACGTGCTTGGCATGCAAAGCATGTGCTTGGGTTTGTGACCCACTCGCACATTCATCGAATCGAACATCCATAAATGAATTTATAAAGCTAAGTGACTGCCCCACATGCTGTTTCATTTGATCAGAGGAAAGCGCTTAGAACACAATCATGTATAAGAAGTTACTCAGCTTCAAACGCAACGCGGATAAAACACACATAATCAACGATGTCGAGGAGTCTAACAGCCAAAGAGCAGTTGTAGTTGCAGCTGAAGCGAACAACTACACCACTTATTGCAGCTGCTGCTGCTGCAACTGCTGTGAATCGACGGAGGATCGCTCTAGGCGCTGTCAGCTCTGCACCGCCACACTCGTGTTACCCAGCTGTGTGGGCGCCATACGCGCACTGCAATGCAACATTTTGCAGCAAGCTACAGCAGCAGCGACAGCTCAGAGGCAACATCAACATCACAGTTGCTGCCGAACCGGCAGCCAGTGGCTTCCAGCCTCGGAATCCTTAGCCAGACATAGAATGCAAATTGTTGCCAAAACTCGTTGTTGTTGTTAATACAAATATTTATGTGCATTGCCAAATTTAATCTAAATATAATTTATAAGCATTAAAAAATATTTTTTAAAAAACACATAATATATCCTATATAAATATACAAAACGTTTATTCTCGATAGCGAATAATACATAAATAAGGCTGAGGTGGTATAAGATTAGATTTATAATAATTCTCTAATGTGACCTGATAATATGAAAATAACAGTAAGGCTAGTTCTCATTGTTTCTCTTCCTGTCTCATTGTTAGTTTCCAAATTATATTCCATTTCATTTTATTGGTTGCAGTACTCAGTTTACATTAGTATAAGTGAGAAAGTCAGAGCTTGCATTGAGTTGCTGTAAAAAAGAATCCATTTGAGTTTGCGTTCTAGTTGCACTCTTCTCATGTACGATTGAGTAAGAAAAAAAGGAACAAAGATAGTTGTCGAGAGTATTCCGCTTGTTTTTGCTATATAAGAGCGAGATGGCTACATGCGTCCTTTGAACATGGTCGCTGTGGTTTTAGTTAACGAAGAGAGCGCAACTCAAAATGGCGACTCTTGAAATGCAGATATCAATGAGAGCACAACGTGAAACTGTATTTTGGAATTAGTCAAAAATGATGTGATTACAGTGGAACGCAATCAGATTAACATTATTCTACCATATACATATATATATATATTTATATGTGTACATATATCTAATTTTCGTTGTTTAGAAACAACTGATTTGATATAGGCAGTTGCATTTTATGGCCTAAAGTGACAAATTTTAGTATTACGCGGTGTGGCTTATACCCGGATCTTTGATGATCAGTATCTTCAATGAATCATGCTGCTCATTTGAAGTATTTTCTAGAATAGCCTATCTACTTGTCTGCTATCACAGCTTTAACTTTATATCGTACTACAACTAAGTTTGATCATAAATTTGATTGAAAATAAAGTTTGAAACATAATATAAAAACTATACCAAATAGGATACTAAAACTAAAACGTAAGGCACGTACACATACAATATATTACTTCTAACCAATTTTTTCATACTCCCTCGAAATTCAATTTTAAAAAATTCTATTCCATTGCTACAACTTCCCAATTCGAGTAGACAAAAATAAATTCACAGTCAATAATTCCTTTACGCAATTGTTGTTTTATTCCAAAAAAAAGAGGTGAGGTGATGCATCATTTACAGGTATGTGGTATAGGCAGCGGTGTAGGGATAGCTGTAGGGATAAGCGAGGGGCGCTGTGTAAGCGGCGCTGGCAACTGGAGCAGCAGCAATCGGTGCTGTGTAGGCGGCAGCAACAGGAGCAACGGCAGCGTTCGCAACAATGGGCGCGGCAGCGATGCCATTGAAATTGCGTGCCACATACTGTGAGCTGGTGGCAGTGACAACAGCAGGAGCCGCATCCACAAGCACCGCAGGCTTCGCCTCAGTCAGGCTGCAGGCGAGCACAGCGCAGAGCACGAAAAGGGCACCAGACTGCAAACAAAAACCAATTAGAATTAAGTGAAAAAAAAACAAACACTTCAAATAAAAAATCGCACCAGTTTGAACATGTTGAAATGTTTGGTAAGAGCTATCAAAGTAGACTATGCCAGAGAGTATTACGATTGCAGTTTTATAGCCGCCGCAATATGCGATGTGGATGAATTCTATACAAAATAAAAATTAGAAGCAATACAAATTATAAAAGACAAGCCGAGCGCCTGGCTACGTGCCCAGCCAAAAGCAGCTGGAAAGGTCTTTTGCTTTGGGTATGTCGAGCACGTCGCCAAAATGTGAGACCATAAAAAGTTTTGAAGGCAGCCACCAAAAAAAACAGTGAACAAACGCTGCACATCTATATATTTTATATATGTATATACGAAACAGTAGCTGTTCCGATTACATTTTATGCGTTCAGTTAACTGACCTGCCCTTGTGTGTGCGCGCAGAGACGAAAAAGTATTTGCCCGACTTTGTGGCCTGTGGCATGTGGCATGCAGTTAAGCGGATTGCATATATTCACTCGATTCAAGGCCAAGCGCTGACAGTGCAATTTACTTATGCAATGAACATTTCATCTATTTTTTTTTTTTCAGCCAGTCAATACACTCTTAATCCATGTTGCAGCATTTGCGTACCACAGGCAGCGTTGCATCAATCCATGGGCCATGCAACTAGAGCCTATGCCACGGCGTGGACGTTAAACCCATTGCAACTATTCAGTTCGATCTCTTCAGTTTGCATTTTTATGAAAAGAAAACAAAGCCCAGCCCGACATTTCTTATCACTTGGAAGCTCAGAGAAGTAACTCAAATAAATATCAATGCTCCAGATTGAGCAGGCGCGACTACAAGATGCCCTGTAAGTAACTCTTAAGTAATATTAATATATTCGAATTGCGTGAGCTCGCTTTAAGCTTACTTAAGAATTCATAAGAGAGTTCTTAAGCTATAAATGCGTTTATTTTTAAAGTCAATAGAAGATAGCAGGAAGCTGATATATTTGGATGGTGAATATTTATGCAAGAAATCGTATTTCCCAGGCGTTTTTTTAAAGTTCTGGTTTCCTGCTTATTGGAATAGATTCTCAGCTCGAGTCAATTCGTCTTTAATATACTCTGTATAGAGAAGGTATACATAATCGAGTCAATAGGCAGCAGTTAAGGAAAGTTCGAGGTATTTTCCAGTTAAAGCTATTCAGATGCAGATGTTTATCTGATAGTTGACATATGATGTTTTATTTTATGTTTATCTATAATATAAATAAGCATACAACTTTTTGCTAGAGCATACTCCCATTTTAATTGCATACAGAGCATTAAAAACAACGACAATCTGAATAACTATATACATATATATGATATATACAAGTATATAATATATGCATATATCAATCGACAGTTTTTTGCATTGTGCCACAAATTCCGTTGCACTTCTGTAAAAAAACTTACAATTGGAAATTTCTCTTGCAGTTAGCGAAAAGCCTTCGCTGCGTGCGGTTCACAATGCGTATACGCAATGCTTGTCTTTTTCTACTGTTTGTCCTGGCGAACAGTGATCCTGGCTTATCGGGCGATGTCTATATGAGCTGCGATGAGTTCGAACAGCATATGTACATGGATGCCAGCGATGCCTTCTGCACAGTGACGGGCTTTGTTGTGACCCACAGTCAAAATATTGTGGTCAAGAACTTTCTGCCCGGCAATTCGGTGAAGTTTATGAAGTTCTACGACTCGACGCTGCTCTCGGTGCCCTTTCATCTGTTCGAGACATTTACGCACTTGAAAACCTTGGACGTGTCCTATACGAGCATCTTGGAGCTGACGCGCAACACTTTCAGTGCGGCAAGCAATTTGTCGTATTTGAATCTGAGCTACAACAATTTGACTTCTGTGCAAACGTCTGTGTTTATCGGAGCGAATGCATTGATGCGCCTGGACTTATCGTACAACCGCATCTCGCAGCTGAGCGAGAATGCATTTTGTGGTCTGCACAATCTCAACAAGCTGCAGCTAACTGGCAATCGCTTGACCGATCTGCACAAGGACATTTTCAAGGACAACGAGTATTTGGAGTCGGTTTCATTTGAGAGTAACTTGTTAACCTACATCCAGCCAGAGGTCTTCAATCGCATGCGCCGCATCAAGGAAGTGAATCTATCGAATAACAAGCTAATACGCATTCATCCGGACACGTTCACGGAGGCTGCCAGCTTGGAGAGCCTGCTGCTGGCAACCAATTCATTGGATGCCTTTCATCTGACCAACAAGAACATTGTCCATCAGCTTCATCTGGATTACAATCACCTGACCAATCTCACGATCAACGCAACTCGTTTTGTGCGTGCCAATTACAACAACATCAGCTCGATTCACATGCATCAGGCGCTGCAGCTGGAGACATTGGAGCTGCGTGGCAATCGACTGGCGAGCATAGCGAATATAACAAATCTGACTGCTCTGCTGCATCTGGATCTCTCCTATAATCCCATTGGATCCCCAAGTGTCAGCACCTTTGATCAGTTGAAGCGACTGCGAAATCTCTATTTGCGTGCAACTGGCGTGCGGGAGCTGCAATTCGGCATGTTCTCCAAGCAAAAGTTCTTGGAGATACTCGATCTGTCGTTCAACAACTTGACCAACCTCAATCTGGATCTATTTGTGCCCTATCTAACGAACCTCAAGCAATTCTTTGTCGATGGCAATTTACTGAACGAGGTGCAGGGCAATCGCAGTTTCGCTCAGGCTTTTCCCCTGCTACAGAAACTGGGCATTTCGAGGAATCGTTTCAATTGCTCCTATCTACATCATCTGCTGATACCGCCCTACCTCAGCGAGAGCGTGACCCTGCACATCGAGCCGGATGATAGCACCGACGAGACGCCCCACATACGTGATGTCTCCTGCATTAGTGCATCCAAGCAGGGCGCCATCCAAGAGGAACCGATGCAGGCATTGCACAAGCAACTGGAACTGCTGCGCGCCCACTCACAAAATCTCGAGCTTCACTTGCACTTCATGAAGTTCTTCTTCTATGCAATGGGCACAGTGATCCTCATATCCTTGGTGGCACTGATAGTGTTGCGCTGGCGCAAGGTTCAACGTTCGGGTCGCTACAATCGCAGCAGCATTGTTTTCCATTCCAATGGCACAATGGATGCCTAGTATCTCGTTAGCATATAGCCAAAAACAGAATTAAATTTAAAGAAATACTTTTATAAATATATAAATAAATATATATATATTTGTATATATGATAAGACTACACAACCAGGAAATCTTTTAGAGCAAACAACCAAATGACGGGACAGATAAAAGTCAAAAGACCTCGACTCGAACTTCCTGCTGGCTGTTGAGATAAACGCCAGGCAAAGACCTTGAACAGAGCCCCGACAACTGTCTCTCTCTCTATATATATATATATATATGTATATATATAAATTGTAAATAAAAGATAAAATGAGTAAAAACAATTTGATTCCGAGTTTCAGTTATTTATTTTTATTCGTATTCAATTTTTGCAGATGTGTGTTTGCCGGGTCGCCTTTATCTACTTCCTGAGGAACAGAGGAGCTGCGCTGTAGGCGGCAGCGTAGGGCGATGCGACATAAGGAGATGCCACATAGGGAGATGCCACGTACGATGATGCCACATAGGGAGATGCCACGTAGGATGATGCCACATACGGAGATGCCACATAGGGAGATGCCACATAGGGTGCGGAGTAGGCCAATGGAGCCACAATTCCTGGCTTGGCTGCAGCGCAGGCAATCAGAGCGAAGACGGCGAGAATGATTGACTTGAACATCTTGAGTTGTTTAGTTTGTTGGTTGAACGTAACTGATGATGATTGCTGCTCGAGCTAAGGCTTTTATACACCAGCCAGCTAGTAGATAGAGCCTTGACGCAGACAGCGTGCTGGCCCAGCTAATGGGCCAAGCAAAGCTAAACTTACAAATTGTTTAAGCCACTTACGCATATAACTGCCAATTGGGCTGGCTACGTGCAATGCCTCAGCAATTGGCCAAGAGAATACACCATGCACATTGCTCAAGGTCTTCACGAAATGGTTGAGTCCAATTTGCGTATATAAACCATGGCTCGACACTTGTTTAATCATCAGTTACATTTGTTTCATCAACAATCGTCAACCAACCAAACAACTAACTAAAAATGTTCAAGTTCATCGCTGCTGTGGTCCTCGCTCTGGTTGCCTGCGCCGCTGCCAAGCCTGGCATTGCTTATACCGCTCCTCTGGTGGCTGCCGCACCCGCCGCTGCCGTCTACAGCACAGAATACCATGGCAAGTTCGCGGCTCCCTATGTGGCAGCACCCTATGTGGCATCCCCATATGTGGCATCTCCCTATGTGGCATCTCCATATGTTGCTTCTCCGTATGTGGCTTCGCCCTATGCTGCCGCCTACACAGCCCCTCTGCTGTTGAAGAAGTAGATGACTCACTCACTGGAACTGCAAAAAAAATTGATCATAATTTAGGGCACGAATAAAATGTTGAAGACACAACTTAAATATTTGCATTTATTTTTATTAGCAGCCTAAAAGTAAGCTACACTATTTTCGTGAAGCTTAACCCTTAGCAAAGACATTTGAGTAAAAAGCTTGTGCTTTTTAAATGAATTGCAAAATTTTGTTCACAAAATAATCGAAACATTGAGAAGAAACGAATATTCAAAAAAGAATCTGTTATTCGGCCATTCTTCTGTATTTAAAATGCAGACAGCCATGAGCTACTTACGCTACACTACGCCCATTCTTAAAACTAATTATCTCTTTCTACCATATCAAATGTTAACTGCGCTCCAGAAGATCATGATTTGCTCTTGCTTTAACGCACAGTAAGAACCCGAAGACTTGAGAGAGAAGATAGCAACTAGTCGTCGTGTGTGTCCCTCTCGTGTTGGCATGCGTGTGATTGCCCGAAATCCAGACGATCAAAACGGAGAGCACAGGATTCCCGTTACATTCGCTTTGTTCGCTGTTATGCTAGTATTTTGTTAGTGTTCCCAGAGATTTTAGCTGCATAAGAGAGAATGCGTAAATTACATTGTTCTACTGGTTGCATCCTTTTCTTTCTTTAATGTTGCTATGCATAAATTGTTGCCAATGAGAAATGCGCTTGAGCTTATGCATACGATTTTGCATATGTAATGAGATGCATCGTTCCATGAATGTTTCCAACTAAATAAAGGCAGACTTTTCTTTTATTGGGAGTGCTATCTGTAACTTAATTTATAAATAATACTTTAAGCTGGTCTTACTTTCAATTACCAATAGCAAAGCTGTTGCTGTTCATGAAATTAAACGTAAACGCAAGATTAAGTGTTAGATTTCCAAATGCCAATCGATCCAACAACGGTTTGTAATTGAATGGAAATGAAAACAGTGGCTTCTTTTTTTTCTTCGTGATATTGTTTGACTGCATCACCTGATTGAAACTATTCATTAGTTGCTGCAAATCCTGTAATAATTCTCTGTTCTGCACAACTTTAAGCTGCAGCTCACTCGCATCAGCAGGTGACAGGGGCAACAATTGCAGTTCATTTCCCGTAGCGTGTCTCATGCGCAGCGTAGGTCTAAGTACATATAGATGCAGGGGGACGGCGTATCGCAGCTGTAACACCACAGTCACAGTCACAGAGATCCACAGCATCCGCGGCAACTGCGCCAAAGATGAAGCTACAGTTGTGTCGCCAAAATAAAAGACGCCTACTTACTGACCAAACCATTTCACTGACTGTAAACAAACTAATGCAGCCGGCAGCTGGTGCCGCGACTTTTATAGCCGCAGCCTCAAAGTCTACCCCAGAGCCCCAAAAGAAGAAACATTTAATAGATTTTCCAATCAAGCTCAAAGAATTTATTTCATTTCAGGCCTTTCGCCGCAGCGCATTTAAAGCCAATTATATCCAGCCGTAGCCATGTCCAATAGGCCGCACAATGCTGTGAGTGGGCCAAATGGGACGCACCACCTGCACCGTCTGCAGCGTCTGCCTTGGCCAGCCAAGATACGAGGTGCTGCCCAGAATCGGCGTGCCATGCAGGAGTCCAGGTGCCGCATAGGCAATAGCAACGCACAGCGATAGCAAGACCAACTGTCAAAAGTATAAGCAAATGAAAAATGATATGAACAACTACAGTGCCAACTACTACCCACCAGTTTGTACATGTTGAGGGCGTTTGGTTAGTGAGTGAGAACTGAAACTCGTTGCGTAGCTGTCAGAAGACTCGTTGATTAGCTGCACAGACTGCAGCATTTATATAACAAGTGGCAAGCAGCAACTATGGGCGATAGTCTTTAGACTACATGCAACCAAATGCTCGACCTTCGTGCTTTGATATCTTAGCTTAGCCGGCTTTGTTTGGTTTTTTGGTCCAGCTCACATTTCATGAGTGAATGACTTGAGTAGTCGTCTCTCAACTCGAGTTACACACTATTCTCAACCGCCAGGCCAAAACTTGCAGCACTTTACTATATTCTGTTGCGGCTACGACTACAATTTTGTATGCCATGGACATAGAGTGGAGAAGCGCATTAAAGAGCATTGAACACAATAGAGCGAGTGTATTGAACAGAGTAGTAATAGTTTCATATTGAATGAAAACTATTGAAAGTCCAGGAAATATATACATATCTCGCATGTATATATAACAAAAATGAAACTAATTCAATTTAATGAACATCTAGAAAGCACAAAAAGATATTAAACTTTGCCATTTAGGCCAAATAAATGTAAACGAAGCTGCGTATTTCCTTTCAATCAACATCATCAACAACAACTGGCCGGAACTGACCAAAACAGTAAATAGAACGCAGAAATATATTGAATAATAAGTACACGTATACAAAGGACATTAATTGAGTAATGCGTAGGCATTTCTTTTCGCACCTACATTTGCTCCAATCAATGGCCAGCCCAAGGAACCGCAATCGGAAAACAAAGCGCTGCGCACTTGGCAAACTTCTCAGCGATTTTCGTACCAAATTTCAAGAGCAGATATGTAAATACGCCCACCAAGGCGGAAGCTGTAGCTGACCTTGAAATTCATCAATGCGCAAGAACACGCCCACTTACACCTTATTTGTTGATTTTGGGTCAGCGTGAAGGAAAACAAACGAATAAATTGTAAACAGCTAAGAGCAAAATATTTACCATTTGCCATAGGAAGGCACTGACAAGGAATGGAAAGGGAAATGGAAATGGAATTGAAACTCCAACAATATCGAACAGAAGAGGCCGCAGCAAATGAGTGCGAATGAATGAGGAAGCGAGCAACTAGTTGAATGCGGCTGCATTGCAATGCCAAGTTCTTTAAGCCTATCTGACTGGATGCGCACGACAATCAACGACGGATAACGAGTTCAACTCCTTATACCCTGCATGCAAAGGAGCTGAGATGAGGGTATGTGAGACTAGAGAAATGAAATAGAAGTTTTTTATGTGTAAACTGAGTGAGCATATTGAGAGCTTTGCGTTGCCTGAAGTAGAGTATGATTGACATCTCTCAAAAGTTCTCTCAATACAAATTCAACTCACTTGGCACTCATCAATCGTGCTCCACAATTGGGTATTTTAGTGTCTACTCCTCACATTTAATCTGGTTTAGTTTCTCTTAAGTCTACTTTGTCTCCTTTGGACTGCAGTCAATCGATCTGTGAAGTACATTTGCAATTGCAGCTCCATTCAAAGTGAGTTAAGGGCTTCTTTTAGAACTGCCGCCACAAATGCCTTTGACCTTGGTGTGGGCATTCAGGCTGCTGCCTATAAAAGGGAGCTATGCAACTAAGCGTGTATTCAGTTTGTCTACAGGAGAAGACCATGAAGCTGGTAAGTGAAGCGCGAAAAATTGAGCGAGCTATAGGCGAGGCTAGGCTAGGCTCTAAAAAGACTTGACTTTAGCTAAAGTGCAATAGTTTCGATTGTGAATAGAAACTTGGAGTAAAAGTTCTGATAGACAGGAATATGCATGTATTAAATGCATTAAGAAGTCATCAAAGCAGGCAAGTGAAGCTGGAAAACTGAGACTATTGAGACTAGTCAATTTATAAATAGAGCCTAAACTAAAAGGAATTACTATGTACAAGAAATCCAAAAGCAAAAGTTCTTATATGCATATTATTTACATATATATGTCTTATCCCTATAATCACGTAATATTGTAATAAAGAAAAGCAAAGTCTGTTCCGATAGGCGCTTGTAGTCAACTTGAGCCAGTTGGGAGTTTACATAAAGTTCTGTGATAATATTATACAATTGTGTTGGCCAATATTCGCTAATAAGCACCGTAATGAGATGCAAGGCAAACAAATTCACTCGACTTATGCAGTAATTATAATATATTTTTATATATACAATTTCACTGGACTTGTGCAGTAATTATAATATGTATATTTATGCAAATAACGTAATAGAACTATTATTATCTTGCAGCTAATTATCTTTGCTTGTCTGCTGAGCCTCGCATTCGGCCATGAGGTAATCTACACGCCTGCCTATAGCTACTATAGCGCACCTGGAATGACCTATGCACTGCCATTGGCCTACACTCGACGTCTGATCTCGCCGGCCTTACAGTCGCAGGTGTATCATAGCGTGGAGACAGACAACTCATATCAGCAACAATATCGTGCGGAGTATAAGCCACTGACCTATGCATATCTTTTCTGAAAAAAGGGGAAATAATTAAGCGTGAAATTTGAATAAAGTTTATCAGCCCGAAAGTTCGAATTTTGTTCGTGTTAACTTGTATTCATATTGTCTGAGGCCAATGCGTCAAAACAATTTCCCTACCTAGAGTGTCTGCGCTCTGGTCTATTGAACTTTCAGTGATTGGCCTCGGCACAAGCGTCAACAATTCATGCCCAGGCATCAGCCATCAGCCATCAGCCATCAGCCATCAGGCAGCGGGCTAGGTGCACAATAGCTTCGTAGTTTTAGCGATATCATATGAACCCTTCGCACCTTGAACCTCTCCACAATGTGACGTTTAAAATAAATCATCAATGATCCCATAGGAAGTGTGCGGCTCAATTGCCCTACCACGTCAGAGCTCGTGCAGCAGTGGAAACAGCCGCCGCATTGCACATGGAAGCCGTACCAAATGCCGTGCCAATAAATCCTGCCGTAGAGCTAAAACTCGCTCGTTTCATTTTACATTTTTGCTTTGGAAACTTTTGCGTTTTGCTTTCAGCACGCCCAAAAACGTGACCAGTCGCTGGTCACATGGATATGTGGGTGTCCGGCGTGCAATACGCACGCAAATGCTGTACGAAAAGATTCAGCCCAACTCGGACTAAATATCGCATAAATTAATTAATGTTTGATTGCTTTTCATACACTAACCAAAGTAATCAACAGACACAAAGTATGTCATGATTATTGCAAGCAATTTGTGACAGATTGAAAATGGTTGTGGATATTTTATTTATATATAGATAGATATTTGATATGTATAAAGAAAATAATTTTGTTCAAATGCGAGTATTGAGCAGAGAGCTCAGAATTGTTTTGGGCAAGTTAAAAATTTGTCAATTGATATACTTTGAGAGAGTTATGTAAGGAGGAAGACCACACTTTTTTTTTTTTTAATATATAATTATATATAAAACAGGCAATGCTAACATAAATTTAAATAAAATTTCCTAATTCCTAAATCTAATGTTGAGCTTGAATTAAATATAAATTTGTGAAAAATTCTATTTGAGCTTTAAGAGCTTGAATTCAATTCAACATGAGAAAAAGTGAATATCAAAAAATGATATTAAAATATTCATTCCGCCTTTTGGCTGCCAAATTGTTAAAAATGCAGATGATTCTCAGAGTTTCAACAGTCTAGATTCATATAAATATCTACTATTTATTGGACGTTACATTTGTGAGAGCATCAGCAAGTCGCCTTATCAAAATGTCAATCACAATATTTTCTTATGCAACCATAATCCGATGCCCAGACGCAAACCTTATGCAAAGCAATGAGAAATTGTTAATCTCATTTGTTAGTTGATTCTTGTGCGATATCAGTTTCAGCTGCTCGCTAAACAAGTTTTCCATAAAAGCAGATGGAGTAGAAGCAGGAGAGGAGAATGCGAATCTCCAATGAACCATAAATACGCAAGGCAAGGCCAAAATGCAAAAAAGGCAACAGGCTCTAATGGTAATCAGCTCAATGGCCCGAGGTGACTGTCAGAAGCGAATACACAAAGTAGATGCAATCAAGATTTCCATAGAAGTCAAAGCCATGGAATTGTGCAATTATCTATGGCCATGGAATTCCCTGGATTAATTGGCAGCATTTGCTCACAGCTCGAGTAAACATCTGGAGCCAAGAACTATTTCTCAGTATCTGACGAATTAGAGAGCGAGCCCCAAGGTAAAAGCAGACACAGGCTACGGCCTGCCTAAGTAGGCAGCTTCTTAGAGCCATTAGCGCATTAGAGCCATTAGCTTAGTATACTTTAATGCTATCCTTGGAGCATTCTTGCAATAGTTGTCAAGTTGCTGTCTCTTGAAATCCCAACAATATTGAGCTGCTCACGAAATCTCAAGCGCAGTCAGGGGACAACAGGTGACCAAATCGCTGCTACGTGACATTGTCTCATGTATATATGTATGCATGTATGTCTCTCAAGTTGAGAATGACCTCAATGACAGTTAACAATGCCATGAAACGGGAACTGAGAACAAAATGTGGACTTAGATAAGCTGCACGCACTGAAATTTAGTCAAGTGGCAAGCTGATTACATCGAAAGCCTCCTATTTATAGGTGCTCTGGTGTTCTATTCCTATCAAAAGCAGCAGCAGCAGTGGCAGCAGCAGTGGCAGCAGCATTGGCAGCAGCATTGACAGCACGAGAACCAACAGCAATGGCAAATGCTAGCTGCATAACCACGATGCGTGCCAGCAACGTGCGAGTCGCAACTGGAGCCAAAGTCATGTCAAGCAAATTGCAGTCAAGCAGATACACAGCATTAGCCATGGCATAGCTGACTAATAGAGCCTTTATGTAAAGCCAATTGCTGGGCGGCATACGAGCATGCCGGCAAATAAACTGATTTGACTTGATTAAGCTGATGTTAACTAACTCGTGAAGGACGAACGAAAGGGTAAACTATTTAAATGAACAGAGGGAATTTGATAGATAGATGAGTGGCGCGCATAAAGGGGGAGTGGCAGCTAGAGAAGGAAATTGTATGAGTGGCAAATATATACATATAAATGCTTAGTTAGTAACTAATGTAACTGTATTTATATATCTATCTATCTGCAGCCTAAGTAATTAAGCAGCAGCAAAGCATGAATATAAGAGTTAACATATATACATACATACAATATAACAATATACATATACTTACATATCATGCATACATTTATATTCATATACATATATAATATATGTGATATCAATCTAGCCTATCTAATTACTTGATACGCTTTTGTCCAACGCCCTTTTGCTTTTACACATTTAGTCAAAATAATGTGTATCGTATTTACTGTGCTTTAAGACTCTTATGATTGTTTAATACATAATTATATATCATTATGCTAATAATGACATTGCTATAAGTGAATTAATGATCAGATTTAGTTGAAGAGCTAAATACATAGCAGCAGCAGGTCATAATACGAGGCAGCATCTGCATCTCAATCTGCCTCTCGGTTAGAAAGCGAAGATCGTATAAGGTCGAGTTGACATTGTTGTGGCAAATCTTCAGCTTGCCTACCTGATAGATGGACGTGTTGGAATACGTCCTGCTGCTTGGGTCATAGGGCTGCCGATATGACATAATTCACTGAAAGTTTATGTAGAGTGAGTGAGGGAGCGAAGACTATGTTAAGTAAAACAAAATAATTATCCTGACTAAGCTGTGCAACTAAATAGAAACCTTTAAGGAGTATATTATTGCATTATGAATATTATATATATTATTATGTATATTATTGCTTTTGCTTTCAGTCTTCTTCAGTCAGATTTAAATGATACTTCTGTGCAGCTTATCTTAATTGTTCGTAGGATGAAAGATTATATATTAAAGAAATTGTATCAAGGCTGCCTCATGACTTTATTAACTGCAGCCAATAAATGAATGAAATGACTAAGAATGTCATTAATATACTTGAGCATCTTCCCATAGCCCATGCTTTATACATCAAATGCTCATTTGACTCAGGAGTTAATATGTTTGCAAAGCATACGGCAAAAAATGTGTGTACAAATTTCATAAATTATGTACTAGCTAATGCTATAATGATTTTAATTTCAATGACAAAAAAAAAAAAAAAAAAATTGAAATTAGTTGTAATTTTTGATTATTTGATGTTTCTTTTATTATTTTGCTTATGACAAAATAAAATGAATAAGAAATCACAAAATACAGCATTCAAAGCCCACTATAAGGCATCAAAGCTCAGCGGTAGTTAAATTGAGCAATTCCTAGGAAATGATGCCAGGAAATAATGATTTTAAGAACACAGCAGTTAAATAAAAATTGTTGAGATTTTTGACCCAGCAGAGAACACGTTATAATGACGCGACTGTATTAGTATGTTTTTAAAGCTAATTTATAATTATACGTTCAAAATGTCGTTCACATTTACAATGAAGAAATTAGTCGGCTCAGATGTGGAATTAGTTAATTTGCCTTGGATAATATAGGCATGGCATATAGAATATTGTAAATATAATTACTCCAGCAATCAACGCTATGCACTTCAAAGAAAATTCGGAGAATTTTGAAGCAACAAGAGAGACAAAGCAAACGCTTAGCAGAGAGAAAAAGAAATCAGTCAGCTTGAAATTTTATAAATTTATTTATATTTGATAAATTGAAAAAATAAGTATATATTAATATATATTAATGCATTGAATCGATTGCTAGTAGTTTCTAGACAAGTCTAAGGGGTGACCCAATTCCAGGAATATTTTCAGCTCTGATTCAGCTGAAGCTGTTGCTGCTTGCCCTGCAGCCCAGGGGTGAGGGAGAGTTGGCAGTTTTGAGACTTCCCACATGATTTAGTTAGGGCTATGTGAGCCTAGTTGCAGGCAGGTGGGATTCACGTGTAAATCGGCAGCAGCAACGTCAGTTGAAAGTTTGATTCTAAGGCAATGGCTGAAGGTGTTGGAGTGACTCGAGTATGACGTGCAAGGGTCACGTTCTCCATCACGCACTCAATCAATGGGTGAAAGCTCAAAAAGTGCAAAAACGTTTGAATTTGCCACAGCAGCCGAACAATGGCACAAAAAAGGGGAGGGCAACTGCCAACTGGCAACAGGCAGGCAGCAACAATCACGTTGACAGCAGGAAGCAGGAACTCCAAATAGGCAACAGGTAGCACGAGCCACGCGTAAATATCGTTGGTGAGGCAAGAATTCAAATACAGCTGCTACTGCTGCTGCTGCTCACGTTGTGGCTGCCACGACAGCTGCTTGGTAACTGTTGGCTCGGAGCTGGCCGATTCGTAGCCAGCGCACGAAGTGTCCTCGTCCTGTGGGCAGGATGTGCGAGCTGCTGTCTGCGGGACGGTGTACGCCGCACGAAGGTTAAACGCGAAGCTTTTCGAGCAGCAGTCGACATTGAGTGCAGCTATAAAAGCGACGCAGCAATGGCTGCCCCAGCAGTTGATGCCAGCAATCGTCGCGAAACGCATTCCAAGTGAAAGTGAAGAAAAATTCGAAGCCCAAAACTAATTTTGAGCCAAGAACTATTCAAGAGAACTATTTACAAAAATAAATAAATAAAAAAAAACTTTAACGTGAGATGGATACGCTAACTCCCAACAATTGCTCCAAGTCGAGCTCCAAGTCAAGTTCCAATTCCAATTCCTCAATGGATCTGGGCGAGAAGCAGCTGAAGCAGCAGAAGCGTGGTTCGCGTGGCCAGAAACTGTCGCGATCACGCAGCCTGCTGCAATTGCTCAGCAGGCACCTAGGCAGACACTTCCAGCATCATCATCATCATCAGCAGAACGATACGGTCTACAGTAGCCAGGATGATATACGCAGCTCGTCCACGGATTCGTTCAGCTTGAGCGGCTCGCGCAACGAGTGCCTGGAGGTGCTCAATGGTGGCTCCAGTATTGATCTGGAGAACACTTCGCGCACATCCTCAGCCTCGTATTCGCCAGGAATGGAATTCTATGACAACAATGCTCATATCTATGTGGAAACTGTTTATCGACCCGGCAGCGCCATGGAGCAACTTCATCCGCATCACTACGACGACAGCAGCAGCAGCGGCGCTGATGACGACGAGCATGAAGATGAACATGAGCATGAGCAGCAGCAGCAGCAGCAGCAGCAGCGTCAGCGTGAGCATGTGGATGAGAATGAGAATTTGAATCAATTGAAACCACAGCCACGTTCCTCATCATCGGCATCGACTGGCAACAAGGCTGGGCTACATCTGAGTCGCATCTCCATCTCCTCGTCCGTTAGCCGCATGCTGCAGCACTTTTCCACATCGGCGGCCACAACCGCAACGGCATCGTTGCGCTCCCTATCATGCAGCAGCACGCCGATCCGGCAGCGCGACATCTCCTCGCTGATGAGGGCAAAGAAGCTGCTGACGCCGCACAACAGCAACACAAGCCACAACAGCCACAGCAGCAGCTGCAGCAGCAACAGCAGCAGCAACAGCAGCAGCAGCAGCAGCTCAACAAAAAAATCAGCCAAAAAGGACAAGAAACAGCAGAGCATACTGCGACCTCCAGTGCAGTACGTCTACATGAAGGGCATGTCTGGGCTATACTCCCGCGTGCCCAGCTATGCCGCCTGCTGCCCCTATACGCTGCATCACATGTATTAGACAGAGCAGCGGCGAAAACGTCATCACGCCGAGGACATTGCCCAGCGCAATTTCCGGGTGAAGGCCAACAGAGCAACAGCAAGAGCAACACACAAGGTGTCATAATGGAGTCTGGGTGGGTAGTTTATAGGGAAAAGTAAAATGTAAAACGTGATGTAGTGCCTACAGAAAAAAAAAAAAAAAAAAAAAAAAAAAAAAAAACAAACAAGCGAATGGAAATGCAGCAGCGCAGCATATTTTATAAATATGTCGAAGAAAACTATATCTAAAAAAAATATACAAGAAAATCTAAAAAATAGTTTCCATGTATTTGAATTATTACAAACTAATAATACATATGTGTGCAAAGCTATTCAATATTTAGAGACTTTCAGTTTACACAGTAGCTAAAATTTAGTTTATATAATATAATAAGTATATACCCGACCTAAACACACTCTCACACACACACACACAACACACTCACATATCTTCCCAAGTAGTTTTTAAACTCAACTTTTTGGAGCTAGGCTCAAATGAAAAATTATTAAAAAAAAAAAATAAATAAATAAAAGCGAAAAATCTATGAAAAATGTTTGTTATTTCCAATATATTTTGCACTTATTTCAATGGGCACTTGACTAGACAAAATTACGAATTTATCTAAGATATTTCAAAATTGTACAAAACTGAAAAAGCAAAACAATTTAAATATTATTATTTATTTACTTAAAATATATTTCAAAAATACTTCCACACACTTTATTCTTTTCCAAAACTAAATACGAAATGCAGAAAACTGAGCAAAAAATAAGTTTAATAAAAAAAACTTTAGCACCTAAGTAAAAATACCCTATATTTTTAGAGCATATAACCCTAAGCATAAGTCTAGCTGTCAATAAATAAAAAACAATCTAAAGAAAATGAAAATAAAAACTGAAATGTTTTATTTATTGTTAATATTTCAAATTCTCAACAGTTATTTTGTTAAAGCTTTTTGCTAAAGCTCTTGTGTGCGCTTGCGCATTGGCTGGAGGCCGGCTGGCTGCCCTGAGAACAGTGTGCATACTGTGCTCTGGGAACAGTTTTGTTTTTGGTGTCGCCTTGCGTATGCTGATATAGGTAAAGTCCTCAATTTTCAAGTGGCCGAAGGACTCGACCTTATAGTTTTGACATACGATATCATGTCGTCTGCCACAGCCAAACTACATATTCAAGCTCGATGGATGACGTTAATCGGCTGCCGTTGCGGCAGCTGTTGTTGTTGCATGTTGTAAGTGCTCGCTAAGCCGTTGCATGCATTATTAATTTGCTGGCAGCTTAACATGTCTGCATTGTTACCTGAAGCTTAATGAGAATGTGCAGCTATTTAGCATAGTTGAGTGAGTCGAATATGCAAATCGAGCACGATTGATATCTTTAATTAAATCTCATATTGAGTTCTATTAAGCTCGCTAATTGGTGTACGGCATGAATAGAGTCTACTCTCACTGCCAGTTTACCGTTTTCTAATTATACGCAAATTGATCGCGATTGGCTGCATTAGCTATCGTGTAATGGTGATAGCCGAGAGCGTGATAGCCGACAGCTTGTTTAGAGTTCGTGTAAAAATTTTGTCCAATTGAGTTTGCACACGCATCACTTCAGTGAGAGTGAGACAACTATAGTTATTGCTGCATGTACTACTTGCGTATTATTAAGTGAGAGCAAGATGACTACTTAGACCATTCAAACAGAGCGTTTATGATTTCGGTGAGCGAAGAGAAGTTGACTATAAATGGAGAGTTTGAAAAGCAAATGGCATACCTGGACTTCGTTTTGCAGTAGAGTTATAAAATTATATTGGGAGGTGCTCAAATTGACTCTAATCTGACATATGTATATGTTTCTTTGAGTGAGCTATAGCGAAATAGTTTTCATCTGTGTATGTATTTCATCATGCAAGTATTGGCTTGCGCATTCTCCGATAGCTCTCTGGCCTGCATAGCCTGACAACTTGACACGAAGTGGCTTCTGGAAACTTCGTGTTATATTTACTATGTTCTCAGCATTAGAACCGATCATTAGATCGTGGTATGGGAGCGTCAAACTTAAACAGAGGCTTAAGAGTAGAGATGAATCAAGTATATATGTGTCAATTTATGATGATGTTATGATGAAACTATATATTTAATCTCTATGAATCTATGCTCACTTATGTTATTAGGCATAGGCAGCTAACTATATTATGGGCACATCAGATCGGTAAATGTATATATAAATATATTTAAATAAATGTATATATTTAACTTGAGTTCTTAAATTACTTAAGTACAACTACGATTAGCTAGTCTGCTCAAATTAGTCTCTCCTTATTATATAAATTATGTTAGCAATACAGGAAATTCCACTTACCTAATGCCATTTGTATAAGTATTGACCTTTAAATATCATCGTCCTTTCGCCTAAAAATAAAAATGTTCAATAAATATGTAGTCTTTGATACGTGGGTAACTACTATTATTCTATATTTAAATTGATAGTGCACAAATATTTGCAATTGCCTGAATGGCAATTATATTTAGCGCTCTGCTCTGGCAGATGAACAAAAGTCAGTTAATAGGATTGACGTCAGGGACGTAAGAATTACGCCTTTTAATTAGAAGATAAACAACAGCAAAACACGACAGGAACAATTATCGCAGTCTCCCCCGCACATACTAACACACCAGACACACACACCAGACACACACACACAATGCTATTAAAACAACGGATTTCATTAAATCGCCATAGACAAATATCCAGCACTCGCCTCTCATTCCTCGCCCTTTGCCGTTTGCTCAAACCCAACCGCAACGGGGCGTAAAATTGGCAGTCAGTTGTATTTATAGAGCATTAAAATCAATTTTGTGCGTAATTAAATAATAATAAAAAAAAAACACACAATAATGACAACAAGAACAGCCACCACAACATCTTAGCGAAAGTGAGGACAATGGCTGTAATCTATTTTTGACGGCCTTAATTGCGGCTTATGAATTTTCTTGGCGACATCTTCGTTAAGCTAAAAAGCTAAAAGCTGCCAACACCTGCAGTCACCCACATACTCCGGATATATCTGTGAGACAATTAAAAGTTTAGAAATAAACTCAAGCGGGTTTATTTTTATAGCAAGTGTTGAGGAAATGGAGACAAATCGATGCGTAAACATTTTGCAATTGCGCTGCAAAAAACAATTAAAGTGCAGGCAGGCAGGCCACACACGACAAAGCAAATACGGCAAGTGCCACCACCTGGCGGCAAGCAGAGCAAACAAACAACAAAAACAATTGGTAAACAAATGCCACTAGTCAAATGTTGCCATTGCTGCCATTATTTATTAGGCAACAGCAACAGCCAAATAATAATAATAATGCACAACGCAGTAAAGCAACAGCGGACGAGCGAGCGAACGGGAAGAGAGAGGGACCGGCAGACCGACACAGATAAACAGAGAGAGAGAGAGCGAGAGAGCTATTGTAAGAGAGCGCTCGCTAGCGGCAGTTTGCAGCGACCACAGTCTGCAGACCGGGCGAGTCTATAAAAGCAAGCGGCAAACGATTTGCCGACTCAAACGCGAAAGGACAACGTCTGTGTGTACACACGAAGCGCTCAATACAGAAAAAACAAACAAAAAAAACGCCGACAAAGTAAACACGGTGAATGTGTCTGTAAGAGAGAGTTTATATGTGTGTGACCGGCAATAACAAAGACATTGGAAAAGAGAAAGCGGAAGTGCAGCGTTTATGCTGCTTGGAGTACAACAAAGTCAGCGGAAGTGCAGCAGCTTCTATATAATTATCATTAAGCTACAGTTAACACTCGCTAAGCCTGCCAGCTCTAGACAACAAACGAAACTACAGTTTCTATATGCATTTTAAACTGCATAGACTGCAGTAAGCACTCGCTGTTAGACAGAAAAAAAAAAAAAACAGCGCCTTTATAGACTACAGTAAACACTCGCCATACTCGCCACACTCGCTAGCCGCAACAGCAAAGTCTGTTAGCTCTAGTTACAAGAAGGCTAGCCTTATCTCTACATACATCTTCTATTGCATACTGTACGTACAGTAAACACTCGCTGCCATGGCCACGCCACATGTCTGCTTTGCGGACGAGCTGCAGCAGCAGCAGCAGCCGAACAACAACAATAACAATGGCAAAAATTGGCTGGAATTGGAGCTGCAGCCGCCGCAGCACTCGCCCAGCCTATCGCCAACGCCACGCTATGAGCGTAACATGGGCTTCTTTCAGTTGCTCAGCCGACGCTTTGGGCTTAGGTCAAGCGTTGACCTAGTTGATGCAGCTGCACAGGAAGATGATGCGCACAGTTCATCGACCGATTCCTATTCATCGGCTAGCCGTAGCTTAGCTGCAGCACGTTTGGAGCTGATGTCCTGCGCCTCCAGCGAGACGAGCAGCACCATCGACATCGAGGAGCAGGAACAGCAGCTGCAACACCAACAGCAACAAGACACGCGCAAATCGTTGACTCGCACGAGCTTCTCCCGAATGCAACGCCGGTCCACATCGTCATTGCGGCGCGCCTTTGAGAGTCTCTCGCTGACATCACGCTCGATGTCGTGCAGCGGCCCCTCGCCACCACCACAGCCACACCCACAACAACAGCAGCAGCAGCAGCAGCCGCAATTGCCATTGAAGTCCGCTCTGAAATCGGCTTCAAATATTGAGCTGCATCAGCGTCAGCACAAGCTGGCCACCAAATCAACGAGCAGCTCCAGCGCCTGCTCCAATTCATCCACATGCTCCACGACACAGGCGAAGCACAGCAAGGCAAAGCCGCCGCCACAGCGCATCCTACGTCAGCCCGTCTCCTATACATATCTAAAGGGCATGTCCGGTCTGCCGACTCAGCGTGTGCCGCGCAGCTCTGTCTGCTGCCAATATGCGCGGCGCTAGAGAGCGTACAAGGAGATCGTCAAAGAGTTCATTATCTATCATTATCTATTCATAGCCAATAGCAGTTGATAGTAGTTCGCATAGCTTCACATAGCTCACACATGTTTACATAGTGCCAAAAGCCACGCCCATTCATTTCGAAAAACTGTGATACAATTACCTTTTCATATCCACAGCCGATCACATACTCATTTCACAAAAGCAAAACTCCAAATGAAAATCCCAAAGAGAAAAAACACATTTACCAAGACTTTAGCAAATAGAAATAGAAAATTTTCCACGCGGCTTTCGATTCGAGCGAGCAAAACCGAACGAACAGAAGACTGTCCCAAGGGAAGGTTTTTTACTGTTCAAAGAAGATTGCTTAAATTTAATTAAAATTATAATAAAATTAAATAATATTATTATAAAATATATTTATTGTACATTCGTGCCTTTATCCCAAATTCCAAAAAAAAAAGAAACAAAATTAATTTTAATTATAATTATTCTAGATATATATTCGTCTTCTATACGTATTCAATTAGTTTCTGTAATGGGATCAAAATTTTCTCAGTTAATATAACTATAGTCTAACTTATATATATAAATATTTAAGTACTTTAACTATGTTATATATAAATATAAATTTCATTCTGTAGTTAAGATTTTGCTCGTCAAATTTTGAAATTAATTTTTTTCTCGCACTCTTCGGTCGTAGGACTTCACATAGATAAGATGAGAAATTTACTAACTAACCAAGCATTGCAATTGAAAACTGATTATATAGACAACATATATATATATACCATATACCATATACAAAACACATGCATAAATTTACCGTAATGTACGTATAATGAACAAACAATCTAAGAACTCAACTATATATATATATATAACATATATAATTAAACAGAGATAATGGCATAAGCAATACAGTTATACACACATATATACAGCCGATTATAATGATATATATATATACATATATATATACACATTTACTTAATCATAAGTTAACTATTTACCAACAACAACAGATAGAAGCAGCTATTAATGAATATTTCATACACACAGCAAGTTCAATAAAAAGCGAGAAAATAATTTACACAAAAAAAAAATAGTTTTATCTTTCTTTTTTCGCATGAAAATTGCTATTTATTGGGAAACTTTAGCTATTTGAAAACGTTTATCGTGTGAGTGACCCACTTGGCGAAGCTCGAGAAGTTGCCAAAAATAACAATTACAGTGAATCAAGGCTAATTACAGCAACAGAAGCCCTTTTGCAACATTGCGTATACGTCGCGTATGGCAGGCCTGATTACATTTATGCGCTGCTGCTGCTGCTGCTGCTGCTGATGCTGCTGCTGCTGCCTACTCAGCCGGCATAAGGAAAACTAGGTCAGCGATTGGTAAGGCAACATCATCAATATTTTCACACCCACCCACACACATACACACACACACACATGTATATATCTAGTACTTATTACACTGATGGATATCGTTGCCAAGCAAAAGCCGTAAAATGTTTATGGAAATTTATGTGTGCAAAATGCGTGTCCCTTGTTTGAATTTACAACAAGTCAAGCCTGGCAACAAGACAGACAAAGTCTGGCCAGGCCCGAGCCTGCCATTTGATTAACATTATTCCAACTGAATTGGCAAACGAACTGGTATGGAAATAATTACCTAATAAATATGACAAATGCGTCAAGACGTGGTGGTTTAAACCACGTTCTATGATCTACACCAGAAAATACCATTACATTTTAGTTACAAAACAAATTTGTTTAAGGAAATATGATGTATGCTCGTTAAACTGAATAGAAATTGATTAGAAATTGCAATTAATTTATGGGTCATTCAACTAATATGTAAAGCCATTAAAATAGTGTTTAAGCCTAGTCATTATAGTTTAATGTTCGCAAATCTATCATAAATATTAGCTTTAACAATATAATCTCATTAATTTTAATAGTCTGCTTAGTAATAATGTCAAGTGTTTCGCTAGAAATCTGTAGCAATCCAAATCAAACAACATAACGCATACGCCCCGTTCACCCCGCCCATCGTTAGTCTAGCATTCAATAATCTCTCAAGGCAACAAATTAGCGTGTCAGACAGGCAATCAAAACAGTTTCATTTTTTTTTTTTCGGACAAGTCATAAATTCTGCTTTACTGACGAAATACGCCAGAAGACGCAAGCGAAAGCCAAGCAGAAGGAGCAGGCGAAGGCGCTGGCGAAGGCGCTGGCAAAGGCAATGCCCATTGCTGGCTATGCCCGATGGCTATGGGCGTGTCGTCATATGTGTATTTGATAATGGAATTGCCTAAAAATACGTATTCAGTGACCTAATTTCCTGCTGATAGACGGCGACAAATGCTTTGCATTCGAAATGATATGTTTCTCAGCCTGTGGGATTTTTATGGGTCGCTGTTGCGCATTCGCCACTGAAATAGAAAATAACAATTGAGTGTGTTGTGCGGCCAGGCGATAGCCAGAAGGCAGCCACAGTCACGTAGTCAAGCAGCTCAAGGCAGCTCAAGGCTGCTCCAGCTGCTCCAGCTGCTCTAGCCCTCTGGCTGCTGTTTGTTGCCTTTTAAGTTCTGTTTATTTGCTGCTCTGTTCGACTGTCCATATTTAATTAAGTTTGTGTTTTCTATTTTCCTTTTGCTGCTCATTGTTTTTTTTCGGTTCTTTGAGCTATTTTTGGCCATTCGCTATTTATATTTACCCTTCCTGGTCCGTGTAACTCTCACTTATTAATACTTGCCTAAATTTTCGGGCAACTTTTGCACTTTTTTTCTGCCACATTATGCTTTTAGCTAATGGCAGACTGGAAAGGAAGCTCCCATTCCGCAGCCAAAAAAGATTTTTATGATGGGAAGCGCGTTAATTTGTCCCACGCGTCAAGCAATTTCTGGTGTGAGTTATGTCGAGCGAAATGAGGAGGCGCGCAGTATAGATGTAGACAGACTGCGAATGGTCTTTGGCCAACAGAACAGCAGCATAATTAATCTTCTTTGGCTCATAACCGCACCCCACGAAACACACAAGCCAAAAGGCAAACAGCGTGAATAACAAAAAAGAGAAAAAAAAAACAAAAAAACAATTAGAGGCTGCCTGCGTTGCTGCGTTGCCGAATGAAAAAATACCTTAACTAAAAGGGAGCAGGAAAAGGGAGAGCTGATTAAGATTTACCTTTAAGAAAACAAAGTGTTTTCTTTCTAATATGATATATATTTCCAACAATCTTTTCATTTATTAACTTATATTATCTCTTTGTATAAATTAAAGTTTATTTATTTATTTTATTTATTTATTTTTAATGTAAGCTTATAAATCTCTTCTCTTAAGCATCATTTTACACCTAAGATTTTAAAAAATTATTAATTAAATATTTATATATCGCTTATATCGTACCGCTAAATTTTAGGCAACTTTAGCTAAACGCAAGTTTATTATAAAAATACTTAAGCTTTATTAATTCTATCCTAATACATATTAGATATTTCAGGGATACGAAATATGTGTATGTCTTATGGATTCTTATGGATTCGCTAAGATGTTCAGCTCAAGACACAATCCAGCCGGTGGTCTTGAGGGTGTTTAAAATTTTTTAATAATACTGCTATAAATGTGTTTTCGTTATAAAACTCTTTCCGCATCTAGGTATCTTTTAGTTATTTCTAATCTTTGCAAATGCATTTGGAATTATCTTGGGCTGCAGAATTTCAATACCAGCTAAAAAATGGCATTCCGTTTGGCCTACAACGCGCTTAGGTTGTAATTATATTATTTATAGTAAAACATCGACCTTGAATCGTCCGTTGTTGCACATTCAATAAATGAATTTCTTGATTGCTTTACAGGGAAAAAAGTTTACCTGCCCCGGGTGAGGATCGAACTCACGACCTTAAGATTATGAGACTTACGCGCTGCCTACTGCGCTACCGAGGCCTTATGTGAGCAATGCTAATATGCTGTAATTCTCAAATGCAACGTAAAGTAACTGCCTGATCATTACTTTAGGGAAATTGAAAAAGGAAGGAAGCAAGCAAGGAAGAATCTCACCAAAACTTATTAGCTTTTCTGTATACAAATATATATAAAATAAGTATAAGAATTGCCCGTTAACACTTTTACATAAATTAGTTCTTGCATTAAGCCAAACAAAGCTTGGCCAATGGCCGGACAAGGCATATCTTGGACCCATTCACCAAACAGCTATAACATTTTTATCTGATAACAAACAAAACTAAATAAAAGGTGTAATATACATGCATATATACAAATTTCATTTTGCGCACATAGCATTTGGTTGGCATTGCAAGCCACGAAAGTTAAATACTCTCCTTAGGGTATTAAAAGCTTGTGTGAAATTCTTGTTGCGTTTTCTTCGGATGACTTCTCGCTGAGCATAATTTCATTTTCGGCATTTACCAGCACATGTGTTTATATGTTTTGCCCCAACAGTTGGGCACCCCTCCCCCTCCTAACCAACCGCCCTCTGACAGGTTCACTTAAAATTGTTTACCTTTATCATCTTACGCGACGTTGCTTCTGTCTTTTTCTTTCTGTTTTCTTTTCTCATCTTTACTTTTCTTGTTCCACTGCCAGTGAGCGAGGCATATTTTTATGAGGTCTTCTCATGCTTGTTATCTTAACGGCAGTTTCCGTTGCTTTTTAATGGCACTCGGTTGTAATTTCATTTTGAAAAATATTGCTGCATACTTTGTGGAGCTGCGAGTGAAACATTTAATGAATATTTCAAAAGCATCTGACTTTGGTTGTTGTTTGTACTTTGCGGTTATTGTTGTACCTTTTACTATTTTTAGCATCAAATCCTCGCTTATTGCCCCAAATTGAAGACACTTCGCACGCCAACGCGCGACAGCACAAACCACATGAGTAGAGCTACATATATTGGCAAGACGTTGACGTTACGTATAAGGCTTGTTAGCCGGATATAGGCAAGAGACGGCAAGCAACAACCTGCATGCTAATTCGCACTTTGACCCAAATACTAGACAATGAAGCCACTTAAAGATGCGTGTATTGGGCGACAACACAGCCAGCTGATGAACACCGGGTGCTAAGGACGCGCCCACTTTAGTGCCCTCAGTCAAGTGTGTGACACGAACTAAGTAAATAATAAATTATTCCAGCTAGCAGCCAGCAGCCAACACGCATCTTGCGCTTCCTTTTTGCCGCAGCTCATAAAGTATGCACGATGTGTTGGTAATTGAACTCGATGCGTAAACAAAATGTCTACGTTTCGAGCCAGAAATATCTTCAAATTTGCGAACAGTGCCAAAAAAAAAAACACAACCTAAGCAAATATTCACTGTAAATGGCCTAAGCTCAAGGGAAACCAAATGACAAACCAAAGGCTGCAAAAGCCGATTGTTTTCAATATATCAATCGAGTCTTTGTGCAATTTCCATTCTGATTGTCGGTTAGCTCTTGCTCGCAGATGTGAGTTCCCTTTTGTATTTCGCAACACCAAATTGCTTTCAATCAGATACATTTTTAATGCGCTTGATATAACAAATTGTACTTACATTTAATGAGAAATAAAAGAAGATTAAATTAAATTTTTATTTTTCATTGAAAATGATTTTAACAAATTTAATGTGAGACTTTTAAACAAAGTTCCTCTCAAGCAGAAAAATGTTAAATATGAAATGTATTTTCATAATTCAAATTTTTAATTTTTTTAAGGAATTAAAATTTTATTTTAAATTTTGATTTTTACAAATTTAATGTGAGATTTTGAAAATATTTCCACTCAAGTAGAAATGTTTTTAAATTTATTTATTATATTATTGTATTTTACATACATTTTTTAATTTATTTATTTTTACTTTATATTTATTTTTTTAGTTATATACATTTTTTTATTTATTTATTTTTATTTTTATTTTATTTTATTTATTTTTTTTTTTTGCATTTCATTTGCTGAAATTCTCTTATAGAAAATGCAATTTGTAATATGAAATATCGTATAATTTCCATAATATTTCTATATGTATATTAATATTTATTATTTAACTTTCATCTCTCTCACTAAATAATGAATATATTATAATCGAGTAGCATTTCTTGTTAAGCCTGTACTTCAATGCAGCCTTGAACTCGCATAACATATAATCAAAGAGTAATTAAACCCAAGTACAATCTGTATCTATTTAGCCAGCATCTGTCATCCTCTTGCTCACAACTCTAACTACTCCAACTGCTCATCTATATGCATCCATCTATATTAATATTTAAGGCAATCAATATATGTAGGCCCGCCATCGCTGCTGCTGCTGCTGCTGTCTCACATACATATGTCGGTCAGGGTATTTCGTATGCAGCTAACCGAAACGATGCGAAGACGTTCTTATGCCTCTCTCATTTCGCATGCATGAGTTGGCATTTATTAAGCATCTCGAACTGACCAGAGCTGCCAGCACTGCGAACACATTAGCTGACATTGCGTTTAATGAGTTGCGGAGCTACGTGACTTCAAACGGGGCTAAGCAAAAGCAAATGGCACTGAGTCTGTGTGCTAGAGTGGGCCATAAAGATGCCAAGTGACACGTACAGCATATAAGCCACAATTACATGATTAGGCCTTATAAACAGGGTCGGGCTCTAATTAATTATATCCAGTTGCAGCAGCCGCTGGGCTGGGGAAACAGCTTTGAAGCAGTTAAGCTCGCCCACTTGCCTCCCCTCCCGTTTTTCATTCATAAAACCTAAAAGCTAACAAAATGCAGCCGGACGAAGGTTAACGCTTGCTCTGGAGGACAGCACGATGACGTACCAGGAGCTGCGGCGCATCCTTGATCGGGTCATACGTCAGACATGCAATTGTTTGGCCTTCGCTGCATACCGGGCACTAACAGCAAGAATCCAAACCACTTGGCGCGTTATCCTGCGGCAGCTCTTAAAGGATTTCATTCATAATTGGCCGGAAGCCCAGCCACGACGACCTCGTGCTCATTCAGCAGCTATCCCGCGGGAAGCTAGCACCAAAGACTTTATACTAACCTAACTCAATTACGTGCTGCTCCTGCTTCTTCCCATTCCCCTTCCCCGTCTCCATAACCCCGTCTGCTATAGACAAGGTCAGCTCAGTGGGGCGACATATGCCGCCAACTGGTCGCCCGGGCATTGGACTAGGTCAGACTTGGCCAAGGCTCGCATTTGTGGTATTTGTAAAGCTTCGCGCTTAGTTTTCAATAAAAACAACATACACTCAACTTAAAACTTTGAATAGGCCTCATTATAATCGACTGAACTGGGCGTGGCTAAAACAGACAGTTTGATTGCTCTCCTCATATTTACTTGGGCCTCATCTCATTTCAAGGGAAATCGTTATCAACCCAATTTGTCTGCCTAATATACTATGTAGTTGTCTTTGAGGCTTGCAAAAAAAAAAGGGGCGTGACAACATGAATTTATGGCCATAGGTACAGAAATATCTATATGAATATATATAAACATTATATACTTGTGTAAATATATAAATTATTTATTTAAGCTACACATATGTTCACATCTGATATACTCATGTGATACCGTGTACTTAATTGGGCATTTGCCCAAGGCCAAAAGCAGAAACCCTTTGGGCACATATCATAGTACATGCGAGGTGTGCTCAAAATGTATCCTGAATGTATGGTTTACTCAAAAATTTATTTATTTATTAATTTTCTATTCATTGTCTATATACTGCCTTGATTGTTTCATTCTGTGCATATTCATGAAGTTCTCTGTTGCCTCCTTAAAAAAAAACTTAATTTTTGTGATACTGTCCTTATCTATTCAAAAAATGAACTAAGCCACCCCGATCAATCAGTTATATCTATATATTTTTATGCTATATGCAAAACGTCGCAGCTTTCATTTCAGATTCCGGTCGCAATTTAAATAAACATGACCCCCTCTCAAACTCTCAGCACAGGGTACATTTCAAATAAACATTTGACGAGAAAAAAACGAAAAAAAAAAAAAAACAGAAACAAAAACCACTCAAAATTTAAGAGAGAGAGAGAGAGAGAGAGAGATATTTTAATGTAATCGCTCAGCTAGCTATTCAGCTCGAAAAACACATTTCGTTTCTTTGGCCATGCCTCGATGAACTTCCTTGAAAAAAGCCTGAAGCAGCACACAAGACCTGACAACTGAGACGCAGCCATAGCTCCGCCGACTTCCATGCAAAACAGGACATTGAACCTAAGCGAGACAGAGAGAGAGAGAGAGAGAGAGAGAGAGAGCGAGTGAAAGAGAGAGTGAGTCTTGGATGCCGCTGACGCACGCTTTCAATTAGATAAAGTGCAAGGATATGCCACCGGGCTGCACCAGGAGCATAAATTGATTTGCTCGATAGCATGATAAAAAGCATTTATTGCGTATACGCAGTGTGTAACGTGCGACAGACCGAGCAGCTGAACGTGGCAAGTGCTTGACAATTTTTATAGCCGGTTTTAGGCTTTAAAGAAATACTTTGCAACGAAGCTCGACCACAGGTTGACCACATTGACGAAGGCTTCCAACGTGACGTCGTTAGATGGCATCATGAATGTATATATGTATGGGTGTGTATGGGTGTGTGTGTCTGTGTGAGTTGTCGGCGGAAGCTAACGAAAGGCAGCTAACTGGGTCAGGGCTGCGTCGCCGTCGTCGGCTTCGTTGACGTACTGCATTGCTGCTGCATACATACATACATAAATGCACCACCGCACGCACCACTGCAGCATCACACAACCACAGAATCGCATTGCACTTGCTGCCACGTCACAAGAGTACGCTGACAGCGACATTAAACAAATTTCAAATTAAAATCAAATATATATATTTAGATTTAAATAGATATATACATATATATTGCGTATACGTCACGTATGCGCCATGCATAATTGATTAAGTGTGAGCTGAGTGCTTGAGGCAATGATTGATTTATTTATATATGCATTAGTTGCACATCCCTTGGCACCTGTCTGTTGGCCACCTGCCAATTTATTAATAAACACACACGCCGAACCAAACAAAAGGCGACATTCGGACGCGCTCGCGACCATCGTGTGGCTTGCATAATGCGGCCACTAATGATGGGCAACCCTTTGTACACCCGCAGCACACTCCAAGCCTCCAACCCTGCACGCCCTCAAGTGGCTGCTGTTGCCGCTGCTTATATTTATAGCGCTTGCAACTAATTTGAATGCGAAATCGCGAGAGATTCGCAACCTTGTCCCATAGGACACACGAAACAATTGCAACAGAAGTGAGGCCAAAGGATGCGACGATACGGCAACAACAAACACAAAGGTCAAAACAGGCAGCTGCTCAAGCCACAACACACACTTGACCCAAAACACCAACAATGAAGACAACAACCACAACAGCAACAACAACAACAACAGCAACAACAACAACTCAAACACTCGCCGTGCTGATTAATGCGCCTTCTTTTATCAGTGGCAGCGGCACCTACTAAGCTCGCCACAGATTTCCGCTCGAGAGATGGGCTTAACCTAAATATGTTGCCAGCAAATCACAGCAGCTTTTCCCGTACGGATTGACCTTCTAACGGTCTCTGGCTCGGCACACAGTTATGACGTCACACACACACACACACAGACTTGGCGAAATGTCAGTTTAACTGTAACCCCGCGTAGCCTGGCTTGTCACCAAAAGCGTAGCAATAAAATCAAGTAAAGAGCGCGCTAATAGGCATTGCCTGACGTTTATACTCTGACCCTTTAGCCTTTTTAAATTTAGTAAGTTATTAGAAGGCAGCTAGGTAGTTAAACTTAAACAAAATGAAAGAAATGTAAGAGTTTCGCAAAAGGTTATTTTCATGATCTCAGTTGACTAAACTTTAAATATCATTTAATATCTTCATTATTTATATTTTTTAATTTATTTAATTATTTTTATTATATTATATTTCTATTATATTATATTTTATTTTTTGACTATTTTTTCACTGTATTACAAAATTTATATTTTTATTTAAAAATAATTTTCTTCAAATTAATTTATTTTATTTCGAGTTTTAGCTTCATATTGATAACACAAATTCCTTAATATTCAAACTTCCCGCTTATGCCCTCATAATTTATTTATTTATTTCATTAAGTATAAATGGAAAAAAAAAACTCGACCAAAGCTCAAATTGCATCGAAATTTCGAGTGCAAATTCAATGTAAATGATTCGCTCCATATTTCGTTTGCAGCCTTGAAAGGAAAGGCGTAAACATGGCTAGATGTTAGCCAGCCAATGGCCAATGGATGCGCGCAGCACTCGGGCATCCTTCAACTGCAGTTAAATGCCAAATGCGACAATAAGGCACAATTGCAGACGGCTGCAGTGGGTGGGGAGAGCAGAGCTGATGTGACTAAAGAGGCTGCAACAATTTTATTGTTGTAGCAGAAATGGGCTAAGGTGTCACACAACTGTATGTGTGCGTATGTGCCGGCGGATGTGTGTGTGTGTATGTGTAGGTATATGTGTGACTGCAATGTCCTTGCAGGCAGGCAGGGCAGTTCATTGCCCGTTGCAGCTGCAGCCTGCAAATGTCGCAAAGAGCACAGCAGCTGCGCAAAGCCAACTGCGTGTGAATAAGAGAGATGGAGAGAGAGTAACAGCGGGTGAGAGAGAGAGAGAGAGAGAGACAGCAGGCGGTTCAATGCACGCCAACTAGGTTTAAAGGGCAGCTGGGCAACGATGGCACCGAAGCGAGCAGCCCCCAAAATTTTTGCAGCGAGCGCCTATGACGTCATTAAAAAAGGAGGTTTGGCCTCCTTTGAAACACTGTGCGTGTGTGTGTATCGGCTCGCTGAGAATGTATTTAAAAAAGTATATAAATGTAAGTGTTGGCAGCAACTTTTGCAAGCCTGTGTGTGTGTGTGTATGTGCGTGTGTGTAAAATGAGCACAAGGGCGTTTAAGCCGGCCGTTGGGTTGACTATGAGTAGACGGGTTAAATGAAGAGTGCTTAATACACACACACACAGACACACACATGCAATCATTCAGCAACAGACCGCAGCAAATGAAGCGTCAAATGTTAAGTCCAAAAAAAATATATATATATCAAATGAATAAATACCATAGCCTACTTATTGAGAACATTCTGGAAGCTTTCAATGAAGAGTAACAGAAACAAGTGTGAAATCTCTAGTCAAGACTGCTACGACTACGAGCTTCCCTGCACCCTTCGAAGAACTGATATGCCAAGAATTCCACGCTTTGTTTCTGCAAGCATGCACATATACACATATGCAAACTGATATACGCATATACGCATATGCAGGCGTCTCGCTTGCTATGCATATGGACATTTTTTTTTATTAAAATTTTTTTAATTTGCATGTTTACATACGCACTCATTAGAATTTCATGTTAACGTAATGGAAAATTACAATAATTTCGTTAATGTCTGTCTGTATGAAAACTGTGAGCATATGTATGTAAAAAGGGTTCCGTCATGCATGGCGTATGAGTAATTTCTCATGTTGACGTCGTGGTCGCTAGATGGCGCTATCGCGCAAAGGTAGACAGCATTTAGGTAGGGCAACATATATACGACAAAAAAAAAAAATAATAATAAAGGAAAAGTGTAAGAATAGGGGGCAGAAAAAAATGAACACCATGTCCGGACAACAATGTCGTCTCAGCCAAACAATGAGCACGAACAATAACAATAACATGTTGCCACAGACAGGCCACAATTATTTTAATACTGTCCGTCAATTTGAACCTTAACCCCACCAGGTGATTGCGGTGCTGGGAGGTGTTGGCTGCGGTACTGCACAAACACGCGCCAGACAAACGAACAAAGAACGAGGAACCTGAACACCAAAAAGAAACACAGGGCTAATTAGAAAAACAAATACACATGGTCAAATATATATATGTAGATACATGCGTGCTGAGCGCGTCCCTAGACACGTGCTGAAAAGGGTCAAATGGAAAAATACACCAAATTTGCATGTGCCAACCGGAAGCAAACACCTTGACTTACTGCCATTTCTAGAACTCTAGCCATTAATTCTATGCAATCATCAGAGTTATTAAACAAACTCTAGAAAGCAAAGACAATTGCAAAAGTGATTGATGAAAACAATTCATTTGGAATGCAATGTGAATACTTTAATATTATACTTAATATATCATTGGTACAAAAGGAGAATACTTTAATATGACACTTAATATATCATTGGTATAAAATATTGTTGCGTCTCTTGAGCTGCAGCTTATGAACTCTTCTCTTCCTTCACATAGTCCACGTCCTTGGGAAAGAGGTAAACCTGCAGCCAATTGACATCTTTGTGCATTCCACAGAACTCTGGCATCCAGTTGTGGATTAAATGACGCTCTAGCTGTTCCATGGTATTTTCGTTCCTGCGACAGGCATTCACAAAGAAATGAGCAAAATGTTGGTTTAGCTGAATGCCGCGCTTTGTATGGGCGTTAATGAGTGGATCTGCGCGAGCAAAGAGCTGCTCGTAAGCAGCACGCTCGGGATGAAATTGACAGCCATAGAATGGATATTTCTTATGCTCGATGAGTGTAATGAAGCTAACGTCGCTGACCGTCTTCCCAGTGGCCAGCACACGCCAATCGCTGGCCATATCGCCCAGACTCTCCACCGTGATGCAGTATTTGTGGTGATAGCAAGCAAATGGTTCGCTGTGCAAATGCTCACGCAACTCCGGGCTGAGATCACGAAACATTGTGGAATTGACACAATCTTCAGTTAGCTGCAATGGAAGAGCATCGAATATTGTTCGTCCACATTCGGTGCGCTGTATTGACGGCGCTGCACTTATCATCATCAACTGGAAGCCCAGACAAGTGACCCAGATCGGAAAATATCTGTTCTCTTTATTTCGCTGCAGTGCCAGCTCATAAATATATTCAACTGACTTCACACAGTCATTGGTCTGATATGGATACTCAGACGTACGGTTATCCTCAGAGTTCAGATAGACAGCGCCACCCGGCAGCAGCATTCCATTGATCTGATCCATCATAGACTCATAATATTCACGGTCACGTCCGATCCTACAATAAATTTCATTAATTGCATTGCGTGTGCATAAGTAAACAAAACATACAGAACGAAACGAAATGCGTTGGGCATTTAGCCAACACAGTGCGAAAAAAAGATAAGAAAGTATATTTGTTTTTATTTTTTCGATATAAGCAAAACAAATTTCAATGAAAATTCACATTGTGAGCGACTAGCTAAAACTGTTATTATATATACATATATATATACCGAGCGAAAATGAGTCGAGACGGCTCGACTACGAGATCCCCTGAACCCAGCAAAAAAGTGATACTCTTCTTCTTTACGCACTTATGAGCGCGCGCTCTGCTAACCGCGCAGTTGCTGTCGTGGCTTGGAGGCGGGTTGGGCTGAATTTTGGACGCTCATAACTCCATTTCCAGATGGATTATCTTTATGAAATTATCAAAGTAGATTAAGAGTATCTGAATCTATCTATATGCCAAATTGCAAGTCTAGTATTTGAAATGCGTTTTTTTTTAAATTGGGGGCGAAGGGGGCGTGGCTTCCAAAATCTGTAAATTACATAATCTGCGTATCCATAATATCTATCTAAGTATGCAAATTTGAAGTCTCTAGCTGAAACGATGTAGAAGTTATGCTCAAAAAACCTAAAAAATGTAAACGAATTTTCGATTTTATCGATAATTTGGAAATGGGATGAGTTATCGAAAAAACAAAATAAACTCGTACTGCGTAACTAACATACGAGTGTTCATGTGAAATTTCAGCTCTCTAGCTTTTGTAGTTTCCGAAATCTCGACGTTCATACGGACGGACAGACGGACAGACGGACAGACAGACGGACAGGGCTAGATCAACTTTTCTCGTCACCCTGATCAAGAATATATATACTTTATGGGGTCTGCCACGCCTCCTTCTGCCTGTTACATACTTTTAACAAAACCATTATACCCTGATTTCCCATTTTCAATGGGTTCAGGGTATAAAAAAATGGGCCAGGTCCATGCACATTATGCCTATGCAAGTTGGACACTGACCCATCTCCAGATTGCCCCTTTCGTGCCCCAGCTCAAATTCAGTTCAGTTCTAGCCCCAGCTCCTTTACCTGCCCGTGCCCCTCTCTCAGTTTCTATTGCATGCTATTGTTTTGATTATGGGATGGTACGTGATATTTTATAAAAGACTGAACGTGTGTGAAATTTTGAAACTCACCAAATGGGCACGCAACTCCCGCCTGCCGCTTCCAGGAACTTAACATACGACGCAGCTATATAGCTGGCCGGCTTCTGACTCTCATAATGTTCATACAAGGATTTGGCTATATCTATGCAGAGAACGCCCACCACACATGGACTACGCGACGTTGATTGCAATATTCTATCTGCACTGTTTGCCATTTGATACACTACTGAATGAACATACGACTCGAAGAAAAGTCGACCACAGGCTCTCTTCGCGAAATAATCGACAGTGAAACCGAAAGGTGGCGAGTGCAATAGTGAATTATTTGGGAAGGGGGAAAGTGTTCATTCGATCAACAAAAGCATAACTTTAGGCGGCTGCAAAAAAGAGTGCATATAAAAATGGTAAAGATCAATCGACAAAACAAATAAAAGTTAACTGAAATAAAATTAAAAAAAAAAAAGGGTAAATATCATCAAATTAATCATTAATATTACTTGAAAAGTAGAAAAACTATCGAGCTTATTATTTTAATACACTTAATATTGCTTCTTATCTCTAAGAAGCGGCATGATGTAATTAGACGATCTATTATACAGAGATTTCGAAATGTCAGGCATTACAAAAATAAATGGAGCTAATATTTTCCATTATTTAGATTTGAATTAACAGGGATTTTATAATTGAAGAATACTTTTTGTATATTGAATCGATATGATGATGCAGCATGATATAAATCACTTTCCATTAAAAATGTTTACAAATTATTCGTTGCCATTGGGCGCTTGATAAAGTGCAAAAAAAAAAAAAAAAAAAAAAAAAAAAAAAAAACAACAAGAAGTCTGCGAAATTCAGCATATATCTTGATAAAGACAGCATAACTCACTTCACATGACTAATTAAAGGAAATTTTGAAGCAAAATAGTAAATATATTAAAAATTAACAAATGAATTCAAATTGACTGAAATTTTTATGAATTTCTAAACAAGAGTAGCTATTTTTTCCAAATGATTCAAATTTACGAATATACAGTTCCAGAAAGTTGATTTCTTTATTTAAATCTTACAAACATAACAGCAAACGCAAAATTCTCATAAATTTCGCAACAATTTTAATACACAAATAGAAATGCCAAAGCAGTCAAACTAAAAGCGAAACTCAAATGAAATACTCTCAATTGAGCTATTGCAGCTGCATTGCGTCCATTGTTATAGGGATATCGACTATTAGCATCTGTCTGTCTATTGTCTAGTTCGTCAAACAGATACTGTTGCACATAGCCAGAGCCCAAAATCGAAGTATACTCTGGATTGTAGTTGTAGATCAATGAATGTGCCTGCTCTGTGGCATTGGCATAGCTATGGGTATTGCGACGCGCCTCATTGATAAAGAAGTCGGCAAAATATTGTGCACTTTGCACCGCTGCGCCAGAGTGTGGCACAGCCTTGCTGACAAACTCGTACAGGGACTTCTCAGGATGAAATTGTACGCCATAGAAGGGATATGTCAGATGCTCAATGCTGGACACGAATTCCAAGCCATTCACATCATGATTGAGGGACATGATGCGCCACGAATTGTTCAATTCGGGCACCTTGAAGCTCTGCTCCGTGTAGCAATAACGATGATAATTATAGGTAATATTCTCATTGCTCAGCTTGCCGATCAGTTCCTCGCTGGCGCCGGCAAACAAACGACTCTCCTTATAGTCTGTAAGAGAATATCGATTATATAGACAAAGATAATCTAGGTAGTATAGAGTCTAATGCTCTTGTAAAACTTTACCCTGTTTCATTTCCAGTGCCAGAGCCTGTCCAATGGACTGGCAACTAGTGCGCGTTTCTGTATTATTTGCCATTTTGAGCACAAGCAATTCCATGCCCAGACACGTGCCCCATACAGGAAAATAAGTACCGTTATCATTCAGCTGCTTGGCCACGGCTATCAAATGCTCGCCCGCATCGCCATAGCCATTCGTCTCATTAAAGTAAGTCGCACCACCGGGCAGCAAAATGCTAAATTTAGATTCAATTAATTAAATGATTTAACCAAGGTCCAAAATAGTTCGTTAGCATACCCATTGATCTTCTGTAGCAACTGCTCGTAGTAGCTGCGATTGTGTCCAATGCTTGAAGAGTTAATAATATATGCCATAAATTAGCTTTAAGCCAGAGCACATGCATACATACTGCATATAGGTATATGTACTATATGTTAAATACATTTGAAATCTGCCTGTCATTTCACTCTATCACAATTGTAAACAATTCAATCACGCCTTAAATGATATTGATCACGATAAGGCAATCTCCGTCAGCACTCACCCAATGGGCACCACCCGTCCGCCAGCACCCTCCACGAACTTTACATACGAGGCGGCTATGTAGCTGGTGGAAGTATTGAAAAGTTTGCCCATTAATCCATCTGGATAGATCTCCTGGGCGAGCACACCAATGATGGGCGATATAGTGCCATCAACCTCGGCCACAGCCGACGGCACCAAGCAGCAGCAGCAGCCGAGCAGCAAACCGAAACAGATCGAAGTAAACGTCGTCAACATGTTCACAGCTTATCGTTGTTATTGTTGTTGCTGTTGTTGTTGCTGCTGTTGTTGCTCTTCGATCTAATGCGCACAGCTCCTCCAGTCGATGAACTAAGCAGCACTGACATTGCGAAACAAGAAGCATTTTCAATTTAAATTCAATTTATACAACAAATATTTGCCAAATGACTTGCTAGTATGTGTGAGTGTGCCTTTGTGTGTTTGCAGGTGTAGATGATATGTGAGTGAGTGCTTGAGTTGGTGTGAACTTGATGCAGGGCTAACTGATTATATTATTATCACCGAGCTGTGATTTGTCACGGGGAACTTTTATCTGGTTTTTGGGCTATAAAGTACAATAATTCAAGCTATCGTAAGCGCTGGCCACGCCCACATGCAACTCGCCCTCGGATCGCGTATGATCAGCAGCAGCAGCAAACAAATGAAATAAAAATTTGAAAATTAAAAAAAAAAAAAAAAAAAAAACTAGTCGATCCGCTTATACAATTACCTTACAACTGCTAGTCATTAATTAAGTAACACCCTGCCAGGTATTAACAGGTGATTTTCGTATTTCTCATTACATGTTCCACTTTAATCGATTGTTGGTTAAAAAACAAATAAACAAACAAAAAAAAACAAAATATTTGCAAGTGTTTGCCGGGGCGCCAGCTGTTTTGCTGCTCTTCATCTTCTTCGACTGTTGAACATTTTTTCGTTATCGATGTCCGATCGAGTTGGACATCAGCTGTTGCTGTTTCTTTTTAATGCTGTTCTGTATGCTGAGCAAATATTTCATTTCCACCAGTGTCTGTTTCACCGCCACCAAATCGTTTGTCTCGAATTGTGCCGTTAGTTTCTCAGCCTTTTCAGCTAGCTCTTGGACGAGCTGTGCGTTCAGCTGCTCGAGCGCTTTGCTGTCGGCCGCCTCTTCCACCTCCTCGTTGCGCTCCATCATGGACATCAGAAAGGCCGTATTCAGTGCACTATTATCCTGCGGCATTTGCTCACCCTCCAGCTGCAGCATATATTGCCCGCGCTCCACGGGCGCCGCCAGCGTTTTATACGCCTTATTGATGAGGGAGCTCCAGTCCGCCGAATTGGTTTGCTCGCGGGTAGATCTGCAGGTGGGGCCCACAGTTCAAAGATGATACGTCAATTATTTGCTATAGATTATGACAACTCACTTATTGCTGTATTTATCGGGATGCACACGCGCCTGCAGCTGCCGGAAGCGCTGCGTCAGCTCCGATGTTGGCAGTGAAAACTTGGTGGGAAAACTAAGCAGTTCAAAGTAGTTCTGTTGGTTGCGGGAAGAACCTAGCACACAATTAATTATCTATTCCAGCTAGACAGACATTTAACTACTTGCCGTGTTATTATCCACATCCTGCAAGCTTCCGCAATCGCCGCAAATCATGTTTTTGCCCGGCTTTTGACAATTCCAGCACACCGATGACGCGTGTCTAGCCGTGAGTGCATTTATGCCATTATTGTTTAATCCACTAAAACCAGTTCTTAAATATGCAAACGTCCGGCGCATTTTGCAGTAAATATGAAATAACTAAGCTCTTATCAATTACACAAGCGAGCGCACACAGCACACAATAACAAAAAACAGCTGACTTGACAGCTGACGACAATCTGGCAACGCTGTCATAAGGCAAAATATTCTCTTGCATTCTCATCTAACAAAAATACAAATTTAAATTTGCATTTAATGCAAGCGCAATACAACAATTACGAAAAAAGGAAATACATATGTGTACCACACATATATATTTAACATTTTATAAAAATAAAAAAATACGCAGCACGACAATTTGTGCTTGCTGCTCCAGGTGAGGCTCGAACTCACAACCCCGGCATTGCTCATACACAGTTACTGATTATAAGTACCGTGCGCTAACCAATTGCGCCACTGGAGCCTTCAGAAATTTTTTGCCAAATGCATAGTTTGAAATCTGAATACAAATTACAGCCGTTCCCGCAACCCCTTTTTCCAAAATTCTAACTCAAATCTAAGACTTTCACATTGGAATGAATATTACAGAAAAAAATTAATTCAAATCAAATATATCAACACATTATTAATATATTTAATGTATATATAGATCTTATAGTTTGCGAAAGGACATATTTATTTATATGTATTTCCTGTATATAAAGTTTACAAAACTAAAATTAGATGGAGTCTTTTCTGTAAGCTCTGTAGTTGTTCATTTCAGTGGGAAATGTCTTGTACAACTCCAGTAGCAGATTAGCCTTAAACTTTTTCAAGCTCTCGATTTTGCCCTTCACCTCTTCATTTTTGGCCAGCGCCTTTTCCACACAGTCCTTTGTATAGAGCTGAGGATTTTTATCCTGGTCGATGTAGTCGAAGAACACCTCGAAGGGCACATAGACATCCTGCACCTGAGGCCGCAATTTGTCAATTTCCTGCAGACCGGTAACTAAACTGTTGCTGTATATGCCAACAAAAAGGGAATTATTGAAGCTTGGTTTGCAAATGCATCGCAGATTTTCTTACATTTTCTGATTGAGAACGTTTTGGCCCTGCGGTTGGAAATCGCTTACGATAATACGTATTTGACGCACATTCTCGATGAACATTTCCAATTGCGTTTCCAAATTTTCCAGTGGCGAAGTCATTTTCACCAATATTTAAGCACTTTACAAAAGTTTTACACAATTGTATCTAGTTATTTTTCTAGAGATTGTTGCTTTCTCACAGCTGTTTGTTTATATCTGTAGCTGCTTCTTCCACCCCTGTACAGTATATGCATTATATCGATACGCGCCTATCGATAGTTTATTTATTAAAATTCATTTCAGTCTGTGCAAGTATCGATACACTGCCTGCCGGAGCGAACAGCGAATGATTTTTTATACTTTTTAATAAATTTCATAAACTAAACAAACTAAATTGATCAGTAATCATGTCTGACGGAGATTTGGAGGCATTGCGCGCACAGCGCATGGCGGAATTAGTAAGTAAAGCCATAGCCATGTGCTCTCAGCAAATGTCAGCGGCAAACTTAATGTCAAATGCCAAAAATAGCAGTAAAATAATAAAAAAAAAGGAAATTAAACAATATGTAAAATATTTGAAAAACAAAAAAATTGCATTAAATATATACTAAGCAAGTTATGCTTAATATAGTGCTTAAAGTCATTTAGCATGACTCATAAATTTGGCTTTTGTTGCTGCTGTTGCTGGCGGCGCACACCTGTGCGAGAAAGGGTATGCGCTAATCGATATACCCCTTCAATGCTTATCTAGAGTGGCGGCGCCGGCAACAATGCTGAGAAACAACAGGCGCAACAGGAGCAAATGCGCGCCCAGGAGGAAATGAAGAACTCAATACTCTCCCAAGTACTCGATCAGCAGGCGCGCGCACGACGTAAGTAAACAAAGAGCGGTACAGTGAAGCGCAGCTAACGCAAACATTCTCAACAATTGCAGTCAACACATTGAAAGTGAGCAAACCGGAGAAAGCACAAATGTTCGAGAACATGGTCATACGCATGGCGCAAATGGGTCAAGTGCGCGGCAAGCTGGACGATGCCCAGTTCGTGAGCATCCTGGAGAGCATCAATGCCCAAATGCCACAGAGCAAATCCACAGTAAAGTACGACAGACGCCGTGCAGCCATCGACAGCGACGACGACGAGGATTATGGTTGCTGATTTCTGCTCAATTGGCATCGAACTGCTTTAGTTTTCCCCTTTAACGTAACCATCCGCAACCGAGTTCGAATTCGAATTCGAATTCGAAAACAGATGTGCTTTAAGAGAATTCGCTAATTTTATCAACTATGTTTATTAAATGAAAAATGAAAGAAACAAAGAGAGAGAGAGAGAGATAGAGTACAGTGGACCTTGGCTTGTCGCTGATTTTTGTATTTAATGCGCTATAAAGCAGATCTTAATACTCAATACAGATCATTCCTTCCGTTATCTTTTACTATGGCAGATCTTAATATTCTTTGCACTCATTATTAAAGACTCGGGTAATTCTGAAATTAAATTTTTTTAGAGAGAGAGAGAGAGAGAGTGTGTGTGTGTGATTTCACAGGTAGAGCCCGCAGAAGGGAACTCTAGGTTTTCTTATCTAACAAATTATTGCATTTTGAAATAGATATTCATCTACAGAGAATCCTTTTACTAGAGATTAATATTCTTAAGTCAGAATTATATAGACCTAGCTTTTCTATTTTTATGCTAACAGCTCACAAATATTTTTTTAAATTCTTCTGAAAACTTTTTATCTTTTACCATCTTACTATTTATAACCTTTTAAAGCAGATACATCTTAAATCATACTTATACTAGGATATAAAAATCCTTTTAACAGATCTACTGTAACGAGAATACAAATATTTTAAAAATTTGTTAAAAGGATAGATGCAATATATATGTTCAATATATACATATATGTATATATATAGACGCCTTTATAACTCATAGTAACTCACTTGCGTTACACATGTCGTAGTGCATATAAAAATCGTTAAGGAAATCAAAAATGAATCGTTTAGTTCTATTAGCAAAATGTAGTTTATGTCATTTAAAATAAGACTAGATTTTGGCTTAATGCAAGTACATTGTGAATTATGAGAATTGCACTAACAATGGGATGAATTATTTTCGTAAGAGTAGCTGCTTTGACTACTCCATATCATCTAGTAATCCTCCAGTTTCTGTACTCCTTGTCGTAATCCTCTTGCTACTTCTATGTGACCAGACAGAAGGAGGCGTAGACATCTTGAGCTTTCTCTTTGTTTTTCATTTTGTAATCCTCCAACTGACTGTCCTTTTATTATTCATACTCCTGTTCTTCTTGTCATCCTCCTTCTCTTTGTTCTACCCTTTTACGTAATCCGCCTCTCTCCTCTACTCGTTCTTTATTTTGCAATCCTTTATGCTGCTCTTCTACTCCTTCTTCTCGTGATCCTCCTCCTGGTCCTCTTCGGTGACCAGACAATCGCCACAGAAAATGGAATACATGATGAGCGAGAGAAAACCCAACGGCAGCCCAAAGATGACAGTCATCAGCACCGGATTGCCACGCCACATTTCACGCAGGGAACGCTTCAGCTCAAAGAGCGCGCGATTCACTCTCACAAAATACGTATCACCGCCGTAGGCAGTGGCGCTCTCATTGCTAATTGATTCGAGAAAGAGATGCAGTGCCTGCGGCGTCATCTGCAACGGATCATCGTCGGGTATATAATGATGTTGAGTCGTAGAATTCAATGCTATCAAATGGGGCGTTGGCAATTGATCTAGTATAATGGAATGTGCTATAGACGGATCGCCAATCTGAAAGAGTAAAGCAATTAGGAACTGAGACTAAATTAGATTTCGCCTTCAACGCTCACCCATCCAAATTGGAATTTGTCATGGTAACGTGGCCGATGCTTGCGTATGACGCCCTCAACCATGTCGCGGAACTCCAGCTCATGCGTTGCTATCTGACTTAGCTTATCCTCCTGCACCACAGCCAGCACCAAGAACTTTTTCGTCTTCAGCAGCTGATGGATATTGAAACGTGTGACCTTTGGGAAGAGCGTGAAGCGCTCGACATTCACCCATTGGAAGATGGTTTCATTGACATCATTTGGATCCATTTCGTGAGCCACATGTCCGTGTGGATAGAAATGATGCTGTTCCTCCTTGTAAACAATTACAGCCGGCAACTTCTCGAAATCGAAATGCTGTGCAGCAATCTCCTCGCTAGTCGCATAGAAGAATCCATGCTCCTGGTAGCCCTCGGCGGCTGCATAGTATGTATCCCAGACAACGCCCTGCTGTGCGCCCACAAACATAAAGAAGATTGTGTGTGAGCCCTTCAGCATATCCACGCTGTCGGTTCGGGTGACCAGCTGAACAGGTGGTCCCGACATTCTGAGCGCGTAATCCACCAGCTCATCCTTGCCGCGATCCCCATTGTAGATGAACTCCATGTTGCCCTTGATGAACATTATGGTGGGATAGCCACGCACCTTGAACTCCCTTGCCGCAGCAGGATATTTGGTGCAGTCCAATCGACCGACTCGCACATTTGTTGCATGGAGCGCCTGAGCGACAAGCGCAAAGATTGGCTCCGTCTTCTTGCAATAGCCACACCATGGCGCATAGAACATCACTAGCCACTGACCTTCGTGACGCACATCGATGAAGCGATCGCTCAGCTCAAGGACACGCGACGATATCGCCGGCGTGCCGAGAATCAACAGAAACAGCAATGGAAGACACCAGCCCCATATTGATTGATGCATCTTGGTAGCTGGCTGGCTGGCTGGCTGCTGCACTTGAACGTTGCTGAATGGTAATTCGTTACTGCTATTGCATAATTAAGACCGTTTCATGCGCGGCCTGTTTTCTTTTAGTTTTGTTACACTGTCATCAATAATTAAATTAGCAAACAATGATAATTTTTCTAAAACCTTAAAAAAAAATCAACCCCCATACTTTGTTGTTTAGCTATATTGTGAATCATCTATATTACACCGTGACTTGCCGTACAAAATATCGATGAGTAAAACTATCGTATGCTTGCAAGTTGTGAATAAAATTGAGTGCAATATTAGAAATTCAAATGAGTCAAACGATTTATTTAATCATGTATAATTATTTAGCTTTTATCTAAAATTTTTCTAATTTCACTTTAACTTTATTAAGAATAATTGTCAGTAACAATTCTAAACCAACTTCAACACTTTGCGTCCCACTGTACATATCGATAGCGATAACTATCGTTTAGCTGGCGCTGTGATTGGCAATGTTTACATCGTGTTTTCAACAGTCTGGCAGCACCAAAGTCGAACGCGGTCGACGCACGTGTGAATTTTGTTTTCCTTAAGTAAAACTGAATTTTAAACAAGTTTTACAATGAAAGCAAACAAGCCCTTCAAATCAAGGGGCACCGCCCAAGTGCACAATGTGCGGTTCTATACCATAAAGCCACGTGCAATTGTTTGTATGGCCTATAGCAATGCGCTTAAATGTCTAGCGGTCGGCCGGTGAGTAGAAAATTAATAGAATTCTGTAATAATCGAATTAAATGAATTTACATATGCTGTGCAGTGACGATGGCCCCATTGAGCTGTGGGACATGGCCTATGCGCCCTATGTGGAGAAAGTTATACAACTACCGCGCGAATCGCAGGTGGAGAACATGGCCTGGGCTGGCAAGCGACTCTTCTCGGTGGATTTGACGGGAAAGCTAATTGAATGGGATCTGAATACGTTGCAGCCACGCAACTTGCAAGCACCCACAGGCAATGCACTGTGGTGCCTGGACATTAATAGTGCTCAGACTGAGCTCGCCGTTGGCTCCGAGGAGGGACACATCAATCTAATGAGCATTGAGCACGACGAAATCAACTATAAATTATTGTTCAGAAAGCAAGAGGGACGCGTTCTTTGCTGTAAATTTGATAATTCAGGCCAACGTCTCGTCACCGGCTCAATGGGAGCTGTGCGCATCTGGAACGTGGCCAATGGACACACGTTGCACACCATGACGCTCTCGTTCAAGAATGTCATTGTCTATGCGCTACACGTGCTAAAGGATAATACAATCATCTCAGGCGACTCGGCGGGCGTTATCACCGTTTGGAATGCAGCGAATGGCACACAGCTCGATTCCACCCAGGTACTTGAGAAAAACCTTTTTGCTCTGGCCATTAACGAGGAGGAGGATCGTCTGGTGTGCAGTGGCATGAGGCCTACCCTGATCCGTGTACTCAGCAAAACCCAAATCAAACGTGAGCAGTCCGTCAGCAATCGTTGGATAAAATTTCTGCAGCGCGAGGTGCACAATCATTATGTCAAGGCGCTGGTTGTTATCGGTGATCGTATTATATCCGGTGGCCAGGATGGCTTGCTCTGCATCTCATCGATCTCCAACACGAACGCCCCCATAGCCAAATATGCACCCTACCTGTCTGGCAAGAGTGCCAGTTTAGCTCGCAGCTCAAATTTAATGCTCTTGCGATATCCACAACACTTGAACTTGTGGTATTTGGGTGTGCCATATGACGACACACCAGAGCAAAAATCGACGCGCATGTTCGTGGGCAAATGTGTGGAACTGCAGCTGGAGAGAAATCCCAAGATGATAGTGCAGCTCGATGTGAACCACAATAAATTTATACAAGCGTCTGCCATTTCGCCGGACGGCGAATGGATTTGCTACTCAACGCTCAACGAGCTGCGTTTAAATCGTGTACAGCTCAAACCGCTGAGCGTGCAGCGTATGAAACAGAATTTGCCCGCCGAACTGGAAGCAGCCAAATTTATAATCTTTACCAACGATTCGCTGTGGCTGCTGCACGCGCCCACATGCCAAATGCGTTGCTTCACTCTGACCGAGAAACAGGTGCAATTTAATTACAGCATCGATTTGAGCAAGGAGATCAAGTCAACGATCAGCCACGTAGAGCTGTCGCCATGTGGCAAATATCTGATTATAGCTAGCACCAATCATTTGATTGGCGTTTGGCATCTGCGCGGCGAGAAGTCGAGGCATTTACTCAACCTGCCACGCTACAAGGCTGGCACCACAGCTGTGGCCATGCACGCGACCAAGCCAAACCTTGTGGTGGCCTATGCCGATGGACGCATTGTGGAATATGATGTGAAGCAGCGTTGCATTGTTTGCGAGAGCGACGGGCATTTTTTGCCCAATGAGGATTTGTATAGCATTCGTGGCCTCATGCTCGACGATAAGAATTCCAGCATTGTAATCGTCTACAATGAGGTGTATCTGTATGTGCTGAAGAGTTTTCAGCGGAAGTCAGAGCAGCAGATGCCGCTAACAAAAACAATGAAACTGAACAATTCGTCGGAGACAACTAGGAAACTAAGAAGCTATAAATTGAAGATGAAACTCAATCGCGAGGTAAGCTCCATAAATCTCTGATTTCATTTACTCAAACATATCAATCTAATATATTTCTTTTGGTTTACTTGCAGCATTTGATGCAAGTCTGCAGAGTTGGTGAGCAAGAGCTGGCAACGATTGGCATCCAAACGAAGAATTATATGAATGCATTGCCTGCGCCTTATCGGCGCAAGAAGTTTGGCGAGTCGTAGTTAGGATATCATTGTACCACTACAGTAGTAACTAGTTAAGTTTTATGAAGCAAAGTAAATAAAAAACTGTTAAATTGAATGCATTTATTGAGTGGGTCAAAGTGCTATGTGTTATGTTTATCTTTGCACTTATCACTGTGCTTATCAGGGCAATAATTCTCATACCTAGTCGTACAGTAAACACTCGCTAAGCACGCCAAAAAATAGCCATTACTATTACAGTGAAGCCCTAACAAGTAAATAGTTATTTGAAGAACTGCAAGTTCCATTTCTTGTCCTACAGCAGTCACTCGCTAAGCCTGCCGAAAATGTGACTTACCACTACAGTAATACCTCATAGCGAAAACTATTTTACATCAAAACTGAATGCCTTTGCCTTGTACAAGAAATTTGTTCGAAAATTTGTCGACTGTCAAGAGAGAGCGAGAGAGAGAGACAGGGCAATGTGCGGTACGGTGCACACTGGCTACACATGCCAAATGTGCTATGCAATTCGTATCGTTTTGTTGTTCTGTTATTTTGCTTTATTTTCCTTTTTTTTTTTTCTTTTTTGGTTTTGGTTTTACACTGTCTAGCCAACGTCTAGACAAGTGCATACCACACAGACAGTCGAAAACGAACACACGCAGCGCAAGAGCGAGACGGTGACAGAGAGGAGAGCTAGAGAGAGAGAGAGAGGGAGACAGGGAGGAGGCAAGCGAGTCTGTTTGTTGCACAATTCAACTTTTAGCTCAAAAACTCAGTGCCCAGCTAGGCTCTATCAAAACCGCTCTAACCACCCGCAGCACCCGCCCGGTGTCTGTGGCTAAAAGTATCCTGCAGCCATATACCAATGCAATGGCATTGCCTGTTCTCGTTTGGGTCCTCTGGGCTTCGCCTCCATTTGCATACAAATTTTTCTAGTTTTTTGTTTGCTTCTTTCAATTTTTATTATTTTTTTGGCATCCGTTTTCCTGCTGCGGTTGTGGGCGTGCCTGTTGGGCATTTGTCGGCCGCATTTCCATTTGCATGAAGCGCCAACCGAGACACGCTGCCAAATGGACATAAATAATCACTGATGGAAATTGTTTAGCTTTTCAAAATCGACATCAAGCAGTTAAGCCTAAGCTGAATTGACATTTGCCCCTAGGCAAATTGAGCTTTGGAGAACATCTATAAAAGCTTTTCAAAAAATATGCAACAGTTAATAGTTAATGGGCCCCAAGGAAGGTCAAAGCTTCAAGCCAGAATTTGGGCGAGCTTTCGCTGCATTCAAAATCATTAAGTGAGCTTTGTGATTAAGTCAAATTAATTTGAGTTTAGTTAGTTAATTTTTATGTAGATGAATGTCATAAATTTTGGACAGAAAATATATTAATCTATCAAACAACTTAAAATTAAGTCAGCAAATCATTTTCAGAGCAGTGTAAACGTGACAAAAGCGAATGATAAAGCTCTACCAAAGCATTAACAGCTTTAGCTTAAAGATTATTAGTTAACAACTTCATTAAGCTCTCTTCAATATATTTTCTGTTAACAGAGATAAATGTACCACTCTCTCCGCCTATTTCTCAATTGTTACGCATACGTCACGTGTGACAGCTGCAAACGGAGCAGGAGCGCCCACAAATTAGTAAAATAGAAAACGTCTTTTGAATTGAATCACGCCCTTTGCCCACATTGAGGCAAATTAAAATGCACTTAAGCAACGGCAACGGCAACGGCTCAAGCCACAAGCCAAAGCCAACGACAGCTGCACAGGTGGCTAAGGAGGCGTGGCCATAGAGGAGCTGCCAGCTGTGGAGTATAGGCAGCTAAAACTTATGCAAACTACGCGACCGAATACAACTAAAGTCGCAGTTGAAGTCGAAGTCGAAGTCGAAGTCGAAGTCGCAGTCGAAGTCGAAGTCTACAAAGGAGTTGACTGAAGTCGCGTCTAGACAGCCAGTAAAAACTTTGGGCGCTGGGCAAACTTTGCAACCGCCAACAACTGCAATAACAGCAGCAAATAGCAAGGTTTAAAGAGTCAATCAATGACAGAATAAGAGATACCCTGTATGTCAGAGTTTCTGGATATACATTCAGAGACTTTTAGTTCCTATAAATGGTAAGAGAGCAAAATATGAATATAGCTAGTTTTTTTTGAAACTATGTTTACATAGCTAAGAATTAAATTAATCATTAATCGATTGCTTAGATAAATAGTAAGTTTTCTTAACAACTCTTATCAACTCTTACCACCTCACTGCAACTAGTCAATTACAGGGTATGGGCACACAACAATGCAGCTGAGGCGGCGACAACACATTTTGTGCCTTTCGCAAGTGAATTGCAAGTCTGGCTCTGGGGCTCAGCGTCTGGGCAAAAGTTGAACGCGCTGACACGGCAGACATTGTGACGACGCGTCGTCGGCGAATGGTGAACAATGCCTCAAATTGACATTTAATTGGTTTGCAAATTAGCCCGCTGCCAGGAAGTGAACACGCCTTCAGCTGAGGCTGCAAATGGAGTTGGGAGTTGAGAGTTCAGAGTTGGAGCTGGGAGCTGAGAGCTGCTGCCAGACACATTGGAATGCAGCCACAAATGATGCAGTGCATCAGCAGCTCTCACACTCTCGCCCTCTCTCTTTCTCTTTCTACAAGGATAATTGCCACAGTCTAAGGCAGCTGCAGCATTGGGGGGGGCATGTCAGTTTGTTAATGCTTAACCCCATCGCCAAATAAACAAGGGCGCGCAAATTGGCCGCTAATGAACGAAATGAGATAAAGCTTAATTTGCATTTAATAATATTAACGCGTCGCTTGTGGCACATAAAAGTGGCAACACGGCGCTAGAGCAGAGGGGTCACAGGGCAGGCGGCTGCTGCCTGTCAGACAGAGAGGGCAATAGCATAAATCGCATGCGGTTGTCATGACGTTGCATGCGACCCCTGCAGCGGTCTAGACAGCGAGACAAGGACTGCCGCTGCTCCTGCTGGCAGAGGACAAGCTAAGGACAAACGTGGCTGTCTGCGAGCAGAGGGAAATGGGATCGAAGGGGGGTCTGCAGACAGGGTGCTAGCTCGTAACTTTTGAATGCAGCTGAAGCTGATTGAATTTTATGCTCAACAAAAAAGCAAATCAACTTAAGTTTCAACGTGATAGCAGCTAGTCCTGAAGGGGGGGAGACAACGAAAGAAAAAAAAAACACCTCTAACTAACTTCGATGCACAAAGAAAACTTCTTTTAAAGTGCCTGCCACAGCGGGGCACTCTAAGGTCATTTGTGGGTGGTGTTACAGTTGGTATGGGCGTGTCGTAACTGCAATTCAACTTGGCTTTTCCTGGGATTTGGCCAAGTCTTTGCGTCAGCAACTTTTGTGCACTATTCGGCTGCTGCAATGCATTTTGTCCTTCGAAAGGACAAATGCACAATAAACAAGGAAGTAACTGAAAGTCAGGGGAAGTCGTAAGCATTCGAATGCATGCAGCAGCATCTGTATATGGTTATGTTTCCTATAAGCGCAGTCAAAATGTGCGAGCTGACAGCCAAGTGCGTTTTTCTTATGATGCTCTAAACCTACACTGGGCGAAACAGTTGAGATGATGAGCGAATGAATCGAAATGAGAAAAATGGCAAGGAAATAAACAAATTATATTATATTTTATTATAGAGAAAACATATGTTTGTTTTCCAAAAGAATTCTCTTATTAGTCTTTCTTCGGTTTACTTAAACACTCAAAACTATATTTTTTAAGCTAAAAAAAATATTCCTATATTTATTAGATTAAAATTTAAAATACATAAAAATAATATACTTGTTTCTTTTATTTTTTAATAAGTTCAACCAAGCTTAAAATCACTTCATACATTTCTCTTTGTGCAAGGAACAAACCAAGCCAAATCACCCACTTATCAGCTAAGGTATCTAAACTTCCTTAAGCCACGAAAACTTTTAGCTGTCAATTTCACAATTCGCACGCTGCCAAATAAGATGAGAGTTGATAGCAAAAAAAAAAAAAAGAGCGTTCAAGTAGGGGTATTCCCGCAGCTAGTTAAGCCACCAATTTATTTAGTGGTGCGTGCAGAATTGCGGTTATAATTTTAATGTTATTGCGAGCCGCGACACAAAAACACTCCAACACACACAGACACACACACTTTTTAACCACTTTTCCCACAACAACAACAATAAAGTTTATGAAAAGAAGCGAATTAACAAGTGAAACGGGACGTGCAACAGTCGCTGTTGTTGCATTGTTGCATTGTTGCAGTGTGCTGTGTGTGATTTTGTGTACGCGCTTCGTTTGCAAGTGGAAACCGCAATTTAATTAAGCCAACAAAGCCGACAACCAAGGCGAAGGGTGCTAGCGGTAGTTAGCCCGGCCAACATCATTATGAGCCACCATGAGCAGCAACGACTGATAGACACATGCGTCGCTGCCAAAGGGCTCGAGTGGTGGCCATCCAGCACATAGACATAGACATGGGCATTGCAGCTGACCGCAAAAGAGTGCACTGAGAGAAAATGATGAGATTCCAAATTTGAGTTAAGTTATGAATAAGATGATATAATAAATTCATAAAATGATATATATATGTTTTAGTCATAGCTCTCTCGAAATCAATCGAATATAAGCAAGCTCACACGCTCGCACCCTGGACAAGAGCCTTCGGTTATGCTCGTTGTGGAATCCGGTTGAGCGCTTTGAGTTTAACCATTCGTGTGATGCCCCTTAACGAACAACGATTTAGGGAGCGATACGATTCATGCTCACAGAATGAAGTTCAGTGTGAGAGCAGATAGCTCCAAAAGTCTATGCATATGGTCTCACTGCCACATACACACTGACGATCGTTATTGATGTATCGAGCGAAGACAACCCTACACACTAATACCTACACAGAAGACTCAAGCAATCGACCAGAGCGAAAGTAAAGATTTCTATCCGAACGTAAACGAACTCGAACTCGAAGAATCGATGAAATCGACTGCTCTCTTTGGTTTTACTTAAAGTGTGAGTGAGAGACATCAACACCTATTTGTGAGCTCTGATTTGTTATGCTGAATACAACCAGAAATATATAAGCTATATAGACTAGCATATTGTTCCTCAAATAAACAAATACAAATATAGTATTAAACTCTCTCAGATCGTACAAAACATATCTAAAGCTCACTTAGATATTATTAAACAAACTACATTTATTAAGGTCCTTAAATTTCTATAAATTAAATATTTTATTTACAAAAAACTTTAAAAACTTCAATTTACATAAATTTCCTTTTTAGTTAACTAAATTCAAACTTGCTCAATTTTTTTAACAAATAATAAAATAATATTCAAGCGACTTTCGCTCAGTGTATTCATTCTGGCCTTTTGACTTGCTGTCGTCAGCTCTTATGTGCCACTGTGGTTGCTGTGGACGTTGTCATTCTGCCCGACACCTCCACTCCACTTGAACTCCAGTCCATTCCACGGTTGGCCCCCCATTTTCCACCTGCTTTCTAGCTGCCCCCTTTGCAACATTGTTATTGCAATAATTTGATTAAATTGAACGCTTTAAGTGATTTGCATTTAAAATTTCAATCAATATGTTGTGCCGGCTGCTGCACCACCTGTAGCCGCACACAAAAAGGAAGTTGTCTGGCGCCACCAAGCTGCGCCTCTCTACCTCTCTACCTCTCTCTCTCTCTCCCTCTCTCTCTGTCTCTATCACTTGTGTGTCCGATGGTCTAATCATGCAGAAAGCAAGCAATGTCTGGTTCGTCTGACGACGAAAATTGCTCACTTTGCTGGCGGAAACCATAAACCGTTGCAAGTGGTCAAGCCAAGCTGCAGCCAGACTGCACCACCCAAACCACAGCAACCACTCCTACCGGCGGCAGTGCACCGTTAAAACTGTCGGAAGGATGTGTTGTTGCCGGTCAACGCCCACTGTTCCCATTGCATTAAGTACGAAATTATTTTTTCGCCTCGATTTGCACACAGTCACTATCCGTCCAATCAGAATTGACGGCCAATTGGAAACGGTCGTAGCTTGTCCATACACTTATTTAAACGATCTATTGGGGTTTCTATAATGGAGTTGTCTTTGCTGACTGGCTAAAGCCAGTCATATATTCTTTTTCGATTTAAAAATAGTTCTTCAAATAGTTAGTCATCGATATATACCAAATTTATATAATATATTTCTTTTATATATACTTTCATTCATATTCTCATCAATCAGTAAGTGCCATACGTTTTGGTTTCTGATTTTGTTGTAGATATAAATCATGCATGTCAAGTGTGTGGACTAATAAAGACCTGCTCAGTTGTATAATGAACGACCAGTTAATACCCTACAAATGCTACATCAAATACTCAGGCTTTTTTGGGCCACAAATATTATAAAGCACTATATTTATATAAAAATAACAGTTATATGTTATATGCGCATTACTAGTTAATACTCTTGAAGCTCTGTTTCAAATATTCAAATTATTAATTCATTGCTAGACTAGATACCTTACGAAATTCTGTATAAAATATATTTTACGTGACTATATTAATAATGTATATTAGTATATACTCTTAGTTGTTTCCTATTGAGCTTACAACACATATGCAGGGCATTTACTTACTTAATCTCATACTTTAATCTTTTCTTTAATCTTTATAAACTTAATTTTTCGTTTACAAATTCATTATACAGCGTATTTACTAGTCGTCTTTCACTTTAGTTTTTCCAATTTTAGTTTCTTGCTGATTGCATTTCTAGTTTTTTGTTGTTGCATAAAGTGCAGCCTTTTCTTCTAGTAATTATTGTAAGTTCTCATTCCCAACTTGAGTTACAGCTGCAGCTCCAGCATCATCATTATCATCATCATCATTCTCAACATCTTCACGTTTGCATTGTTCTTAGCTAACAACAACAATAACATCGTCATCATCATCGTCATCACCATCATCATCATCATCTTCGTCGTCGTCGCGTCTCTGGCTCCTTCCGGCGTCAGCTTTGCAGTGGAAACTTCCTGATTTTGGCTTAGGCGCCGTCTGCCGTTTAAATGTGTGTGTATGTGTGTGTGTTATTTTGGCCAAAAAGCCCTGTCTAAGGACTTTTGTCTGAGTGGATTTTGCCCTGCAGTTGATTTTTGTTGTTCTTGTCGCTGTTGTTGTTGTTGTTGTTGCTGTTGTTGCAGCATTAATTCATGCAATTTCGTATGCAATTTTCACGTGACTTCATTTCTGAATTTCAAGTTTTATTTTTCTCCACTTTGCCGTACGCAAATAGCTCATGGAATTCTCAACCAACTCCCTACACAACTCTACACTATACTCTATATATGTATATATGCATTTTAATCTGGCCCGATCATAGCTACAAAATTATGTTCTGTTGTCTTTAGAGTCCGTGTTTTTCAATTATTTTTGGATTGAGGAGAAAAGAGCGTGAGAGCTACAAACTTTGATAGGCATAATGAACACAAACACAGATCAAGATGGAGTCTGTGTGTGTGAGAGAGAGAGAGAGAGAGCGAGCGACTGTGAGGGCAGCCCTTATCCCGAATTGTAGTTCATGCTGAGACTTTGGTAGGCGGAGCTGCAGCACGCTTCACGCTTGATATTCATGTGCCTGTTGTTGTTTGGCCATAGAGAGAGCAAACACACACACACACGCACACTTATAGCGACACAAAAACAGATGAGGAAAATGCTTTTCAATTTATTTTTAAGTACGAAAATAATTTTGTTGTTTTTTTTTTTTTTTTTTTTGTGTTCACGCAAAATAGATGCAAAAACAACAAGCGGTAAAAATAAGGCACGACACACGCCCGTCTCGCTGTCGTCGGCTAAGATCCTCCAACCCCCCTCTGCAGCTCCTCCTGATCATATGCTATATATATATATAAAAGTATATATATATATATATAGGTATGTTGGTTTGCCGTCGTGTGAAATATATTGGAGACAAACGGGCACTTTTTATATGTTAGCTGCAAAAATTAAGTTTCAGTACGGCGCAGGTTTGCGAAAAGATCGCAGCGCAGCGAACTGCACACAGTGCAAATTGTTTTCTTTGTTGGCCTTAACTAACGGTAGACGTGTACGAGACGCGTCCACACACACACGTACATACATATAACCATATATATATATATATATATATATCTATATAATATATATATGCTCATTCATAATCAGTTTTCAATATAGAAAAAAAGAGGCCGGAAAAAAAAACTGTGTGAACTTTTTGAAAATTGTTGCGTTTTCTGTATATTTGTGTTCGAGCACGTGTGTGTGTGTGTGTGTGTTAAGCGGATTTCAGGTGTGCGTACCGTGTGTGTCAGTGCATATGTGTGTTTGTGCGTGTGCGTGCATAGTTCCAGTTGATATCTGCCAATTGGCATTCCAACTAGACGACCGGCGCATTCTTTGCTGTCATGTGCGAAATTCTTTCACTTGATTAGAGCCGGCGACCCGGTTCGATTCGTTTCGGTTCGGTGCGGTTCGGTTCGTATCATTTTGCTCATTCTCTCGCACTCTCTCTTACGCTCTCTCTTAATCTCTCACTCCATTATTTTTTGTTGTTGTTGTGTTCTTTTTTTTTTTTTTGATTCGGTCCTTTTTTGCGGTCTCGTGGTCTTTCATCGATTTACGCAGGAATTCGCTGAATTTACGTTTGCTCAATGTCAAATTGGCGTTCGACTCTGGTATGCGATACAAAAAATGCACTACAAATACAGCTAGAGTATAAGAGATTCCTTTTTTTGTGTTTTCCGCGGCTAAACGAAGTATTAATGTGCTGCAAAGATATTCTACTACAGAGAAATTTTTAGCGGAATATATATAGGAAATAAAAGGCTACATTAAAAAATATTTAAAACAAAAGAAAGATCATTTAAAGGCAACTGAAAGAAAAAAAAAAAAATTGAAAACAAAGATTTGAATTTTTTATTTGAATATTTTTTTTTTAATGTTCTAATGGCAATAAAAAATTAAAAAAAAAACTATTAAATGAAAGCGTAAACAAATTTTTTTATTTAAATGCACAGACTCATTAAACTGTAATCTCTCTCTAGAATTCGTTGCACTTTGTCTAGCTGCTAAAACGAAATACCCCAAGTTAGAGTACTTAAACTAAATACAACTGGCATTAGCATGCAAACTAAATGCAACTAACAAATGCCACAGGCTGTTATCGATAACATTTTGTTATCGTTGCACATTGCTACAAGTATTTTCCCGCTCGCTTCTCTTTGGCTACCCTTTCCTATAGCTGCATCTCGCTCTCACTCGGCCAAATTCCTGTGTTTGCGTTTGTTTCACTTTTTGTTACCGAAATAAATTCAAGAATTTAGCGACTTGTTTAAAAATAAACTGGAATGTTTTTTTTTTTCTTTTTTTTCTATTTAATAGTTTTTTTTTTTTAATGTTATTTTCCTTTTTTTTTTTTTTTTTTTGGGAATTAGCTAGAAACGCCTATAGCCAAAAAGTTTATGTTGTTTAGCAATGAGCGAAATATGGTATTTCCGGTCAAGTTGTTGGTTTTGTTTGGCAATATATATGCAAATTGCTTTTGACACACTGTGCAGCGAAGAGCAGCACTTGTCAGCACTTTTTCAGCTTCTTTTGCTTTGGACGAAAGGGGCTTATACACTTATTAATTATGGGTCTGAGCGAGTTTTTATGATCGCGCATAAATTGCAACTGAACGTTGATCCCAGAACCAGAACCAGAAGCAGAAGCAGGAGTCCGTGACGTGATAAAAAAAAAAGAGGAAAAACAAAAACAAAAGACAGACAGACAGAGAGAGTCTGTAGCGGGCGCAAATGAAGAGGCAATCAAATAAATTGCAAAAACAACAAACACAAAAGAAGGAGATCAACACAAAAATATATCGCAAAGAAACAGTAGCTGCGTCTCACTTGCTGCGAAGTGGAGTGAAGATGGGCAGCAAGGGGGGCAGTAGGGGGCGGGCACACAGGAGACAATAACATTTGTAGCCGCTGATTATAATGATGATGATGATGAGGCTGCGGCTGCTGTTGAGTCTGAGTGCTGCTGTTTCATAGCACTGGAATTTCAAAAGGAAAACAAAAACATGAAGAGCAGCAAAATTGTGTGCACCAAAGTTGAAATACTCTACAGAAATGTAATTGCAAATAAACTAATATAATCTTATGTAAATAGGTATATTTAGTAATACAAAAATTCAGCTGAGAAGTTAATTTAGCACATTTCATTAAAGAGCTAAGAGTTGGTTATATAAAGCTAACATCATCTAGATATATGCATATATTTTCCTTCATCAAGTCTAGCTTATTTCATCTACCCTTTGGCAGTGCATTAAAAAACTACTTAAGTCTGATCATAAAACTTTGAGTTAAAGTATGGAAATGAAATTGACTTTTTTAAGCTGCTGCGACTTTTGGCTTTGTTTTGCTGTCGATCAACTTTTGGCATGCCTCAACCCCAAGCTTTAGGTCAACTGTTTGTTTGTACATCAATCTGTGTCCGAGACATCATATCACAGTGAAATGCCAGCGATCTGGGGCTATATATTAAACGAAGCAGCCAACTAGTCAAAATGTCTATCCAACTGTCATCCAGGCGGTCTGCCTCTCTCTGCCTCTCTGGCTGCCTGTGCTTTCAATGACAATTAGTGAGCTAAAGTCTGCAGAGAGAGGCACAGAGAGCTGTTGTTGTTGTCTCTATATCGAAATCGTGCATCATGAATATAAAATGCCAGGCAAAAGTCATTCCACCTTTTTTGTTCTTTTTATTTTACTCATGGCCCAGGCAGAGGGACAGACAGAAGCAGAAAACAGCAAAACAGCAACTATGCCATCAATTTAGCTACTTTAATTTTAGCCTATTTTCGTTGTCGCTTGTAATCTTTCGTCATATAACAGCAGCAGCAGCACCAACAACAACAACAACAATGCAACAGGCGTGGCAGCCAGAGTGAATAGACAGAAGCAAGAAGCCTAAGCAATCAGTGGGGGACAATGCTGTTGTACATATGCGTGTTGTTCTTGTTGTTGTTGTTGTTGTTTCCTATATATTTAGCAAATAAGTAAGAATGTTGCTGGTAACGGCTATGACTAACTGCATAATACCCAGCCAAGGTGCAAAAGAACAAACTAAGCTCCATGTTGATTGGAGCTGAAGGATTTTCTCCTATGCTCCAAAAGTAAAAATCTCAATCCAAAAGTAAAAATCAAGTCGACTACAATATGATATTGCTACTGCAAAACCTATATACCCTCTTGTTGCTATGACGCATGAGTATATGAAAATGCACGAGAACGTGGATGATAATAAAAGTGAAGTCTACGCGAAGTGCAACATAAATTTGTGCAAAATATTGCGCATACGCACCGTTTGCCGTGCGCTTCTTTTGTGTGTCTTGGCAAAGAGTGCCGGCATAGACACACACACACACACATGTTGTGTTATTTATGCTCGCGTCTGTGGCTGATCACAACAGGCACATACCCTTTGCTTAGGCCCCCCGCCGCTCTCTAAGTGCCTTGCTGTTCTGGGCGGGAGATGTTGGGAAATCATGTTGCGACAGAAACATTGTAATAGGGACAGACGACAACAACGAAGACGAAAACAAAAACAAAGGAAGCAGGCAGTCAAAAGAAAAAAAAAAAAACAAATAACAAGTCGAAAGTGGGCGACCACACAGCAGCGTGCACTGCGAGAAAAAGGTTATGAATTTTGGTATATATATAAAAGAAATTAACTAAAACTGTATCAAGCAAACCCAAAATTCACTTAGCTCAAAGTGCGTTTTAATAGTGAAAGAATAAAATGTATTAAAAATAATTTTTAGAATTTTTAGTATTAATTTATATTTGTAAATGTATATTTATATATTTGATTTATATATGTTAATTTATAGATCCTTCAACTCTATTTTACCATGAATCTTTATCCTTCTACATTTTTAGTTACACAAATATTTTCTAGAATATCAACGTTAACAAATTACTTAACTTAAATGTGAAATATTTTTCAAAATATAATAATAATATAAATATAATACTAAAAAATATAATAACTAATTTAAATAATCATCATTAGAGCCATTTGGCTAATTGACATAATTCACCGTCCACCTAATATCCATGCCAATAATGTATCTTAAGACTAGCAAGACCTTAAAAGCTTCCTTCAAATTTAATGCAAGGGCCCTCAGTTAATAAATTTATCCATTACACAAATCTCTCTTACATCTTTGTCTCAAAAATCTCTAATTTCTCAAGTCTTTTACCTGAACTCTTCACTTTTCACTTTACATTAACATCTTTTGCTATTTTTTTTTTCTTTGTTTTGTTTTCTTGCAGTCACCGCGCATTGGGTCAGCTTTGTTGGGGCTTCAATTGATGTCGCACTGTGGCCGACGACGTCGAGTGCAGTGAACTATCAATTCGCATACAGTTGACGTTGTGGCCCCCACGCATTCAGCCAAAGGCGCCGCGGGGGCCCGCTGTACAAGCACATTGTTAGCGTTCAATTTGACGCTACTGGCAACAATCATATTGTGGTCGCCGCAAGCCCTCGCGGTGCCCATGCACAGGCGCGCCAATAGTCCAGACTATGCCCAAAGGCAGAGTATTGCATACTTGCGGGCGCAGCAGGACAACAACAACAACAACAACAACAACAATCAGAACAACAACAACAAAATCTGTCGGACATGCGAGCAGAGCAAGAGCAGCCGATTGTCAATGCAACCATATCGCAAACATATTGGAAACGTCGCAAGTGGAAGTGTTGTGAGTGAAAGTGTATATAGTGGTGCATACGATACGCTCAGCGTTTCGCACAGTGTATATAGTGCAAATAATAAGTTAGATTTAATTATAAACGGCAGCCAGAGCAAAGTGTCGCCCAAACATAATTCGCTGCCAGCCACAAATTTACCTAATAAATTACCAACAACAGCAACGGCAACAACGGCAACAACGGCAACATCGGCAACAGCAACAAACGCAACTGTTGCAACACGCGCCTATTTCTCGGTGCCCGTTTTCGCCTTTGCCACGCCTCTTGAACGTCGCGCCGCGTCGCACTCGACTGCCATTAGGCCCTCGGCACACGGTTCGCCCGCGTCCATGTTGCTGCCATATCAAATTAATCAACGTGCTACATTGTTGCAAGCAACGCGAACGGCAACAACAATTGCAACGGCAACGGCTGCGCCTCATGTGCCAAGAGCAACAACAACAACAACAACCTCACGTAACAATCTGCATGCTGCGCATCGAATTTTTAATCGTGATACCGTCCGAACAGCGACCAACGCATCACCTTTGACACCACAACAACAACAACAACAACAACAGCAATCTACAACAACTTCAACAACAACAACAGCAGCAGCAACCACAGCACGAATCGAATTCATACTCTATACAGAGCTATACGAAGAGCATTCAGACATCGTTACAAATTCATCGAACAAGCAAAGCTTTTGGCACAAATACGGTGAGTAGGTAATACTATAATATATGTATATTTGATTGTATTATAATGTATATGAAATGGAAATGTATTTACAAATTATATAAATTGATCTCTATAGGTTTATATAAATTTACTTTAATACATAGTCGTTCCAAAAAATGCAAAAAAAAATTGTATAAAATCTAAATATATAATTTATAATGATTATTACTAACTACAAATTTGTTTGAATTTTTTTATTTTAATTATTTAATTATTTTTTATTTTATTTATTTATTTTGTTATTATTTTATTTTATTTATTTTAAATTAAACTAATATTCATATTTTATAATTCTCTGTATGCTTTTCACTTTTATTTGTATATGTTTATGAAATCTTATACGAATAAAATATATTCATCATATTTTTATTCAAATCCAATTAGCCAAATATAAAATAGGTTTAAGTTGTCTTTTTCTTACTTCTTGTAGATCTCATTTTATATGCACAACCTTTCAGTCTAGCTAGAGAGATCCGTAGAACAAAAACCATAATGTCATTTACCAGCAATATCAATTAATGATCAACGCTCTATATATTATCAAAGCATAGTCTGTTGCTCAGCTTCAGAGTGAGGGAAGGGGAAACTGTTTGTTGACTTGCTATGAAGATGTAGATGTGGGTTTGCTTGAGCACAGCTGCTGCTGGTTAACATAATTTTCGTGGGCATTTTTTTTTTTTTTGGAACTCATTTTTGACTGCGAGCTAACACACTAACAACAACAACAACAGACGACCAGCAAAAAAAATAAAATAAAATAAAAATAAAAATACAAATAAAAGAGAGCGCAAAAAAAAACCAAAAACAACAGAGAAAAAAGCTGAATACAACTTTTTCCAACGAATAAATTTCGAGTTTTCGATAGTCTCGGTCTGCCACAGACTGTGTCGTTGTCGACGCTGCTGTTGCTGGTCGTCCAGACAGACGGAGACCTGGCCAGCAACAACAACAACAGCAATAGCTACAACAACAACTTGCAGTCTGAGTAGCTGCGCTCTACGTGGGCTCCAACAGCGTCAGACTGTCTGGTATGCCACGCTCTCACTCTTGCCGCCGAGCGTGTGTGTGTGTGTGTGTGTGTTTGTATAGTATGTGTAACGGCACTACGTTTCGTGATTGCCACATGTGGCTCCTTCTCTATCTGTGTGTGTGTGTGTGTGTGCAGTTGTCGCTGCGTCGTCTGACTGTGTCTGGCCTCTGTCTCTGCCCCGCTCGCAGTCTATCCTTCCATCTCTATCCATTTGTCTGTCTGTCTGTTCGTCTGTCTGCATCGTCTGACTGTGTAGGCGTCAGCCCCTCGTCATCATCATCATCATCATCATCACGAGCTGGCGCTCGCATTGGCCAATGCATAAAATTATACAGAGACATGACATGGTTTTGAATAATTAAGCGGAACGCCAAATGGCCTCCGCTGACACGCCTTCCCCTTTTAGGCCATCCCTCTCGAAGGTCTGGCGACTTTTTAGAGTGTCCAACATGTGCATTGCATTGCGCAGGGATTGCTTAACACTTACACACACACACACACATATACGCTTATCCCCTACATAGTTGTCATTTTACAACTCAATTTCGAAAGGATTAGAACTTTTGCCGCCAGAGTCCAAGGACTTAACTTTGAAGCTTTGAGGCAAATGCATTTTGCGGAAATTTTTGCAAACAGTCGCGGCGTTAGGGATTAAATCTAGTTAGTGTTAGTGTTAGTTAGTGCAATTTAACATCACATATATCTAAAATATATACATAAATACATACATATATATTTATATTGAGATAAGATAGATATTGTCTTAAGTTAGAGCTCAAACTTTCTACACAACGACATTGTTTCGTGTCACGCACGATACGCGGTCATCACTAGCTTTTAGAAAGCATTGAACAACAATGACAGACATTATTGACAGCCGAGAATTGTTGGCTCATTTGAAACACACTGGACACAGGTAAAATGTTTGCTGCCGTTGTTGTCATTGTCGTCGCTGTTGCCACTGTTGCAGTTGCTTAGCTCTGCTCAGCTTTGCTCTGCTCTGCTCTGGTCTGCTTCGAGCTGTCACAGTTGTCGGCTGTCTGCTGTTTCCTGTTGCTGCGCGGCAGCCACGACAGACAACGTCTGTAGTCTAGACATAAGAGCAAGCCAAGGGGCCAGCCAAGCAGGGCCACAGCAGGAACAGTGGCGAACGGTGAGTTTGCCGAAGCTCGAAGCTCAGGTGAAACCCCGGGCGCGCACATCAACCGTCTGTTTTGTCGTCTGTAAAAGTTATGGCCTAAAGAGTTGTCGTTGTTGCCCGCTTTGGCGGTTCGCTGGTTACGCTGCCAATGGCGGTGCGGTGGTGCGGTGGTGCGGCGGTTGACAGCCTTAGATCAGAAGTGCAGTTGGCAGTTGATTTATGGCGGCGTTGAGTGCCTTTATGCGCACCTCAAATATGACAGAAGGCGTTGCAAGACCGAGCAACAACATACAAAACGAATGAATAAAAAAAATAATAATACATAAAACCTGCCACACAGCCGGCTCCTGCTAGCTGCTTGTCCTTGCTCCCCCGTCACCAGCCACCTGCTCCTGCTAATGCTCGTGGGCAAAACATTGACGGAAGTTGTCGTCCTTTTGCACCCTTTCCATGCGTTCGCTCTGTTCTGTTGTCCATTCACGCAACGAGCAAATTGTGGCAATTACCTGGTGCCTGGTATCCCTTACCCCTTAGCCCCCCCTTCCACCACTGTTGCCTCTGGCCAGTGTCGCATATTTGCTTGCTCCACATTGCTGTCATTCTTGTCGCACCATTGCCGCTGTCAAAGTTGCCAGCGTTGCATGCTCAGCGATGCGTGTCGACAGCATATCAAACATATCCACATCCATCTGTCTGTCCACACACACATAAACACTCTATGAGTGTGTGTGTGTGTGTGTGTGTGTTGACCAGCCAAGCGACTAACTACCCAGCGTCCATTATTGAGCCGACTGTCCCTTCGGCAACCCTTTCGCCTATATAAAGCTTTGTTTTGCAATAAATGTAATTACGTTTTCCAATTGTATTCAAAATGTTAAAGGTGAGAGAGTATGAGGAGTAAAAGAGTGGTAAAAGAGAGAGGAAAGGTATTAGAAAGAGAGAGAGAGAGAGAGAGAGAGAGAGAGAGAGACAGAGAGAAAAGATATTCCAAGAACAAGAAACATTTCTGAGCACTGCAAATTTATTGATAATATATTAAGTAAATATAAATATCGCTTGTAGAAGATAATAGGCCAGAGTCTCAGCTAGGGAGTCCGAAATTATTTTTATGTTAAAATTTTCATAATTAATATTGTGGAATATATAAAACATCTTCTGAAGAATCTTGTTTCCCATTGCTTGCTCACTACATGTTCATCGGATTTGCAGTAGAATATATATTGGATATATAGTTGCGATATTCGGGAACATAATCTGACCAAGAAGAGAGAAACGAGTCAGTAAGAGAGGGAGAGCAATAAAAGCTGCAATCGTAATGTGAAGCAGATGAAACCGAATGATGCGAATGACGGCCATCGAGTCGAGAGCCAAAGCGAAAAGCCGAACCATGTTGGAGTGGAAGAGAGCTACAGGAGTAGCAGGAGTGCAGGGGGTGCCCGGCACAGGCACAGGCACAGAAATTGCAACCGATAATAATTATTTTTATGGAGTCTAGTCTGTGTCTAGACGATTTTTTTTTTTCGTGCAGTTACTTCACTTGCCATTGGGCGAGCAGCAGGTCGGGTTCAGCTTTTGCTCTCGCTCTCGCTCTCGCACTCACTTCGACTGCTGTGGTCTATCTGCCGGGGTAACTGCAGAGCGGCGGGGGTCTGCCACTGTGTCATTGTTTTCGCTTTGATTCCGATTTAACTGGTAAACTGGCATTTAACTGTTTCTCTTTGACAAACAAGACAGACGGGCGAGCGGCTAGGCGGCGTGTGGAAGCGGCCAGACAGACAGAAAACTCTGCACCAAATAGAGCTGGAAGACAAGTAAGAGTGTTTAGCTGGCAAGTGGGTACGACTCGAAGATACTCTACCTGATTTACTCTTAATGGCAACGAATATCAGATATATATATATTTTATATATCAAAACGGATCGACAGACAGACTTGACCACAACACAAAATCAATATACACCTCTGTTTCACTCACATTAAGTACAGGGTATAATAACTTGTGAACGAACAAACCGACTTGAACGAGACGGTAAGACAATCGGACAGACAAACTCTCCTAGACTCTCTCAAAGCATGCGGAAAAGTCAAGCCACGCTTACTTCTCTGCCCACAGCTTTCAGCTTCCGTTTGCAGTTGCCTACTTCAGTCCAGTTTGGTCATGAGAAATTATGCTGAACTCCAACTCCAACTGCTGCTGCAATTGCTGATGCAGCGGCTGTGACATCATTTGCATCTTCAGATTGACCATATTTTGTACATCATGTACATATATAAAAAAATATATATATATATATTATTTCGATTTCTTGTTCGCGTTCGAGGTGTCGGGCGGCAGATAGCCAAAGCGCAAACGCATCTGCTCGTACAGCATAAATGTAATTATCGTATTCGGGCTGATGCGTAACAGAGCCGGTATGAAACCCTTGTAGAAAGCCAATGGACCCTGTTTCATTGTGAACACAAAAACAGAGCCCAGACCACTAAATTCACCAGGCGGCGCATTCATATAAGTTGTCTTCATCACATCTATCGGCTGTGTCAATAGTGTGCCAATAAAGCCGGCTATTGTTGATGTTAGAAAATGTAGGGGAAGTCCCTCCTGCATGCCAATGTCGCCTTGCAAAACCTGCTTAACCTGGTCATAAGCGGCATTGGTGCCAATGGTTATAAATACGGCCCGCGACACGGCTGGCACAGCGCCGCGAAAAAGATTCTTGACCCCCTCCTCCTTGGCGATTCGATAAAGTCCATCAAAAATGTGCTTATAGCTAGGGAATAATGGGGTTTCATTAAAAAAGAGGGGGAATGAAATAGATAGAGAGAGATAAAGAGAAAGAAAAACAAAGAGAGGGAGAGAGAGAGAGAGAGAGAGAGAGAGAGAGAGAGAGAGAGAGAGAGAGAGAGAGAGAGAGAGAGAGAGAGATAGACAGAGAGAGAGGAATAATAGAATTCCGATCGAGCTAATTGTGAAACATTAAAGGTGCTAGGTCATACGAAAGTAAGAAAGCTAGAGAAGATTTTAACTGTAAATCGATGAACTAGAACTTGTAGTCGAAGGTTTTATACATTATTGGAAGTATAGTATAGTATAAGCTTATCAACATTTTAAATAATGTAAAATTGATCAATAAACTAAGACTAAAAGTCGATATCTATCGATTTTAGCGAAAGGGCTTAATCCCAAGAAACGTTAACTAACAAATAGAAACTATATAGATATTTTTGACGCATAGATGTCTATAAATGTACGTACTCTCGATTTGTGTTCGATACTTTATATAATATATAAATTTATATAATATATAAATTGATATGTATCGATTTTAAAGAAACGGTTCAATTCCTCAATAATCATAAGATATCTGTGATGTATAGATGTCTATAAATATGCATACTCTCTTTCACCATTTTAGTTTATATCACGATCAAGAAATCAAGGTGTTTTCCAGCTTTGCTGAAACTCGACTCTTCCACATAAATATCCACAAATCTATTGAGTGACTGGCCAACACTTGATTCAAGATCAAAATCCAGTTAATATATCGATTTGATAACTCACCCTCGACGTTCAGCCGGTGGAAGCTTGCTATCGTTCTGTAATCGCACTGTTACTACATCACCTGGCACGCCCAGAATTCCACCAAAGAAGCCCGCAAACGTGGCCAGTTGGAACTTTGCTGACATATTATTAGAATCTACAAAGTTCTTGCCATATTCGTACAGTGCAAATCGAGCTGTGGTATAAGTAAGCTGACGAAACCATGCCGCCGAAATGCCACTGTAAAACCCCATGAGGCCTAAAACGAATCCAATTGGTATTTCATTTGTTTGCTGTTGCCATATGAACACATCACACTTACCAGCATCCTTATATATGTTACCAATAAGATGCGATACGGGTAGCTTTTTAGATTGAGTCTGCAATTGTACCTTTACCAAGTCCAGTGGATGTGTCGTCGTCACAGCCATTGCGGAACAAACACCACCCGACCACCAACGTGGCAGGCGCCTAGAATCTATGTCACTCATTACCCCACAATTAAATACCAAATGATTTCAATAATAACGAATTGTGTAAGAGCGATGCCACTGAGAGTCCAAGTGACATGTCTTACATAAATTTTGACTATGCTAACCAATAGATTTATCAATGACGATTTCAACGTATGAATATATATATATATAAAGAATTTTGAAAAAAAAAGTAAAAATGTTGATTGTTGATTCAAAGCTCAGCTAACCTTTAACTAACTATTTATTTAAATCATTACAGTTTTCACCAGGCTATATAAGTATATTTATATAGAAATTTTATATTACAATTTGCCACACCCGTCTAGTGGGCATAGCGGCAAAGCCTTAAATCTTAATAATGTAATGTGATGGACTGAGGGATAAATAAATGAATGGATGAATTAAGACGAGTGGACAAAAAGACGAATAGTCGAACAGTCAGATAATGGGCGGAGGGACAAACGGAAAAACGCACGTACAAACACGCAGATATACATACGGTTAGTCAGGAGAATGAACAGAAGGACAGACATTAGGTGGGAGAAACTGATATACTTTTTTCTGACTTCAATTATAAGGCACATTTTGTCGCTAGTATAATGTGGAATTGGATTTTCTGCGAGTGCATTCGTGAGCATTTGTTGCGACAATAAACGACACCTTTTACTTTTCTTGTATGCAGTTGGTCTTCTGGTATTTCGCATCGCTGCATCTGCAGCCGCTCTCAACTGCTGCGATATTATGTTATTATGGCAATTATAGTTACGACACGATTCGCGCTCTTTTCATGTGGCGGCATCTATGGCATTTTTTGAATGTGCACAGATTTGCTCGCAGCGATAAGGGAGCGATGCGAAAGCTGATGCCGAGCTGATGCCGCATTGCAATTACAAACATTTTAATGCAATTAACACACACGCACACCTGGTCATATAACTGTGTGTGTGTGTGTGTTTGAGTGTGTGCTGGTAAGGGAAACGCTTCGCTGCTCATTTGCCTGGCCGATTGCAATTCGAAACGCGGCGGCATCGCCAAAAGCAAAGCTCAAACTTCACAAAAAAAACACACACAAAAACAAAAACAACTTCAAAGCGTTTGCGACATCTGTGCGTGTGTCAGTGTCGATTTCAACCCACTATGCACCAGCACCACCACCACCATCATCAAGGTTTGCCTCTGTGAGGTTTGCCGCCCCGGACTGCTATCAGTGTACCAGATACGTCCTCCTCGATGTCGTCGTCATCGTCTTTGTCGTCCTCGTCTTCGTTCTTCGTCTTCTTTGTAGTTGCCGCATTGCACTTCATTGCAATGTCTCTCTCACTGTGTGTGTGTGTGTATGTGTGTTGGCCAAGTCTAACGAGCCAGTTGGCCAAGTTGGTAATAAGGGCCAGTTGGACACAGGCCACAGGCCGCAATATGGTTACAACATGTCAGCGTTCACATTCATGTCCACCTCCCTTTGGTCACTGCCAATGGCAAATGCAATCAATTTGCGCTTCATTTCACCCAAAGGGCTCTTCACTTGGCGTATTGTCTTAATTATGGCTAACGTGTGTGTGCACAACAGGGGTTCAATGGGTTAAAGGGTGTTTGTGTATTCCAAGCAAACGAATTGAAATGGAAATAAAAAAAATTGCAATTAGCTTGAAGTGCAATGTTACGATCCCTGATAGAAATGATAAGCTAAGCGATTCCATAGCTCTGTAAATAAATATCTCTTTGCAGATCTAAAAACAATTTATCTCAAGAGCGAGTCAATTTGTCCTCTATATCCTAGTAGATATATAATATATGATCAATTTTAAGACGGGCTTCACAAAAAAAAAAAAAAATAAATAAATAAATAAATAAATAGGTTGAGATTATCATACCGATACAGCTTTAGCTATTTTCCATACCATTCAATTTTGCACTTCCAGTATTCAGCAATTAATAGATGTTTACTTGTTTCATCAAAAACGTTTACGGCATATCAAATATATTTAACATTACCTTATTTTTTATTCGAATTTAATTGATATTACATTATATTGTAATTATATGATAAACGAAGATGTGTTTTAAGTAATTATAGAAATTGATGGTGCGTATGTTATTTTCGTTTGCAGTTAAACATAAATCTACATCAACATTTGTATGATGAGTATAATGTTAATGAAATTTTACGCTCTTTGGCTCGGTTTAAATGAGAATCAAATAGCGAAGTTTGAGTAGTTTGGGTACTAGAACTTTTTCAGTAAACATAAATTAGCTACCTGACCAAAAGCTCTGATAGCTGCAGCTGGCATAATCTGACAGGCTAAAGAGAAAAGCCAGAAAGTTAGCTTTTGCTCACTCTTTGGCCAGTTTCGTTACGCAATCCATCTGGCAGACAGAATGAGAGAGAGCGAGTCAGTGAGAGCAAGGGAGACAGAGCGAGGGGTCTCTCTGCTCGTCAGCTGCCGTCCAGAGTAAGCTATTTACCCAAGCGATTAGCTGTCGCTTTAACTGACTTGGCAGCATTTAGACAAGTCTCTGGGGATATGCCATAAGCGAAGAACAAACATTTTAATATTTAATATCATTAGACAAAAGTATTTTTTTTTTTTAAATAAAAGGTGAATTAATCGATTAATATTAAATATGTCACACCTATTTTAACGCAAATATTATATAAATTATTTTGCATATAGATTTGTAAACCAACTGAACTTCATTCAAGTTATTCTCAAATAAAGATGAACCGTGCAGCCCGATGCTAGGCGAACAGACATTTGTTAATAAGTATTACATATGGAAATGTCTTATTTTAGTTACTCAAATATTATAGGGACACGTGTGATTGAAGTTAGTGCTGGTCTTGACGATATTATAATACGTGATCAAAATTATATTTCGGCAAATTATTCAAGCTTTATTGTTCGATTCATATTTACACGGTATTTAAAAGTAATTAGAGAAAGAACAGTACATTGCATTAAAAATGGTTGACGATTATTAAACCTGAAGTATTCTTTATATAATTATATAATTTTACACCCATATTTGTCAAATAATTTACATGTATATATACATATTTAATCAGACTAAACTGTGGAAATTCATTAAGTTATTCTTATATAAACATTGACTTTGCACGCCTCAACTTTGTAGATATAGAATGTTATTATGAGAACATAATCGCCATGTGGTATGGGCAAAAATCGTGTGAATTCCAAATCATGATTCCCACTATAGAGCTTGTCCACAATAATGTCATGCTAGGCGAACAGACACGCGTAATAAATATTAGATATCGAAATGACGCACATTAGTTACTCACATTATAGGGACACGTGTGATTGAGATTGGAGCGGTTTTTGAAGGTATTGTAATAAGTGATCAAAATTGGATTTTTCGGTTTTTTGAGAAATTTGCACGCATCAAATGTTGTGGCCATTAAAAAGGGTTTATAGCCGTTGTTATTACGCATGGCCTTGAGGTTGATCTATTGTTGTGAGAAGTTGATACATTTAGCGATAATCTTTACTTTCCATACTCGACACTCGAGATGGCGCTCACCGTTACATTATCTATGGATCTCGGAACCAATTTCGCATAGATGCTGATGTACTTGTGAGTACGATTAACCGCCTTAATGCGGCAATATTTAAAGTCTCCAATTCTCTTATCCGTGAAGTTACATTTCAGATTTGTAAATTCCACATGTGCAGTGCACTGGAAATCGGATTAAAATTTCAACGTACGAAGCACAAAAGAGATAGATTGAGCAGATCTTACTTACCATCAGCAAACTCACGGCTGAGCACAAAAAGAATCGTTTAATCATACTGTAAAATGGTGTATGAAGCGAATTTTTCCATAGTTATCGCTTTATAAATAAATTCAAAAGCAATGCAAATTGTTCAAGCTTTATTGTTCGATTTGCATTTACACGGTATTTAAACGACATAATAACAGTCATTAGGGAGAAAAAATTTATAGAACAATTCGTTTCATTAAAAAGGGTGCAAGCGTTGTCGATCAAAAAACCTGAGGTATAATATGTATATATACATACATATATGAGCAGCCGATTGTAATACTTTCTTCAGGTCAATCTCAAATAAACATGAATCTTGCACGCCTCAGCATTGTAGATATAGAATGTTATTATGACGACATAATCGCCACGCGGTAGGGGCAGAAATCGTGTAAATCCCAAGTCATGATTACCAGTATAGACCTTGTCGATAATAATGTCATGCTAAGAAATTCGTAATAAGTATTAGATATTGAACTGGCGTAGTTTAGTTACTCACATTATAGGGACACGTGTGATTTAGATTCGTGTGGCTTTTGATGGTATTATAATATGTAAGCAAAATTGGATTTCTCGGTTTTTTGAGAAATTTGCACGCATCAACTGTGGTGCCTTTGGAAATGGGCCTATAGCCATTACTGTTACGCATGGCGCGGATATTGACCTGTTGTCGAGAGAAGTTGATATATTTAGAGAAGATCTTTACTGTCGACCATCGCCGCTATGCCGCTTACCGTTACATTATCTATGGATCTCGGAAACATTTTTGCATAAATGCTGATGTACTTGTGAGTACGATTAACTGCCTTAATGAGGCAGTATTTAAACTCTCCAATACTTTTATCCGTGAAATTGCATTTCAGATTCGTAAATGCCACATGCCCCATGCACTGCAAATCGAAAGGAAATTTCGGAGTGGGAAATACAGACGGATTTGAGGATTGAGCTGATTTCACTTACCACCAGAAAACTTATAGCTGACCACAACAAGAACCGTTTAAGCATAATGTAAAATGAAATATGCTGTAAAACTCGCTCTATAAGCCCATTTAAAATCAACACAGAACTATTAAAGTTTTATGGTACGATTTGTATTTACACGGTATTTAAATGCCATAATAATAGAATTATCAACTATCAAAAGGGGTATTATTGAAAATTGTTTTTTGAAAATAATATACGTTTCGTGTCCCTTATTGATTCAAGCGGATGCAATTAATATACGAAAATTTGTTAGCAAGGGCAGTGAAGGGAGAAGCCCAAGACGAAGACATTGTGAAGATATACAAAGGTAAAAGGCTGGCCAGCCAAGAGCTCGAAACGAGTCCAGACTAAAAGAATTTTATTGGCCTTCACTTAACGCTCATAAATTTGTCTGCCGCGAAAGCGGCTGCTGCTACGGCTGCGGTTACGGCTGCGAGACGAAAATAAAAACAAGATGTGGGATAAGAGAGGTAAAGGCAAAGGCAAAAGGCACAGATGCAAGACAAAATGCGGTTGATATGCGACGTTTCCGCACGCCGTGAACTGGTTCCCAAATGGACTTGGAGACAACAGGCCAGATGTGCGTGTGTTTACGTATATATATGTGTGTGTGTGTGTGTGCCTGAGTGGGTGTGTGTAAAAAAGTGCTATTAAATTGGCATGTAACATGGCTATGCAAGCCACCTGCAGCAGAGTATGCGAGCCACCCTTTTCTTGTTATGACCTCGGGTTAAACTTCACTTCACGCATAAATCTGATCAAAAGCGATGAAAAAAAAAAAAAAACGACAAAGAAGAAGCAGAAGTCGAAGCAGTTGCAGCAAGCCAGTTGCCAGCAGCAACAACAATTTTTGTCTGGGCCAATTGCAGTCAACAGGCACAGCAGCAGCTGGTCTAAAAATAGCCATGGAGTCATGTTGGTCAAGTTTGCTGCCTCGACTGGCATTCGCGTTGGTAACGTTAGTCTGGCTTTCAGCTCTGATCGCGTTTCGTGCGTCATTGCATGCGCAGATACACACACACACACACACACACACACACACACACAGGTACAGTCATACACAGATACACTCATAAACAGACATACGTACACACGTGTCTCACAAGGCGTTGCACCTTTGCACAAAGGTGCATTGATCGCTCGTCTTGTCTGCTGTGGCTGCAGCCAGATTCGCGCTTCGCCATTCGGTCGTTGCCTCAGCGTCAGCTCTCAAAAATTATTGTTGTATTTAAGGTATTTATGTGCATATCTGTGGCCCAGCCATAAAAAGAAAATAAGACAAACCACAAAAGAAAAGAGAAAATTATGCATTTCTACATTGCCGCACAACAAAATACTCTAACAGAAATACAAATAGTTTTAACAGAGAATTTTATTATGAAAAGTAATGTATATATTATATATTATTTATTTGTAATTTTTATATATTATATTTATAATATATTATATTGTAGAGGAGGAGAAAGCGTTGGTCTGTGCCCCGTGCTGTCTGTTAGGTTGAGACTCAAGTAATTTAAACGATTTATCTAGGTGGCTTTATGCTTTCTTGTTTTATTCTTCTAAATTTTGTTGTATTATTAATAATTCTCTATCAGTATATTCGGTATAAATAATATATATACAATGATGCTCATCAAATCAAATGGGTTTTGCATAATACAAGATTATTTTCATAATTTTACTTTTAAGAATTTATTACACTTTGAATTAAGTATAATATATTAGCTATAAATAATGCCCAAACATTCTGTCTCAGTAACCGCATATACCTTGCGATAGAGTATAAACAACAGAGTCAACAAAATGAAACTGAAAAGTGCGTTCAATGAACGCGCATCGAAAGCTCAACGCGCGTGCGTTTTGGGGCAACGATCGAAGGCGATAAGACGAGCATGAGCCAAAACGAACAACGCCAATTGGAGATTGGAATTGGCTTCAGGGTTCAGGTTCGAGACTGTGGGTTTGTGCCCATGTGGCCCCATATATGCGCCAAGTGCAGTTGCAGTTTGAAATTGACTTTGGACTATGCTCGAAGCCATTCAAATGGGCCAAGACACGCGCCATGGCCAGCTGCCTGCTTGATGAATGGGACACGTGCGCATTAGCTGGCATGCACAGAGCAAGCCAAGCCAGAGCAGAGCAGAACAAACCAAACCAGACACACAGAGACACCAACACACACACACACGCACACACACAACTTTAGCAACTGCAATCAGAAATCCATTGGGGCCGGCGCAGTTCATCGGCCAGAGAACCGATTGAGTAACTGACTGACTGAGCGTGCAAACTGACTCAGCTGGGCGCAATAAAACGCAAACGCACACACAAACACACTCCCATTTACACACTCGCATACACTCTTGCACTCTCTCTCGTTGATTAGCCAAAGCTAATTGCAGCGTAGCAGCTGAGACTCGTGTGCATGTGTACATGCGCCATTCACTGATTGCTTAAGGCTTAAGCATGTCGCGACAGTTGATTTAACTCACTTTCAATAGATCCCGAACGACCCGAGCGTAAAGACCCAACCGAACCCAAACAGTCAGCCAGCCAGCCAGCCAGCCAGCCAGGCTGATAATGAATAATAAAAAATGCATAATAAAACAATAAAAAAAAACTCAAAGCAAAAAAAAAAAAAAAAGAGTGAAATAAATACAAATTGTAATTATTGCACACAAACATGACCCTGTCTGGCTGTCAGACTGTCTATCAGTCTAACTGACTATTTATCTAACTATTCAGAATGTCTGCTGCACGTTTATTTAAGCTATATAAATATCATAATTAATTATATTGCGTATGAACATTATATATAATATTTGGTCATCAATATAGATATAGCTTTTGGGGTAGAGAGCCTTTGCGCATATGATTTTTTGTTGTTAAACACAGTATATATATTTAAAGTATAACTTAAATACATAAATAAATAACAGGGTTTTGAATAGATATGTTAAGCAGAAGCATGCGAAGCTCTTTGATTAGACTGAGCCATTATCAGAACAAACTTAAGCTGCTTTAAGCAACTATTAGCCAGATTCCTTGGTCTGCAATAATAGTAGTAAATTGTATAGTTTTTAGAGTATATTTAAAACTTCTTATAACACAAAGAAATTTTTTCTCATTAACAGACTTTGTTTCGCAAGTTAGAATGCTATAAGTTTGAAGAGAAAACTTTTCACAAGTTGCAAATGAAAAGCAATGGAAATAGAAGTAAAAGCAAACCAAGCCTATGAAAAGTTAAACTTTAGATTGCTTGAACTTAGTAGAGTAATCAAACAGATATACAATTAATTGCATAATAAAGAAGAGAGCACAAAATTATGGATAAAAGAAAACATTTAAAAGAAAGGAAAAAGTGTAATATAAAAAAATAAAAATGTTTGCAAAACCTAAAATGCCAAATAATATAAAATTTATTAGAAAAGGCTAGACAAACGCATCCGTAATTTTTTTCTTAAACAAATAAATCAATCTCCAAATATATATGGGCAATTCTCCAGAAAGGTCAACCACAGCCGAAAAATTCAAAGTCAATAAATGCATTGCCTTATAACATTTTTTTATAGCGAATATATTAAATTTAACTAATATAAACCAATTTTATATATATTCATAACCCATCTCGAAATATTGACACCCAAAGCTGAACAAGTGCAGAAGTTCTGTTTTGAGCATTTCTATTGCACATTTTGTTTTTATTCATGTTCTTATAGAGAGACACTATGCAATAAAAAAAATTTTTTTTTATCTTCGTTTACCTTTAAATAGTAAGAGAAAAATATAAAAGGAACGATGCAATAGCCTAAACGGTAAATTTTTTCGTTTGTTTCATCGTATATTTCGATGTCACGTTCGACACCGAAAAATAGCTTTTGTTATCAGTAAATCAAATGTATATGAGCAACAAACACCAAAAATCAGTTGCAAACACAGTTTTCAATTGCGAATTTATTAAAAAAAAAAATCAAACGAATATATCAATCCGTTCAATATATATATTAAATTTAAAGTGTGTAGCGTTCGACACCATAGAAAGGTAAAGAAAAATTTTGAATAAACTAAAGTGAATTTGCATCCCAGGTTGTGAATATTGAAATTAAAAATATAATTATTGATTATAGATGAGTACAACAAACAGCGAAAAATGCAAAGAAGAAGAATGAGTAGAACTATAAATTGAAAAACATTTAAAGAATGCAGAGTGTTAGACAAAAGAGGAGATGGCTGGATGATGAACATGAAAGTCTGATCGAAAAGAACAAAAAAATTGGATCGTGTACAACAAAATAGACGACAAAAACTAAAAGAACAAAAAATGTAGTCAAATTTGAACGACAGAATCCAAACTATCCTTACAAATGTAAACAAAGCTTGGCCAAAGCAGTTAAAAAAGTAGAAACTGCGATGCCGAACGAACGTATTTTTGTTTTTCTGAATTTTTTTTTTTTTTTTTTTTATATTGTTAATTTTTTCAAAAAATTAATAAAAAGAATATATTGAAAATCATTTCTATTGCTTTTATTCATGTTCAATTACATAAAAAGTAAAAAAAAAAGAGAAAAAAGTATGGTGGAAAAAATGTCACGTTCGACACGTCACGTTCGACCCTGACTAAAACTAAAAAATAAAATAAACTACTCATTATTTTGGAATCAAATAAAAAACATTATTATGATGTGTCAATTTCTGATAACTTAAAATTAATTTTAATAATTTATCACTTAAGGTTTCGCTAAAATCTGCGATTGAATGGTAAATTTCAAAATCAACTTCCACTTTTTGTCACGTTCGACCTGCTTGGTTTTTTGTAATTATCTTGAAAATTAATACTTGCTCAAAATCACCCTTAGTACCAAATTATAGTGCTCATCAAGAGCTATAAGATCCACTATTTGTCAGAATAAAAAATTGTTTTGGCATTAGTTTTTTTTTACTTTAAGTGTGTACGAAATGTCACATTCGACACTAGAGAATTGCCCATATATATATCTCCAATGATATAGAATTTTCAATATTAACTCAAAGATAGCACAAAAATGCAGATAGCTTCTAATTCAAACATTGATTTAATTTATGTTTCAGGCGTTTAAAGTTCACTTTGCTTAAAATTAAAACATGCGTCAGCCTAAGGCCATAATTTATACGGCAACGCAGGCTGCTAATGTTTATATTAGCCAGGCTTAAAAAATGAAATCGCACAATCTTCAATCAGCTTAACTGCGCATAAATGTCTAGGCTGTCGTCACATACATTTACTGTCAAATTTGTATATTAAATAAATATAAGTTCGACACACACACACACACACCCACATACACGGAGAGAGACACTGTTTACATAGCATAATGTGAGGTGCGCACAAAAATTGTTGTCTCTACTTCCTTTCGGTTGCCTACTTCCGACGCCTACGCTGAGCGGCTGGCAACACGGCGTATGCTTTATTTTGCCGGCATTACGTATACGCCGCATAGCACACAACTTAATGCGAATGCTTATGTATGCGTAAATATGCGTAGGCACATTCTTTTTTCCTCGTGTTTTTCTCTCTCTCTCTCTCTCTCTCTCTCTCTCTCTTTCTCTCTCTCTCTCTCTCTTTTGCTTGTTTGATTTGGCTCGTGTCCTTGAGCTCGCATTACGTCGTACATGTTTGCATGTGCGTATATGTAACGTGCCACAGACAGCGAACGTACCCCGCTATTTCCTTTGCCCATTGCCCAGCCTCGCCTTCGTCAGCTTTAACTGCTCCTGGATTTTTTTTTTTTCCTTTTTGCTATACCCTGTAGTCCGCCAAAGTGGCTCAAGAGGGTTTTAGAATTGAGCTCGGCTGACCCCAAAGAAGCTCATTATTTGCCCAGAGTCTGTGAGAGCTAGTAAAACAAATTTGAAACGAATCAAGTTGGATTCAAGTGATTTTTTCCCTTTAAGGCTAGAATATTTGCATACTCTTGTTATCAATCACAGCTGAGATGTGAAGTTTTACAGAAATTCTACAGTTTGCTAAATGATTTGTCTGATTATCGTGGTCTCTCTTGTTGGATCAAACAGAAAACAAATATTCTGGTTTTATATAGATATTAGCAAAGAATATTCCTGCCTTCTTTATCTACATATGAATTTAAATTGTTCTATTTTTCTAGACAAACAAATTAATCAATTTATAAGTATACAATTTATATGTATACTGACATATATTTTATATTGAGTATATATATCTAAAATATTAATACAAAATATTCAATATAGTATTTTATATCCAGTGCTGAATTTCTATAATTTACTTTTCACTTATTTATTAAGTTTTCGTTTCGTTTTCCTTTTTTCTCGAATTCTAATAATAATCGCACCTAAGGTATTCTATAGTCAAGCTAACTCTATATCGTAGCCCACTTTTCGCTAATCCTTCTCAGCTAACTGCCATGCGGTTTCTGCAACGCATATCCTTGGTTCTCGTTTGTGCGTAGTTCGTTATCTGCTCACTCTGTGTTGTGGCCTGAGCTTTTATTTGTTGGTCCCCTGTTCAGGGACGTCCCCATACTCCGTCCCCCCCACATCATAATGTCTGTGCACGCCCCTTCGCTTCTGTATGCCATCCAGACAAAACACGCACGTAACGTAATTTTGTGGAAGCACCGAGGTAAATGAGGCAGACTACACTGCGCTACATGGTTGGCCATTTTGGGCCATTTTTGCAACACCAGCAAAGTCCTCTGTCTGACAGCTGTGGGGTATTCAAAAAGTCACCAATGCTGCATGGGGCAAATGTTTGTCGCTCGGCTTGCCGTTGGCATATTTAGTCTGTGGATCTTGAAGGTTAAATATATGTAAACACACCTTGAAGGCCAGCCCCTGTTCACCTCACTGACTGGCGTCGCCACTGTCTCGCCTGCCAGCTTGTCTGGCACTTTTTGACTTGTTTGCCAAATGGCTGTACAAGATATTTATGCATATTAAAACAATTTGCTTATTATGCCTGAATAATTGAGTGAGCGACGGGAATAACTTCAAGTCTTAAATCCGTCTCCTTTTCTCTCACTCTCTCTCTCTCTCACTCCGTCTCAATCTTTTCTCAAATGGCAAAACGGTGCGGCTACGTAATATTAGACAAAAAAAAAAAAAAAAAGTCGAGTGTGTAGACATAGCAAACCATGTCGCCCTGTCGGCGACATCGAAGCGCAAACTTCAACAAAGCGTTAATTAATACTTGCAAATGTTTGCGCACTGTCTGGCAATGAAAAAGTTAAGCGAAACAACGACACAAACAAGTGAGGCGAACAGCGAGCGTACAACAACCAACCAACCCACATAAAGTAAAACAACAAAAAAACACAGAGCTCTCGTCATAAGTCAAATAAAAAGTACAGAAAAAAATTCCAATGAATAGGCCCTCGTTTTCCCACAGCAAATAATTGTGGGCCAGATAAGCAACCAGCCAGACGGTTAACCACTGAGAATATTAGCCAAACACTCGGCTACGCTGTTTGAGAGGTGCAATTTCAATGGAAATGAGAGCTCAGTTGATGTATATATGTATATACAATGCACTGCAACAAATTAAAGCCAGTGACGAAAGCGAAACCGTCGAACCGCCAAAGCTGATGTAATAAATCTAAATCTAAAGCATTGTTTACAGGAAGTCAGAAAAAATATAAATGCGCATACAGGTGACTAAAGCCAAACACAAGCGAGAGCTATTTACATTTACAATAGGTAAATTTGTAAGTGTGGGCACGTGATAAAGCTTAAATGTGGGATAATAGATGGAATAAAGTTTGTATTCTATATAAATAAATCTAGACAATGTTTGTGGAAAATTAGCTACTATAGAAGAAATTTACCTATAATTTTAAAAGCCTAAGGCTAAGGTTCTCCAGAACTGCATCAAAATCTACTACAAATATAAATACTTTTTTAAAATTATTTTAAAGTTTGAATTTTGCAGCCTTTTCTTAGATAAAGAAAATCAAATTGTAGGCTGAAGATATGCAATAAATTTTGTTGACCAATCAAAACAAAAAACTGTCTAATGAATAATTTACTACAACAAGTTTGTGGATCTACAGTATGTCTATGGACAGAACTTTTCCTAAAGGGTTCATTTGATTGCTTCAAATTATAGCTGGTAAATAGCTAACATGAGTATATTGACCTACTTTCAGTCATTGAAGGCGCCGAAGCCTTCTATCGTTTCAAAATATTTCAAATCACACGCAATCAACCTCTAAAAAATATTCAATTGCCCATCATGACTCAATTATAAATCTATCTATAGATCTATTTTTTAAAGTATTCACAGCTAGCTTAGCTAATACCAAACGTATTTATTCCAATAAAAAATAGGTGAAACTTCGCTTTCCCATCACACGCTAATTACTTAAGCTATCTTTGAATAGACAAGAAAATTTTCTACAAGCAGCCTAATGAATAGCTAAATGTTCATTCAAGAGAAAAGTTAAATTTACCTCTGAATAACCATTTAATTTATACAATTTTTACTATGTCATAGTTTACAAATGGGCAACATTTGATTTCGGCCTTCATAAATAAAATAAAATAAGTTAATATCTTTATAAAACTATCTTTTATTAAGTATTGTCATATATTCACCCATTCTAAAGCCAAAAACTTAAGATAAAGCCTTTAAATATTCAAAGTTTTCGGCTCTAAAAGGAAACTTTTTATGAATTTTACATTGATTTTATTTAGCAACAAAAGCAATCTCTAAGATCGTAAACCGTCTAGACAACTTAGTTTATAGACACGCTACGGCTCACATTTACTTAGTTTCAAATATTGCTAAAAACGAAAGCCCAAAAAGCAAAAACAAAAAAAAAACACAAAAGTTTGTGATCAGATGGTATCAGAGCTGTGTCGACTTTTGCGAATTGTTGGGCATTCAAATGACTGGACGAAGGCATACGAAATCGAAAGCATACAATTCCCAGCTAATTTTATTGGCGGCATCAATCAGTCTGGAACTTGGTTGGCTGTTGTCCACGACTCTCCACTCTCCACTCTCCACTCTCGACGCTCGACTCGTGCGACTCTCAACTGTCGACTGTCGTCTGCCGTTGATTGCAGCCCGCAACCGACCCCAAAGTGCATGGCGAGCGCAGACGCAGTCATTTTAATGTCCATGGCCATCAGCAGCATTTGAGGCGAGTTGAGCTGCGAGCTGGTGAGGAGTGTGGCGAGAGGAGAGCGGTATTGCTTCATCAGATGATGCACAGACAGGCAGCGACGCGACGGCGGCGGCGGAGGCAATCATCAATTTCTCAGTGTCGCATTAGTTTTCATTAATTTGAGCGGCGTCGGCGACGACGACGACGACGACCAAATGAAGCGGCACAGATGGACCCCGGGCCAGACAATTGCAGCTACAGTAACAACAATAACTACAACAACAAGCAGCAAGAGCATTGCACTCGGGTGTCAACTAACAGCGTAATACTCGCTCATGTTTCCAGTTGAGAACAGTTCATATGAGTGGATTTGCAAGAAAGATCTTGAAACATTCTTCAGATTTTCACAGTAGAGAAAGTTTTAGGAAGGTCTGTATTTACTTCCCCACTGAAAATCTCTCACAACAAAAGATCCTTTGTCTTCCCTGTAGGGAAAATCTTTAGGTATTTGTTGCCTACACAAGTGAAAATGATGCCTTTTGTAGGAAAGTCTTTAGGTATTTCTTTAAAGCATAACATAACATTCTCTGCCTACGCTATTGAGAAGATCTTTAATTAGAAGGTCACATAAACCCACTAGAAAACCTTCTGAGAAAGTCGTCCTATATACTCAAGTTTTCCTTGTAGAACAGAAAATCAGGTCTACTCTATTCAGCTCTAAAACTTCTCTTCAGTCTTTCCTATATTTCTACTTCCATATCTCCGATGATCTTTAATAATTGCATTCCAATATACCCCTTTAAACATTCAACAACGAGTATAACAAGCAGAAGAAGAAGCAAAAGTTGATGCGCTGTAGCATTATTGATGCATTCGCCAAGCAACGGCGACAGCCAGACATAGCTTTGACGTGGGCCCCGGACCTGAACGTGTGGACTCATTGAGAGACGTTTGCGAATGTCTTGAGACTGCAGACAGATGGACGGACAGGCGGACAGACAGCAAGACAGACAGATGGATGGACAGACAAGACAAAACTCATAAATAAACCGCGTGCTGGGCACCTTTTACACAAGTCAACCTTTCACATTTCCGCACAAACTGTATATATACATGAATACATATATATACATATATATATAAATATATATCAAGCTCCTGTGCGGCTATTGCGGACGCGCTTTCAAGGACAACAAAAAGTGTTTGTAATTCATTTTAACTTTGGACTTGAAGCCTGCCAAGCAGCCTGTCATATCCTGTGCTCCAGTGTATTTGCTATAATAATAATGTGGGCAAAAACCCTTTTCTTGCAGACAACTCTCTTTGGGGCCTAGCTGGGGCTGGCCAGGTCTCTGAGTTTTTAGGGTGGCACTTACGCAAAGGCCTCCAACCCAAAAAAATAAAAAAATAAATAAATAAATAAATAAAAAAAGTTATTCAATTCAAGCGCCGCGCTGTATCTTTTTTGGAGCTCGTGCCGCTACTGCTGCTGCCAGTTTCTTCAACTCTGAGCTGTTTCTTCTAAAATTTTAGTACACAACAATCAGAGGAAGCAAGTGCAATAGGCAGGAATTGACTGCAATATACGCTGCTTTATATCATGATTCTAAGAAATATATATAGACCATGCTTGATTAATTTCTAGTTGAAGCTTATGCTACAGCTTAAGGGAGTTACATTGAGCCTTCTTCAAATGAGAGAAAATTAAGACTTTGATGAACATTACAGCTAGAATGTGCTTTCAAAATCTAGTTAAACTTTCAGATATATTTATTATAAAAGATCTCTTAGTAATGATATTTAGGATATTTAAGATTAAAAATTAGTTAAACAAATAATTCAGTTGATAAATTAAAAGAAACTAGATAATACAACTAATATACCTCTTCTATGCACTAAATAAACACAGTATTAAAACAGGCGGCGAATATTTCGTAAAATTCATTTTACGACGAGGACGAAAAATCATTGCCGGCTTCGCCGCCAGTCAACTGTCAGTCGGTCGGTAGAGGGGTGGAGGTGTGTCGACTGCGACTGGACTTGTTCGTTTTTCAAGGTTAAGCAGCACACACACGCAGGCACACATAGAGCGAGAGCAAGAGCGAGGGAGAGGGAGAGAAGGAGTGAGAGCCAAGCGGCAAGTGCCAGACATTGAGCCAGACGGAGTGCGTCGGGCGCACGGCGGGTGGACGAAGAAATTCGCTGCGGCGGGCTGACGACGAGTGGGAGTGCATTTCAGCTTACGCTTCACTTAATTTTCGTGCTATAAATGTGTGTATTTTACTATATATATATATATATAAATGTATAAATATATATGTACGTGTATTTGTGTGTGTGTGTGTGTTCGTCTGTCTGGGTGTGCATTCGCTCGAGGGTGCAATATTTGGACTGGATGAGGATGAATGACGCGCTAAAGTTTCGCAACGCCTTTTGGCTTTGTTTGTCGTCTCGTGTCTCGTGTATTTAGAGTGCCCGTCGGCAAAAGGAGGCCCATTCGGTGGGTGGTTAGCACGACTCTATGTGCATGTTTGCTCATGTTGCCGCTAGATTGTGCCAGAGTGGGAATTTCTATTATACAGTTAGTTTGTTTACAGTTAGCAAAAGAGTTAGCACCGAAAATAGGCTAAAGAACCAGTAGGCAGTGGGCGAACTGCTACATGTTTGGTTCATATAAATTGATTTGAGAACCAGTAAGTAATTCGAGTAAATGTACAAAAGAGAACTTTTGTTCATGTGAGAAAAAACTATATCTCTGAATCAGTTTAAATGAATAGATTTAATGGCTTATACAGAACCAGTAACTAGTTGAATAATGTAATCAAAACGAATAACTAGTTACATTTAGTATTCATAAATCCACAAAAAAATATATATATATATTTTGTGGAAATGCTAGGGAATAGATGTGTGGTAACCAGAAACTAATAAATTGCCACACATGTGCACAGCCACCAAAGCTATAGCTTAACACCACCGCCGTAATGTCATAATAAATGTGATGAACAGACCATTCAGACTCTATTTGATTAATGGTTAAAATATTCCTTCACAGATGCCTGAACATAAATAGAGGTAGATTTGCATATCTGTACCTAAGTACATGGTAATTTGTAGCACACGTGTTTCTGATGACAGTGTAAAAGCCAGCTGTCAAAATGAGTTGAATGCTGAGGCAATGGAAAGCATGCACAATTCAACAGGTAGAAAGTTTGCTTTAACTAATTCCATGAATAATGAATAGCTTATAAGAACTGAACAATAGAACTAGTTCCATGCATGAGTGGAAACTAACAAGCTATACAATTTCCGCATTGAATTGAAGAGCTTGTGGGTTTCGTTCCACTGTGTGAAGCAAGAATGCAAATGAACTAGTTCTCTGAAGAGAAAGGAATTTATTAGAAGTCTTCAGCAGTACAATTGGAACTTCTTTTGATCGAACTGCATAGATTGTCCAAGCGTCAGTTCACTTTTAAACTAGCTTGCTCCACTGTGCGCAGCCTCAAATGCCAGGCAACAATGCAAAATCGACAATAATAGACGCCGCCAACGTCGTCGCCGGTGCAGACGGTAAGGGCAGCAACAGCAGCAGCACTGGCAGCAACGACGGCGGTGGCGATGGCAATGGCGGCAGCAGCAGCAGCAGCGGCAGCGGCAGCGGCGTCGCCATCGGCAGTCAAAGTCATAAACTTTATTTTCTGTTGCCTGCACAAAGGAGCACGCTGTGAGGAACAGACATAGGAGGAGTGCGAATGAGAAAGCAAGAGATTGAGACTTCTCACACTACTTTGTCTGATGCACATGCGACCAACCCGATCCCTCGCTTTACACGTGTGTCTGCACGACCCTTTGAGTGGGCGAACATTTCATGCGTTTACGTCGAGACACAATCGCAAACAGTTTCTGCCTGCAATTCGGGTCGAGGGAGCAAAAGGTTTTGGTTCTCTTCTTCTTATTTTTTTTGAAGTTTTTGTGTCTGGCTGCGTCTGCAAATTTCTTTTTTTGTATTATTGCATAATCAACACAGCATTGATTGCAAGTGTGTGTGTGTGTGTGTGCGTGTGTCTGAAAGGCGTTAACTGGCAACCAATCAGTGAGAGCAGTCGAGCAGCTGCCTTTGATGCAGCTTTGGTTGTGCTATTCAGCTCATGGAATCGGCTAATGAACAGTTACCTCCCTTTCGCCCTTTCGCCCTCGCTCACTCAGTCACTCTACTGCTCTCACTCTATCGCATTCTCAACAGGTTGTCTGCCACGCTCTAAATGAATTCAAATGCCATGCGTCAAACTTATTCAATAATTCATAACTCAATTTTTGGCCAAAAAACCCTTTTTTTAATTCAGACAGTCAGAAATTTGGTTCGATAGCAGGGTTGTTAATATCTTGATTAATTTCTGTCCGACGGGAGCTTCTGGAAAACAGGGGCCGAGAAAAAATAATAAAAATTAAATAGCCAAATGGAAAACCCAGACGATAGACAGTTAAAAGACACCCGCACACGCATTTTCTAAATCAAATTTTCAAAGCCAAAAATGCTGAAACTTTTGGGTCGTTGAGCAGAGCCAAGGGGTGGACGTTGTGAGGTGTAGCTCAGGCAAGATTGTGCTAACCAGTGACGTAGCTGTTGCCATACTCTGTACTGTAATAGAAATGGTTAATTGGGGGCTACATTGGACTGGCGAACAGTTATGTAACAGGCTAGAAAATAAATTTCAATTGGCATGGAGTTGGTCTATATTTAGACAAGAGCTGAAGCACTTAATTCACTGATCATCTGCTGCAGTCAATTAATTGAGAGAGAATTGAGATTATGTAATCGATAACAATCGATAATCAGTTACAGTTGCAAAAAGCGTAATTCACTAAATTTAAATTTAAGCCATGTACAGCTCAAGTAAAGTGTATAAGCTCGTCATTCACTCTAATTTGAAGAGCTCTTGAATTTGCTTACAGCCCCGACGACCAAAAGTTTGCCAATGAAATTTTGTGCATGTGTGTGTGTGTTTGCCTTTTGGTCAGACTAAAACACAGCGAGACGACAGGCAACGGACTTAGGAGACGCGTCAGCAAAGTGCATAAATAAAGGCACTCAGGCAACAGTAGGTGCAGGTTTGGGCCCGGTTAGCTGCCTACTTTTTGGCGCCACTCTGAAACTAGCTGCCGACAATGTCCTTAATGCGTTCTAGAAAAGTGTCGCACTCAGCTACTACTTGTCTGCCAAGTTCTGGGGCCATGAGTTGGCACTAAAACTTTTGCGTTTTGCGCTTTGCGCTTTGCGTTTCGCCTTTTCCACACGTCAACTTTTAGCCAAAAAAACAAAAACAAAAAACGTACTTAATTATGTGCCTAGTGCATGGCGAAAGAGGCACTAGGGGAAGGGTTAAGCAAACCCTTCGCTGTCATTGCGAATGCGAAATAAATAGCGAGCGCTTGGATAAAGAGCCAGCGCTCAGACAGACCAACTGACAGGCAAACCAAACTGGCTCTGGCTCCATCTCAGACTCCAGCTCACAGACTCAGTACCTGCAGCTACGACTATCCCCTGGCACCCCAACTGCAACCGGCTGCATGCAGCAGACGCTCGCCTCAGACTCAGACAGGGGCAGCAAAATCAAAACGCCGGGGCTCCAACAATCGAACGACGACAACGATGACGACGACGACGACGACGACGGCATTCAACTCGAATTAAATTGAATGAAATGTTGCAAAATCCCTGAATGCGTTGCAGCACAGTCAACAGAACTGCAGATACCAGTGTTGCGAAGCTAGCTTTATTTTCGGCTAGTCTAGACTTGTTCAAGCTAAAATTAAACTAGTTTTCATTGGAGTTTTTGTGAGAGCTATTTATAAATATATATATTTTTTTTAATCATAACCAATACATTTATTTTTCCTATCAACATACTTACGTTTCCACGCTATAACTAAATTATTAAATTTAGAATTCAAATTTAGAGATTTCAAGAAATTTCTAAAAATATTATTGCTATAATTTATTTTTAATATTTTTTAAATGTGAAAAGTATCTCAAATATACACACACAGTCAACAATTCATTTCTAGCTAGCAATGATAGCCTTTTTATGGCCTACCGCTAAAGTTGGCATCACTTGCAGCTGACTGGAACAGTGACGGTCAAGCTATGGGCTATGGCCAACTCGGTCTGTGAATGTGATTACATTAAAATTTATGTGCATTTGTAAAACAAGAGAGAAAAAGAGAGAGAGATAGAGAGAGAACGGTAGGCAGCAGTTAGAGAGGGAATGAAAGAGCAGAGTCAGACATGGACGTGCAACATGTGGAGCAAACAGTGACGCCCCAACTGGCAGACAGACATGGTAAAGCCAATGCCAATGCCAATGCGAATGCAATTTCAGCGACAGCCGCAACAGCAGCCAAAGTTATGGACAGGATGTTGCATCTGTCTCGCAGAGAAGACATGAGCTCAGACAGTCGCTGCGGCAGAGCTGGTGTCCAGCTTTTGGCCTGGTCAAAGAATCTCTCAATATCCTGTCGCTATAAATCTTGCATTTTGTCTCACACAATGCCTTATCAAGCGACTGGCAATCGGCAAAAATGCTAATTATAAACAAGCCGCACCGGTAGCCGATGCATCGTTGTCTTTACCCCTGATTTCGAATCCGATTCAGAGCCCAGCTACTGGACATGCATCCATATTTAGATGAGAAGTCATTACAAGGATTTTTGCAAACAGAAAACAGGTTGTTCATAATTTCCCCCTTGCGAGCTGGGGAGCTGGACTCTGTGCGCTGTTCTCTTAATGGTCGCCAATTAGAATAAGTGCAGCATCAGAGGAGCCATAACTAATAACTACCTTTTGGCATTTATTAAACGTAATGATTACATATCTGCAATATATCGGCCTATCAACTCAAAATTGATTGCAATTGCCAGATGCATTGCTGGAGCATATTGTTATTAATCGATATTTTAAGCTTTTACTGCAGTTGGTATCGTCAGAGTATGGTAGCTCATTAATCATTAGCATTATTATTGCTATAAGTAGTTGCATTATCAGAGATTTTCCTGCACATATTTATCGATCATGAATACTTTAAGTATGTTCATTAAATGAGATTTGTATTTAGACAGATCACAGGCATTTACTCAAGTTGTTTATATTGCATATATCTTTATCTGAAGACATTTATCACTTATTTTAAAAATTTCTATTCAGATTTTAATCGATCTCTCTCTATCCCTCTAGACATGTATCGATAATTAATAATACAAATGGTGTTTTTTTTAGATATTAATCGATTACATACCCTCTTTCCATCTAGCTCTTTTCACTTGCAATTACATTTGATTTGATTTCACAATCTCAATTTTTATATGCACTAGTTAAATGTTTAGTGCTTTAATATAGCAAGAAACTAAAAAATATAAATAAAAAGAAAATTATTCCACAAAATGCAAAGCAATATTTGTTCTTATTGGGAACCTTTTCATCATTATACCTCGTAGCCATTTCGATTGCATAAGGGGGCTATATAAAATTTGGTCAATACCGTATGACAGATAGAGCATTAATCAAACTTCTTTGCAAAAAACGATTTTTGCCATGCTCACGAATCTCTAAGCCTATTACCATATTCCACATTTACCTTCTCTCCACTATATCTTCTACTCTCTTACAAAAATTAATCACAATCACAACACAGAGTATCTCCTAGTCGAACACACTTGTTAATAAACTTGACTCGTACTTGTTTTCAACTGTTTTATTTTGCATGTCTGGGCTGTGCGGCTGCTGGCCCCCGCCATAGTCCCTAGGCGTCTGACGTCAAAATGCAGCCAACTCACACTCATACACACAGATGCAGACACTCACACACAGACACGCAGCCAGCGACGAGTCGTGAGAGGCGGACGTCAAAGTCGCATTTGCCTTTACAATTTTTTTTGGCGCGTTCAATAAAAAAAGCCAACTTCAAACATACGAAAAAAAAACTTAAAACACAGCAAGAAGAAGACGAAGCAACAGCAACAACACAAATTGTGCGCAGACAACAAGGAAAATGCAGACGGCAACAACAACAACAAAATCAACGATGACGGCGACGGCGACGACGACGACGACAAACACCAGACAGCAGCAGCCGCAGCAGCGGCAGCAGCCACAACAGCTACACAAACAACCACCGACGCAGACCGGCAAAAACAACAACAGCAGCAGCCAGCAACAGCAAGCAAGGAATACTTTTCAAGGTCACGCATAGAATTTCGGTATTTTGTTTCAATGCGTCTGCTGCACACGCACACAAACACACTCACTCACACACACACACACACAGACCTATGGGCAGGCAAGCAAACGAACGTGTAAGCAAGAGAGGCAGAACGCAGTCGTCTGTTTGACATCGGCTATCCCTTTTTGCGGCAGCGCGCTTAGGCAGAGAGCTTTTTATGCCCATGCACTTAAGCTGCAGCGGAAAGAGAGAACGGCAGACAGCCAGAGAGCGAGGGAATATAAATGTGTGTGAACATTTGAATCAGTTTCTGTGTGTGTGTGCTTGTGTCTGTGTCTGACATTGAGCCACTTTGCTTCTCTGTTGCTGTCTGAGCCGGCGACGTTCTAATGATGGGCGATACGTCGCACTGTGGGGACATTCAGTCGCGTGTTTGCCGAAGAGAGAGGGAGAGAAGACGAGAAGCAAAACCGATTGCTGAAGGGGTGGGAGCCCGCCACATCAAATTGCCTTAATAGCGCACTTTTGTTGATTTTTTGGCACTCTGTGTAGTTGTTGTTGCCCTTTTTTTCGTTCGTAGTTGTCCTTGAATTCACTCATGTTTCGGCTCTCAGTATCTCTCTCTCCCTCTCTCTCTCTTCCCGCCGCTAAGTGTCTTTTGTCTCTCTGTTTGTGCACCTCTTATTTCTTGGGCTCGGCTGACTTTAAGGACTTGTCTTTATTTCTTTTAATGAGACACTTGTGTATCCTTTAGCCCAGGTATAAGTGTGTGCGCGCTTCTTAAGCTTTCTCCTTTTTGCCCTTTCGCACTTTATTATTGTTTTCTTTGTTTCTTTTATTTTTTTTTTGGCCACCTTATTTAATAGGATAATAAGTAAATAGGCTTACGTACATAGTAAAGCCCAGTTGACAAGCACAATGGCTTCCCTTACCATCACAATTCCTCTATGTTTGAGACAATTGCTAAAGATTTTGCTACGAGAACTGACTAGGATATGCTGAAGTGAAAAGTTAAGAATCAAATTGTATAATACGAGATTTTCCTAAATACGTTATTGCATTGAATCAGTATATCTCTCTTTCTCTGTCTCTTACTCTCTCTCTATGTCTCTCGCAATCTCAGATTCTTTCCCCACGCCTCTTTCTCTCTTCCTACCTCAGCAAAGTTCACGCTTAGTAACACCTATAGTTAGTTCTCTTGTTGCCCAGGACAATTGTTAACGCCCCACTGCAAACTGGCATTGCCAAGACAAGCTCCATATAGGCAGGCCAAAAGGGAGGACAGCCGACAGCCAAGCTTACAGGGGCAGGGGCTTTGGCCCAGACGCCAAAAAACGCGCGCAGCATGTTTAAGGTAAGATGCAATATCCCCAGAAAGCAGCAGCCACAGCAGCTGGTCACAGCTCCAGCTACCCAGCACTTCAATCCAGATGCAAGTAGATTGCTGGACGGGGCGTCTTTCAAGGATGCAGCGCAGCACACTTGAGTCTCGAGTTGATTGATGTGGTCGTTGGCTGGATGGGTCCATAGTCAGACTGTGCCTTAGTCAGTTAGTCAGTTAGCCAGCCGCCATATGGTGCACATGTTGTTGCCAGAGATCTCTGTGTGTTGGCCGGAGCTGTATTGCAATTCCTTGATTAAATCACTTTTCAGCCACTGACAGTTAATCAAGGCGCAAGGCGAACATTTTCAAGGTGCGCAATCGTGACCAGGCAATGGGGAATGGGCGACGAATGCAAGCTGCATGCATGCCCCATCTCTCTGCATGTCGGTTTCTCTCTCTCTCTCTCTCTCTCTCTCTTGCTCTCGTGCTGTCTCTGTCACCCAGTCGTCTGCCCTTACCTCAATGCTGTCCCGTCCCGTCCGCCTCGCCTTCAGCCAACTTCCGCCTGCTCCAATTGTTTGCGCATACAAAGAAGCGTCGCGTTCGTGTCGCAGAACGCAGCGCAGCTCCGTTTCGATATAATCCAAACAAACATATTGTTTTGTCTGCCACAGTCTGGCCTGCATCCAGCCCGCCTCCCTAGCCTCCCCCTCTCTGGCTCCCTGCCTTTCTTTCCCTCTCTTTCGCTGTCTGTCTGCGTGTGTCGATTGTTGGACGCCGTTGACGGCACTCTTGGCTGCAACAAAGCAGCGTCTGAAGTGCAGCAGCAGCAGCAGCCGCCGCATCAGGGCAAAAACTGGAAAAACATAGCTGGTATACGGGTAGAGGGTAGAGGCTAACAAGGTGGTAGGGGGTTATGGGCTAGGGGCGGACTAAACGAGCGCAGCATGCAGTTTTTTGTTTATGTATGTGTGTGCGTGTGCGTGTGAGCCCTGCATTCGGTTGGGCCTCATATATATTTCGTTTTCTTTTCATATATACCTCGTACGTTTCGTTAAAATCTTTAATTTGTATGTACTTTTGGAAACCAGCGCATATTATCATGTTGGTTAAGATCTCAATTCAACGTAATTTCATATGATCAATAAGTAGTAACTTGTCTAAACGATAAATATCGATATTAAAAGTTAAAAGTTTCAATGCTTCAGGTCAAGTCGATGATTCCATAATGTCTATTCTGTTTGAATATTTTATCCAATTAAATTCATATTGAAGTTAAATCTATACATACTGCATCGATAAATATCGACTTCCTACATAAATACCTCGCAGAAATTCTTGCTCATACCCACCAAAAAAAAAAAAAGCAACCATATATTAAAGTAAGTGCAAATGAATGTTCTGGCAGGTATGAAATAATTAATGAGTATCTATCAATCGTACACTCAGCGCTAAGTTGCCTTGTAGTCTCTCTGTTTGTGTATTCGCTGCACTCGCTTACGCTTGGGCATTTATTTTGTGTGTGTGTGTGTGTGTGTGTTTTTTTGTGTCTCTTTTTATTTATTTTTTCCTGGGTTTTTTTTTTGACATGCCCTACCAAGGGTCGAGCTTATTGGATAGCCAACGCGCTATGGGACACTAGATTTTATTTCGCTCAGCTTACCGCGTTGTCGTAGCAATCAGCTTTGTGTCAAGAGTGTGTCTAGCCGAAAGGCATATCCTGTTGTGAAGTGCAATTTCAACAGGACATTGAATGATGGATAATTCGATGAGTTGACTCGCCATCGCTCTCTTTGCCCATCTCTTTCTAGTTGTCGGTCTCACAAACTCTCTATCTTTATCTCTCTCTCTCTTTCTCTCTGTCTGTTTGCTTCCATATGCTCTGTCCTCTGGCTTCTTCATTAAACCGTACAACAAAAGCACTTTTGTGTCAGTCAGCAATTCGTCTACGTCTGGGTCTCTCCTACTGCGACTTCGCCTCCTTCTTTCACTCCTCCTTCACAGTCCGACCCCAACAAAAACAGTTTCCAGCTCCATTTTGAAGTTGTCTGCGTCTCAGACACCGGCGACAACAACCAACAACAGCAACAACAACATCGTTGCCCAGTCGGCCTTTTAGTTTAAGTTGTAGTCAACGTCTGCGTCAGGTCTGCTATGCGCCCTGGTCTTGGCTTAAGTAGGTTGGCTGACTGACTGCCTCTGTCGCCACCCTTTGCCCTGCTACCCTCTCTCCACCCCTCTCTCTCTCTCTCTCACACACTCTCTCTTGCTCGCCCTTTGCTTTTCGCGTCTATGTCTTCGCCTGCTTTGTTATTCATATTATCCGGCAAATATTTGCCGTTGTCATACGAAAAATGTCTACGGAAAGGGTTGATGCAGCTCCTTCTCTGCCCTCACCTCCCTTTCTCTCTAACTCTCTCTCTCTCTCATACGCTCTCTGCACTAATGGCCGCAATTGTGGCTATGGAGTCTCTCTTTTCTCTCTCTCTCACTCTCTCTCTCTCTCTCACTCAGTTTCTTTTGCTGTGCATGTCTGTTGCCCCGACCCAAATTGACGTCTGCAACAATTGCAAGGCTTTTCGTCGTGTGCACTGATTACACTTCTAACCCCTAACCCCTACCTGCCTAGCTCCCTCCCTCCGCACCTAAATCCCTCTCTGCTTCCTTTTGCTTCTGCTTGCCGTCTGATAATATCTTAATAGATTCTTTTTTGCTTTCAGCTTCATTTGAATCTGAATTCAGGTTGTTTTGTCCGTTGTCCAATTGTGTCAGCGTTTTCTCTTAAGAATTCTCTGTCATTCCGTCAACTGAGGCCCAGACCTTTTTCCTTTTCCAAAAGGATTTTAAGGTCCTATAGTTCGTCTTCTACATCTTTTACTTCTTCTACCTTTACTTTTGCTCCTCTCTCAGTGCAATTTGTATAATGAGCACGTTGTCTATTATGGTTAGCACAAGTCTTTGACTTTCAGCACCTTATTTGTACGCCTCAGCCCTTCCTGCTGCCATGCTGTCTGACTCGTCCTGGTTATCCTTTACCTTGTTGGCTTCTGCCTTTGGTTCCTTATTCATTTGTCATAACATTAAATGTAATCAACTGTATATTGCTTGTTCCTCACTTTGGTCTGTCTGCTCCTGTGCAATGACATTCTCGCTAAACAAGCTTTTGATTAATCGTAAAATGTAATAATCTCAAACCGATTAAAAGGAGCTTAAGAAAGCCTTATATGTACAGAAATTTAAAGATTTTTACATCTTAAAAGGTCAAAGGTATAAAAATTAGTTGAAAGCTTCTGGAAATGTTAAACCACTTTAAGAATTTCCTTTCAAATTGTGTAAAAGCTTTGTATACTTACTTAATATAGTATACGAATAATATTATAGTCCTAGAAAAATGTTCTCTTTATGACAGATTTTTTCATTATCTTAGAACTTATCGACTTCATCAACATTCCACAATAGCTGACTATGTCAGACAATCAAGCCAATTAAAATTTCTTAAAGCTCAACAATTTAAATAGCTATTTGCATTTTACCACACTGCATACTAAAAGTAAAAACTATAAAATGCAGCCATTTGAGCATTTCATATTTCTCCATTTACGATCTTCCACCTCTAACCACATGGACCACACATACGCGCAGAGACACACTGATGGATGGACGAAAGAGAGAAAGCGACAGAGAGACAAAGCCATTGCCTGTCTAATATTGCCGCCATATGAGCCAGGGCTTTGGTAATAGACCTGTCCGCTGGACAACACAGAAGAGCTACATAGCTTCTAAACATATGCTTCGACATTTATGTCTTGGCTTTCAACACCCACAACGTTGTAGCCCCATCGGCGACTATTATTACCACATTTACGACTCTGTTGCCCGGCTGCTGACAGCACTTGGCGTCGTTGCCTCTAATGTGCTTAAGGCGTCATCGCACTTAGACCAAGACCATGTGGCCCATCTGTGCTCACAGCTCGGTTCGAATCAGTTACCAGGCGCTGATTGACACTTTTTACTGCCGTTGTTGCTGCTGCTGCTGCTGCTGCTGCTGTTAGCTGCAATTGTTGCTGCCGGCAAAAGTTCAATGAGTTATGACTCAGAGTGCAATCAATGGATGCCAATGGACTGGCTATTGTTGAACTTGCAACGTGCGTTCATCGACGTTTAATGAGCTCCATTGAAAAACGCATTGAAAATTCATTAGCAAAGGTTGCCTATTGTGTAAAATGTACTGTGGATTAAATATACATTCATGTAGATACATATATATGCTCTTCTAAAGTTATTTACATTCAAATATCAGACTGAAAGCGGCAAAGGACTGATAAATTATTTGAAGAACAAAGAAACAAATAATTATGTAGGATGTAGCTCTTAAATCATAAATAAACCAAGTTTCAGTTCAAGACAGCACTAAAAGTGGTAAGCGAACTACAAAATTTGATTAGTGTTGCTAAATTATCTCTGAACTATGTGCAAATTATATATAAATGCAAAACCATTTATAATAGATAGATATATCTATATGAAGAATATAATACTCAAATATAAATGTATGTTCTGCATGTCAGTGTTAACCAACTTAGAGCAAAAGTAATAAAAATAAATTTCCAGCAATGTGAGTTGTTTTCTACGATGTTAATGCTGGCAGTGCCTTGGAGTGTTGCTAAATAAAATACAATGTTGTTTAGTGTTGTTAAATGATTCGAGAAAGTTTAACGAATGTGTGCAGTACTTGAGTTAACATAAAAGCGACAATGTGTGAGGTAAATGCATAGATAAGAGCTCGAAAGATGCATTTGAGTGTTGATAAAAAACTTTGCAGAGGGAAAAAACTGAAAATAGCATCAATGGTATGCAATAGCATCAATGAGCAATATGTACAGTATTATTATTATTTATTATATGTATAAGTCTTGTTCAAATAAATATTCATTTAGTTGATGTTGGTAAACGAGCAATGAAATTTGTTAAATTCAGTGTAGAACCATAAAAAATGACAAGCCAGTTGTGGATACTTGCAAATGATAAATTTATAAAAAAATACCAAAATAAATAAATATAATACATTTATTTCTGACTTACCCGAAATAACATGCTGAAAATAAAAAATAAATATATATATTTTAGTTGAATGTAAAATAAATAGTCTAATTATATTCTTTTCTTGGTTGTTATGTCTTTTATTTTAATTTTAATATATTTATATAGACTTGACTCTACTTTCTTTCATCTATACTAAAATTTATATAAACATAATATGAAATTCTGTCAAATCATAAACCATTTGAATATACCTACATATATAAACTTGACTCTACTTTCTTTCAAAAATACTTAAATTTATGTAACCATAATACGAAATTCTTCCATAGTACGCCAAAGCATAAACCTGTTGCAGCTGTTGCCAAGCAGACAATAGGTTGTCTTAACTTTTATGATTGATAGCTAAAGTCATTCCATTTGCCAGACTGTAACCCACTCGCTTCCTCTGACCCTCGCTCTATCTCTCTCTCTCTCTCTCTCTCCCTCTCTTTCACACACACACTCTCTGTCTCTTGCTTGGCCTCTCCATTGTTAGCTCATTTGCGTGTAGTGTGTAAATTTCTTCTTCTTTTTTTTTTTTTTTTTTTTTTTTTGACTGATATGAACTAATCAATGCATTCAACGAGTGAAACATTGAAAATCATTCATCATGTGATTCATGAGACTGAGAGAGAGAGAGAGAGAGAGAGAGAGAGAGTGAGAGAGAGAGAGAGAGAGACTGCCTTATCGAGTGCAACAACTGATTGGCTGACTGACTGACTGACTGACTGAATGACTAGACGCATTGTCTGGGACAACATGCAATTGCGTAGTGTGAGCTGAGAGCAGCGAACTGAGAGCTGTGAGCAGCAAATTGTGAACTGCAGTTGTGGCATTTGCCTTTCTTTTTCGGAGCAGTTGCAGCTGCGTCAAAAGTAGCTAAGCTAAAAATATATTAGAGCAACAACAATGAGACACACACTGAGGTGTCTCTATATGACTACATGTACATATGTGTGTTTAAATGTATGTGGACATACTTTGTATATTTGTGCGCAAGTGGCAATCGTCTGCGTCCTTTGTTGTCTCGACACAGTCTGCTTATCACACAACAACAACAAGAACATCAACAACTACAACAATGACAACAACAAATCGAGTACAACAGCAACAACAAAATAATGACTAACAGCAAAAAGTGTCAACAACAACGTTGACTTCACATGATACTTGCTTTCTCGTGGCTGTGGCGAGGATCGTTTCTGAGGTTTTACAACAACAAAATTACGTATACGGCATGTACGCCTTTAATTATAACGATCGGCAACAAGACACACACAATGTATGCATATCTATTTAATTATTTATTTGCCACAGCGAATTTATTTATACATGCAGACAACGACAACAGCACAACAACAACAACAACAACAGCCCGACCTTGGCATGCTCACAAATTAACGTGCAGCAACCATCGCATCGCATCGCATGGCATGGCATGGCATCGCATCGCATCGCATAGCATCGCAACGTATCGCTCATTTGGCAAGTTGCAAGCGTCGGGCATTGCGCATACGTCACGTGTGACGCCCGCAACAACTGTCTCATTCCCAATTTGGCTTACCCGCCCGCTTGCCTCACCAACTTCCACACCTTTGCGCCATCTCTTTACTGCCCGCACGTTTGCCTCCAGCGGCGCTCTTATTAAATTATCAACATAAACAAATGTCTCGCCGTTTGTGGCCGCATTTCAAAATAAATACATACATGTATGCATACACTGCGAGAAAATAAAATGAGGCAAGAAAAGTGAATACTCAAAATTGAAGGCTTACAAGCTTGTTATGCATCTTTAGACTGCTTAAAATTAGCCCTTTTTGAGGCAATTCCTGGACTTAATGAATTGAGAGCTGATCAAGCTCATGAGAATATTTAATGAGAAGCTTTTGCTGACCATATACTAAAGACTAAAAGGAAAGTAAATTGAAGGCGAAACATAGGTTAGTCAGTTGCTAAGCTGAAATTCCCTACACAATTTTGGATGAACAGTCGCTGTAGAAGTATATAAAGTTTTTCCTTTCATCACATTTTCACTTACGAAAATGTTTTATATAATTTTCTGAATACTCTCTAGCTGAAAGAATTTTTCTCAGTGTTTGTACTTGTCGAGTATTTTTTGGCATGTACAATGTTTCTTATTTGCTTTTTTTTTTGTACTTTTTTTTGGCTCATTCGCATTGTGCGCCAAAGCAAAAGCAAACACAGACGTCGTCGCTACCAAGTGCCAGTTTTTTTTTTTTTTGTGAGTTACGGCTGTATTTTTTTTTCTCGTCTGTGGTTCAGCGAATGGTGGATGCTGTTGGGGGTGGCGTAAGGCGCGCAGGCAAGTTGAGCTTAGTAACCACACAGGTAGGTCGCCAGACAGACAAACAGATAGGGTACTGCATATGGCGAGAGACCAGACGAGACAATGTTAATTAGCACTTCATGATAAGTTGTCTCAATTGTTGTTGTCGTCACAGACAGCAATAGAGAAAAAATAAGAAATACAAAATAAGAAACAAATGTTAAACTGAAACTGTGACAATTTTGCGGCTAGGGGACAGCGGGTCGAGAGACTTGTGATGCGCATTTCTTAGAAATCGAAGCATATAAAACAAAAGAAAATATAAACAAAATTAATATTATTTTAGAGATATAGCTTAAAGGTTTTTATTGAGTGTGCGCGACCAGCAGATACCACATTAAAATTGTTCAACATATTTTTTGAATGAGATTTTAAGCTTGATAGAAGACTTTTTTTCAGTATTCAACTTCTTGAAAAGAAAGCTTTAACATATAAATGAAATGTATCAATGAAATGTGTGACTGTTACATAGACCAAATGTACCTAATAGATATTTCACTTCTGCTTTAAATTAAATTACATCTTTTGCTATATACTAGAAACTTATACATATACAAATTCATAACTGTAATTTGATTACTAAATACATAGAGTGTTAGCTACTTACAATATATCACCCAGATATTTACATATATCCCATAGATACAACAACATAGCTAATTACTTATTCCCTCTGGCATCTTGTAGGCATATCCTTTGCCTACTTGCCTACTTAAAGTCAGATACACGCCCACTTTCATAGCTCTGGGTATTAAGGCCAAACGTTAAATACAATTTATAGACACGCTAATACAATTTTAGTAGCTTGCTTGGGGCTATTTTTAAAAAGCCGACAAACAACAAAGCCGCAGACAGGAAAAAAAACAAAAAAAATAAGCGATAAAAAAAACAAAAGGCAACGCAGTCTGGGTAACCGATCGGCCAGACACTTCGACCCACTGATCTGGGCGACGAGGCGGGTTTATATTTTGCATTGGGGCAATAATCAAATGAGAATGTCGCATGTGATTCATATCATTAAAAAAAAAAAAAAATATATATATATATATACTTATATATGCATATATATATATATAAATAACCCATACTAAAAGCAGCGGCAACAATAAAAAACAACAAAATTTGCTGCATAAATAAACTTAATTAACGTGCGGTTTTGCCCCGACCACCGTTGCCAACGTCGCCCCCGCACAGCCCTTCAACAGCGACTGCGGCTGTCTGACACTTTAATTTCTTGGACTTTGCACGGCGGCTCAAGACAGCAGCAGCAGCACCAGCAGCAGCAACGAGGCGATGGCAACAGCAACCAGTGACAGTGAAACTCAGCAGCAACAACAACAACTACAGCGACACCTGCATGTATTAATTGTATTTAGACAAGCGTCTGGGCGAAACAAATAATCATGCTCACACACAGGCAAACATTCAGACAACGGTTAGCAGCAGTAATAAGTAAATATGTTTGCTAGAACAATGTCACAGTGAGCGGAATTGGAATGGAACGAGCAACAGCAACTGATAAATTCATAGCCACTTGCTGCTGTTAAGTGTGGACGGCGCACTGTTAAACAGATTCGTATTCCTCAAATAATGTTAGCAACGCTGTTAAAATACGTAAGCGTGTGAGCGCGAGAGCGCCAGAGAGAGAAAGACAGGGAGAGAGAGAGAGAGAGCTTGCAGCACTTCGTTACGTTTCCGAAGCAAACGTTTGCTCACACACAAAGAGAGATCGAAGGAAACAAAAAAAAAAACAATGCAATACATTCGCAAGTGGATTTAGTTAATGCCTAAACCTAAACGTGAGCGGGTTTCAGCTGAGCTGAGCTGAGTTCGTGCTTGCCAGCAATGAGAGCAAATAAGTGTTATAAGTGCTGTAAAATTACAGTGGAGCATTACACTAAAAACAATGATTATAATTTAAATGTAAGCTCGAGCAAAACCACTGTGCACTGTTTCATTGTTTTTTCTACAGTCAACTACAGTCAAAAACCGGCTGCCCGTTGTTGTTATTGTGAGCGGGTTGATGGTGTGCGTGTGTAAGTGTGTGAGAGCGCAAGAGAGAGAGAGCGAGAGCAAGAGCGCGCGCGCATTTTGAAACGTTTTGGTAATGGAACGAGCGTAAGGTAAAGCTTTCAGTTAACGACGGCGGCTGCGCTGTTGTTTTTATCTGTCTGTCTCTCGTCTGCGTTTTATTTTAATAATTATTGTTGTTGTTGCTGTCGCCATCACTGCTGCTGCTGCTGCTGTTGCTGTTGCTGTAGTTGTAGCGAAAAGCGCAAAACAATTGTTGTCTGATTTACAGCGCGCGCACACAGTCAGCCAGTCGGCCAGACAGAGAGAGAGACAGCTTGGCAGAGAACACGAGCGAGCGAGCGAACGACACACAGATACGACACACATACACACACACACACACTTAGATGAAGCGTCGTCGAATATTCAAGCATTGCCATATACCTTTCATATGGAACGTTCAAGTTGGCCGCAGTGTAACTTTGCGTGCGTCTCAGTTCGTTTCGTTGTCGCCGTCGTTGTCCGCGCGCAAAACAGAAAAACCAAAAAATCGTCGCATTACAAAAATACAACACAACAAATGCACAATCTTTTACACACATGTAGTACGAAATAATACATGTATATCATATAGATTATTCACACGTTAAAGTCCGACCAAGCAACAATAGAAACAACAACATCAGCCTGAAGAGAATAAATAACTAAACACATCTATCTATCTATATATATAAACAGTTATACAAATTTATATACAATACATACATATGTATAGAGTTATACGTGTGTAGCCAGCGTTCCTCTACTCAAATCATTCCTACAATATAAAAACAAAATAATTTCAATAACAACAAACGGCAACAGCAGCAGCAGCAGCATTGCAAATTACAAGCGAAACCTCAACAAAACCAACAACAACAACAACAACAGCAGCAGCAGCAATAACAACAACAACAATAACAGCCCTGTTAATGTACATACATATAACATAGCATGTAAAGTTTGCTTAGTTAAATTCACATAAAATCAAAAAATAAATAAGCGTATAAATTATACAAAATAAATAATAATTTTAATCAAATTCTGTGTGTGCGTGTATGTGTAAAGGTGTGTAGCAAAAAGCAAAAAAATTAATCACAATTTGTAAATTATAAATAACTAACGAAATTCCTAAACAAATTATAAAATATATATACATATATATATATACAAAAAACACAAACGCAAACAGAGCAACAGCAACAACAACAACGATTAATCATAAAGGTGAGCTACATAAACTATTTTCTGTTTTTCTACCTTGCGTTTACACACTGTGTTCTGACCGTGTGCATTATTTTCGACGTTAGTGTAGCGGGCGGAAAAAACAAAAATACAAACAACAAAATTTTGGCGTTTTTAATGGGTAGCAACAACAACAACAAAATATAAGGCAACTACCTAATTATACTTATGATATGAGTCGACTATTCGCATTCTCTTAGCAAAACGCATTCCGGCGACTTCCTGTCAAAACACACACAAACATACACAGAGAGAGAGACTCGACCACACACACACACGACGACAGCAGCGGCATCAAACATCCAGTCAGAATAAAAAGACAAAAATTATAGAAAATGTCCACTGTTCTCATAAATGCAATAAATTTTGAAATCAACGCCGCATTTTCGACAAAAAGTCATAGATAAATATTCAAATACAGTAAAAGCTCGTTAAGTGACACTCAACAGTAAAAGAAATTCATTACAAATTTATTAAAAAAAATTCAATAAAATATTTTAAAAATTTAAAAGAATACAATAATATTATAGTCATTAAATACTTATAACAAGATTTGTATATCCTCATTGCTCTCTCATTGCTTTATATAAATTCTTACATTTCTGCTGTTTGTCGTCTCATTTAGCGAGCATTTACTGTAGCTAGATTTCATATATAGAAAGTAATTTTTTGAATGCTCTTAAAAAACCCTTCAGCTATTTTTTTGAGCTGTCATAAAAAATGTAGCAATAAATAACAAAAAGCACAGATATTTGGAATTTAAAAAAAAAAAAACGAAATTGTTTATTTTTTTTCCAAAAATTTTAGTTTATTTTCAATAGAAATTTTTTTCGCTAATTTGGGCGTGTTCAGCTTGTGGGGGCGTGTGCTCAAAAAATATGACAACAATGAAATATAGAGCATAAATATATATGCTTAAATATACAAATATATATAGAAATAGCTTTATATTTTTGTATATACATATGTCAGCCACTTGTTGTTGCCAATATATTTAGCTTTATATATTGTTTAGGAAAAACTGCTTGTTTAAGCCTAACGAAAATGTCAGCTGCTTTTTTTGAGCCAGTTCCCAGTTGTTTTCCATGTGCTAGTTTTTTTTTTTTTTTTTTTTTTTTTTTTTTTTTTTTTTTGTTCTAGCACAAATCATAGATAGCATGGGCAGCAGCGAGAGCATGCACTAAACAAAAGTCCAAGTCACAGCTCACACACTCGCTGCTCTCCACAGCTCACTCTACTCAACACACACACACTCTCTCTCTCTCTGTCTCTCTCCACTCTCTTTTTGCACTACCTCTCGCTCTCTTAGTAGGCAAATCACTTCCGTTCAATGAACCCATGCGTAAGCTAGAACTGAGGAAGTGGCTCGGTTTCTGTTCTTTTTTTTTTTTTTTTGCTTCTGGTTCTGTCTCTGCCCATGTTATGCTCCTACGTCTTGAATGTGGCCCCTGCATACATGCCTACATGCCTACACACGTGCTCGCTTACAAATGGAAAGAGAGCGGGAGAGAGAGAGAGAGCAAAAGAGGGGACGTTTTTCAGCTAGGCTGAAGGTGTCGTCAGCCTTGTGTGCGTAGGGTCGCGTAATCAGCTACGGTGAACTCTCAGCTACTAGACACATTTGCTGCTCTCGAGTCGAGCCAACACTTTTGGCTCCAGCTAAACGACGAGCAACTAGTTCAAAGTATTTCATAAGCTAGTAAATCTTTCTAGGAAATATTACTATCAGTATTTATTTTTGTATTAATTAATGCGGATTTAGTCAATTAATGTATATTTTTAACTGGGAAATTAATTTATTATTGTTTATTGTTATTAGCAATATTATTATTATTATTATTATAATTATTAGAATGTTGTTATGTGACGAATACTACTATTATCATTAGAATTGTCATTATTATCATTATCATTGCTATTATTATCATTGTCATTGACATTATCCTCAGCAAATTTGTCATCGATGTTGCTCTTTACTTGACCTTTGAAATTTAACGTCTGCTTTGACCGTCGACCAAAATCACGATCAGAATTTTGAACCCGGATTTTCAGTTCATTCAATGATTGTCTACCTATGGAAACTTATCGAACGGGTAGTGTGACGTGCGACTTATATAATTTTATACTGATTCTATAATTAATTAAAAAGAGTTTCTTTATTATTATAATGAAAGCTGTTAATTCCAAAGCTGTCTCAAAGAATGTGATTGAAATCTTTATAATATAATACACAAAAGCTTTTTAATTTATATTTCTTTCATAGCTACCTGAAAAAGTTAACATAGTCAACTAGAGTTGTGTTAGCCCTAGAAAGTTATGATCTGAAAGATTTTTTGATTGGAAAGGAAAATGAAATTCCATGGCAATAACATACAATTAAAACAATAAATTAATCGAAAGCTAATTAAACAGCGGACACGATCAAGTTGGTGCAGACAGATGCAACAACAACAAGAACAACAGCAATAAGCAAGGTCTTATTATATTACTATTATTATTGTTGCTGTCATGGTTCGTTCTCTTTAATAAATTTTTTTGTTGTTTTTGCTTATCAAGTGTCTGGCTTCTGCTTCTGACCGGGCTTATCAATGGTATGGAATAAAATTGAGTTCATATACATACACATGCACATATACAATTGTACAGACATATACACATATATAGATACTTATTCAGCAGATATCACGAACGGCACCTGTATCAGACGCCCACATGACCAACCGCCATTAGATTAGAAGCAGATGCGCGATTAGAGTGAACCTTGAAAAATTGTTTAGATCTCTGCAACGGTTCATGTGCACGTAACATACAAATTGTGCCGATCTGTTGTCATATCTTTTGCCAAGCTTAACTATAAATTGTTAAATTAAGAATTTAAATAAAATAGAACAGAATCGCAACGCAATAAAAACTCGAACCTCACAGACAGTTGCACTATACATCACGTTTACGCACATATACATGAATATATTCACACACACACACACACACACACACACACACACCCACACACTCTCTCGCTCACACGCTAATCTCGGCCTCATGTCTGGGTCAAAGTCTACAAAATTTGTTTGATTCCGTTTCGTTTTGTTGAGATTTTCTTTTTGTTTGCTATTTCTTCTATTGGCATTGGCCGTTGTAGTCAAACGCTGGATAATCCCGTTTGTTGGAGCAGCTGTTGCGAATATTGCGTATACGCACAACAACAAACAAGCACACACACACACACACACACACAAACAGCAAAAGTCGCTAATTTATTGAATGCCAAACTTGGAAGTTTTTTTTTATTGTGAAATGAATTGTGCAAGCAAATTTATAAAAAAAAAAGGCATGACAATATGCATGCCGAACAGGTTCTTTTAGCATGTCATGCACTATAATTTATTTTTCTGAACTAAAAGAATTATAAAGTGAATTTCTGTAGAATAACTTTTGGGGGAAAGTATGCAAAAATTTATAAAAATATTATTATAATGCTAAACTCAATTCAATCAACTTATACGGAATTGTTATGCACATATTTATAATATAAATATATAAAATATATATACATAATCAATAAGTTTAATCTCATACTCTTAAATCTATCTTTCTTCTTACCCCCTTTTTGCTACCAGTTTTTTTTTCTACTGGGCACGCAACTATTTAATTATGCCGTCTGTCTGTCATGCGGCCGTAGTGTGATTCGATGTCTTGTGATGCTCTGCCGTAGCGCGATCAGACAAAGCATTAGTCAGCCGACTGACCTAAGATCGCATTTTATAATGCAAGAGTGAAATGTTATTATATAGTCAAAAATTAAACAAAAAAGAAAAATAAACAAGTAACTATAATCGGGGTGATTAGACTAAAGCATAACCTAACTAGATGATACCCTTAACTGTGCTTACTTTAAGCCAATGTAACATTGTCTAAGCTGAAACTGAATTTATGCCCTACAGCCTCAAGCCCCAACTCAATCAACTAATTAATATCTAACGCTAAGGTCTTCATAGTTCTAGCATGATTAACAGCTTTTAAGTTGTATTTCTGCATTTAAATACTTTAGCCGTTACATACATTAGCACACATACATCATGCCTCTTTCTAGACATTCATAATGACTTCAGGGTATTCAAAAAAAACACGCACACACATCAAAGCCAGACGAAAATGTCGACAGATGAGCTAAGCGATGAGGAGAGGAGAGAAGAGGCATCGAGCGAAAGAGACAGCGGCGCATGTGAATGTTTCATTGATAAAATTATAGAAAACTGAATGCTAGACGCCAATACAAACAACAACAACAACAACAATATAAAGTCTATATAAAGTGTGCTGCTGATGTTGATTATGTAATAAAAAGTAAGGCCGCATCGCATGTAAATCAAAATCGCCTGTTTATATATACATATATATATATATATATATATATATATATATATATATATATATATATATATATATATATATATATATGTGTATATAGTACGTCTGCCAGACAGAGCTGTGTGTGTGTGTGTGTGGGCGAGACAGATGACGGACATGGCTTCCTTTTTTTTTTTTGCCATGCTTTTTGACATTTTGCAACAGAAACCCCGCGGCAGGCACAAAAGCTGATAAAGACTTTTATTATGTACTTATGAATTGCTAAATATGTATGTTACATATTTAGTTAGCTTTATATCCCTATATATGTACATATGTATATCTATATATTAGCCAGGCTCAGCATCTCTGAGCTACCCGAAATGCTGTCACCAATGACAAAAGACAAACGTCTGTTGACGAGTAGCTAGGCACGTCATCTGCTGCTGCGACGGCAGCGGCGGCGACGACTGGCATCGTGTGTGGCCAGACAGTGGATCAAAGTGTGGTGTGGTGGTGTCGAGTGTGGTGTTCACTGATAAGCCTGACTGGGGCGCTGGCAAACGGAAACGAGTTATCGCTTGATAATGGACCAGGGACCAGAGACCACAGACTAAAGCAGCAAATAAATCAAACAGCAAAAAACAGACAGACCTTCAAACTACACTTGAAGAAAAAGATGGTGGGAGATTTGGCTAATGAGAGAAGAGAGCTGAGCATAGGAGCATAGCTGGAGTAAGATTGGGAATTAGATTTGGAATATATATTGTTTAATATATTTATTTTACTTATTTCACTAAAATAGAAAATAATGAGCCGCAATCAATTGCTTTTGTCTTAAATTCTTGTTGATTTACCTTTGCAAACTGTGATATTTCAGATATCAACTTTATTTTTTTGTCCTTTCCAACATTTTGTGCAGTGTACCATATTTGGCTTCTTTTTTTTTTTTTTTTTTTTTTTTGTTTTGTTGTTTCTCTTTGCCTTTTCCTTTGCATATTCCTTGCCTGAGCGCTTCGGCTTCGGCTCGTTCTTTGCTTCTCGGAAATTTGTCTCGACTGTCAGCAGACTTTGTCCAATTGGCAACAAGCTAAGCTACCAACAGGGAGACGCGCCTGTGGCCTACATTTGACACACACACACACATACATACTCCAGTACTACTAGCACACACACACACAGGCACGCACAGTTGGAGCTGCTCGTTTATTATGGATATAGGTTCGTATCGTTGCTGAACAGGCATCGTTGCTGGGCTCATCAATGATTTATTCGCGTTTCGCGTGTTCCACACACATTTTATATATACATAAGCATATGTCCGTGTGTGTGTGCGTGTGTGTATGTGTGTGTGCCTGCGTCCTTTTGCTGCTGTCTGGTCTTGGGTCTGAGGCTTGGCACACAAAATGCGCAACTTCCTGCTTTAATGGCTTTGCCTTTTGGGCTCCTGCTTGCTTGTGTTTCCTTCTCGCCTGTCTGCTTCCATACACATACACATATATATTTTTATATATTTCTATGTGTGTGTGTGTGCCTGCAGACATCCTTGATTGCCAAAAACGAAATGTAGGTCAATAGAATTTCTTGATTGCGTAACGTGCTCTTGTTGTTGCTGTTATTTTATTTTATTTTTTATTGTTGTGCTCACATTTCATTGGCTCACAATGCTGACTTAAAAAAGAAATTTAGCCGCGCGTGGCTAAATTCGATTGATGATGATTGATATTGGGGGCCGAGGGCTCGGGGCACATTGGCCAGCCAGACAGTTTCGATTACATCAGAGAAAGCGCCGACAACTGCCTGCCTAGCCGACTGGCTGGCTGACTGGCTGGCTAATGACATACGAGATATCATTAAGGCAGTCCAGACTGGAAATCCCACAGACAAGGCCAAATGTCATATCGTGGAGTGAATCGTGATATCGATAAAATCGAAATAATCACTTATAGTCGTCTGCGGCTATATATGTATGTATATACTATACGTGTCTGGAACTGTGCCTCGGAATTGCCAACGTTTGGACTTTGCTGATTAAAAGGCAAAGCTGCTTCTTGACAACAGTAAAAAAAAAAAATTCGGAATCGATAGATGTAAGGGGGGAGAAATTGAATGGTCTGAGAGGTTTTTTTATTTTGGCGTGTGTGCTGAAAATGAGTTCGCATTAATTCTGTTGACGGTCATTGGCCAAACCCTCGAAAAAAATATATAAATATGTATATAAAAACCAAAAAGAAAAAATGAGGAAGAAAACAAGATAGAAATTTGAAATTTAAATTGTCTACGAATGAAACTAATAGAACTGAACATACAGACGCACACACACATATATGTAAATATCAAAATAAAATTCCTGAACACTGAATGTCTGCAAAGCGTGCAAGCGAGAGAGAGAGATATATAGTCTAGGTAGGTGGGTTGGGGATCACGCATAGGCCTCGAAAAAATATTGAGAGAGAGTACACACACACACACACACAGATAGTTTTTTTTTATGCTGTATGACGGGATGGTATGGCATGGTATGAGACGAAACGGAACGAGTAATTTTTTTTCGAGTGGCGAGACGTTGATGAGCTGGCGGCGTGAGCGGGATGGCAATAGTTAAAAATAGATAGACAAATTGTCGCGTCATGTACAAAAAGCAACGCGAAACAAGTGAAACAAAAAAGAATGGCCAAAGCGAACTGAAACAAAAACAACAATTGTTGTGAATGCAAAAGCTGAAGAAGAGAAGCAGAGAGAGAGAGAGAGAGAGAGAGAGAGAGAGAGAGAGAGCGTGCGAATAACAACAATGGTAAAAACTGCATAGTCGGCGTCTGGCTAAAAAGTGTTGGTTTTCTTGTTGTTTTTGTTTTGTTTTTTTTTTTTCCTTTACATTTGTCCTACGTTTACTTTGCCTGATTTATTTTATATATTTAAGAGAAAGGGAGAGAGAGAGAGCGAGCGAGGGAAGGAGATAGCGAACAGTTTTGAAAATTGCAATCAAAATTTATTGTGTTCCCCCGATAAATGTCTGGCAAATCAAATGAAATGTCTAAACTGTCTGCCATGCACCTTACGACAATCACAGATACAGGCTCTCGTATTTATATGGCACGGCCGTGCACCCTGACGCTCGGACACATCAATTTTAGTCGAGTGCCGACAATCCCCAGCACATTATGTACCAAAAATCGAAAAGAACAACAGTGTAAACTCAATAAAGTGAACAGATTTGAAGAAAAGCAATGCAATTATCGGAAAGTGATGTGAAATTGAACAATGAAACAATGAAGTGAAGAAAACAATGAAACAATGTGTAGTATATGTAGATATCGATGAGTTAACAAATGTGCGAAAAACTGTGATCAGTGCTAAAAAAAATGTTTAAAGAAAAGTGAATTTGTAAAAAATATATATAGATAAAAAAGTAAATTTAAAACAAGTAAGTCTAAGTTTGATGTAGTTATCGATAAATAATCGTTAATAAAAAAATAAATAATAATTACAATATTCTGTGCTGAAATGGTATTTAACAAGTGATATTTATGTAAGCAAAATTACAAATTCAAATATCAAATCATACTGCAAGCCTGTGCAGCTTTCTTTGTTATCGATAAATTAACGTTAGTGCTGTAAAAACCCGATAAAGAAATATGTTTTAAAACAGTTTTACTAAATCTCTAACAGTTTCAATGTGCGTGTGCTCACTGTACTGCGAAAGCAAACTAATGCAAAATCGCTTTGCCATTTATCGATTGATCGATAGCTATTCCGTGTGTTCTATGACTTGGCCGATGTGAAATGAAGGCAGTTTCTATTGAGACACTTGCCTTTGATCGTCTCATTTTATTTTTAGCTCCGCTTATATATCGAATGTATTTATTCGTTAACAAAAACTCAAAAAAATCGAACATAATCAATTAATATATATTAATTAAGCCATTAATAGCTTTTCACTAATCATTTTGTTTGGCCGCAAAAATGCTAAAAAAAAAAAAAATACTACAACAACAAATATGGAGAACTGAAACTAACCTGGGCCCGGCTCTTCATGCCACGACCACACAATTAGCTACACGCGCTGCCGCCCCAGCCCTCGCAACCCTCTAGCCAAGCTCTCGCTCTCTCTCTCTCTCTCTGTCTCTCTCTCGCTCTCGCTCTCAAATAGAAAGATTCCCATTTAGACAGTTCAAATGTGTTTTAGGTGCAAAGAAAGTGCGAATTGCACAGTCGCAAATATTATATTTTATACTCAGCAAATATAAAGTATAAAAACAAGAGAAAAATATAGATATGTATATACATATTTCTACATTATACAAACATTTAAACAAATATATTGTTTTTCTCTTTCATTTTGAACTGCTCAGCTGACGCTTATCATTTGTTATTTATTTATTATTATTATTTTGGGCAATGAATTCCATTGATAACTGCGGCGGCCTGTTGAAAGTGCAATAGAATCAAGTGAAAATTAAAACGCAATTTCCCATTGTTGCTGTGTATGAGTAATTTATTACGTATATTACGTATACGCGGCGTAATTCCGCGAATAACTCGCTGAGCCATCAGGCGGTGAACACGGGCCAAGCCGTTAGCTGAGCACGCGTTAAGTATCGGACAGATAGAAATTGGAGTAAAGCCATGTAATGTATGGACAAATGGAGAATACTTAACGAGGTTAAGTTCTGCAACATTCAAACGTATAGAACTCGACTTATTTATACCCTGTACGTATTTAGCAGTTAGCTATAAATCATGAAATGGAAGTCATGTAGACCCCAATGAACCCTTTCAAACATATGCTGATAACACAAAAAGCATTTTCATGCAGTTGACATAGTTTTCGTTGCATTTTTTTCGCGTTAGAGTTGCATTTCCTATGCGTAGGACTAGCAGTCGCCGAGCATATTGTAGCTGCGCTCTATTAAACTAGTTTTCATCCCTCCAGTTGCCGCTGACCCACATGTGAGGCAAGGCGGCGACTGTGGCGCCACTTCAAGTATAGCAACGAGGTCAATGAGTCATTGGCCGTTGCAGCTTACAGTACCCAAGCCCAACCCAACAGACACATCCAACAACCCCATCCTCCTTCCCTTTATAGCCCTTACTATACTCACACAAAAACCCACGTTCACATTTGGATACACAAAACATAAAAATAAAGAAAAGTAAATTATAACAAGAAGAAGAAAAAAGAAAAGAAAATGCTACAATGGCAAATAGACGAGGCAATTTTTCGTAATATTTCGAAGCCTCTGTCAATATTTGCATGCAGCTACGTTGAGGCAAGCGCCAAGCAAACAAAAGCAAAATTCGCCCCCCACGTCCAGCCAAAGCACCTAAAGCCGTGGCCAGTCGGCAGGTTTGCAAGTCCAAGAGTAAAGCAGAAGAAACGCCGAGCAAACAAAACAGCGCAAAATCAACAAAGTATGACACAATGTTGCAGCACAGAGAGGGAAGACAGAACAGAGAGTGTGTGAGTGAGAGTGAGAGAGGGACACAGAGAGAGGGAGAGAGAGAGAGAGCTTTGTGGGGTTGCTGAGTAGCGATACTTAAGCAAATGCCAATGCGAATGCGGATGCGAAGCTTTGCCATAGAGCCGCAACTTAACTTTGATGGGTTTCCATCATCATCATCTTCATCATCGTGCCACCCGTTGGGGAATTTGGGATAAGGTAGGGGCTTGACGATGTAGGGGTTGGTTGACTCTGACAAATTCGTGTCTAGACTGGCAGACCCTGTGAACTTAATTATGACAACAAAAGCCAGTGCAGCTGTATCTGAGTCTCTCGCTTTTGTATAGCTATGAAACTGGTGTAACACAAAAAAAATAAAATAAATAAAATAAAAATGAAAAGAAGCAGAAAATTTTATGGGGAGTATACGAATAAAAGATACCCAGAATAGTTATCTAAAATTTAAAACATTTATATCAATACTGATAACATATTCGATACTCTCGATCTCTCGACGATCAATTCTATCGATTCATTTCCATCACATATCGTTTATATATTTATATGAATATTGTTAATTCCCAGCCAAGCTGCCCATGTTCATGTGTCGTACACGCAATGTCATCGTCGACTGCCCAACATTGCGCATACGCCGCGTGCACGCCAAGTTTTCCATACAACATTTATTTATTATTTTTTTTTTTTTTTGCATTAATCAATTCATACGGCGTGCTTGATGACGTTGCTGGCGATTATAAATATATAGACGTGTATATACAAAAAATCTGAACAATTTTTTTTTATAGTTTTTTGCTGTCGTGCTCGTTTGAATGCACATGCACTCGCTAAAGGTCAAATGGCAGCGAAAAAAAAACCACGAGTTTCATCATAGCAGACACTCTGCCTGAGACAGCATTTGAGACGGAGACTGGGCGAGGTCTGTCACCATCTCTCTCTCTCTCTCTCTCTCTCTCTCTCTCCCTCTCTCGCTGGCTCGCACTCTCTCTCTCTCCCTCTCGCTCTCTCTCTTTCTAGCTATCTCTGTTGTGGCCCCGTCTGCGGCTTGGCACTGCTTTGCCTTGCTTTGCTTTACTTTATTTTACTTTTTACGCCTTTTACATTTTTTTTTTCTGCCCCATTCATTTGCATGTTTGCCAGCAAACGCTTTGCGCTGTCTACGTCTGCGATTGCATCAAAAGGGTTGACTCGACTTTGCTCTCGCTCACTCTCTCACTCTGTTGTTCGCTCTCGTTTTCTCTCGCTGACGGAAACGGAAGCGGCGTCAGCAACGAGACTTTGTCGCTTGCATTTCTGTTTTCTTTTCCTTCTTGTATAGTATGATATTGAAAATTCTGCTTGCTTTTGAATGTTGAATTGCCAAAAAATTTTGTATTTCGCCTGCATCGCTTGCCAAAAGCCCAGTTATCCATGCCTAAGCAAGCGTGTGCAACAAAATTGCTCCCAGACAGAACTAAAAAAAATCAGCTGTTTCTAATGCCACGAAAGCAATTTCTACATTTTAGTCAGAACAGACAAAAATAAAATAAACAAACTACATGAAATATCACGTGTTTGTAATGAAAAATGATAACTATTCTACTTTCATCGATTATATAGTATTTATATACATGTGAAATATCAGCAAACGCTAATGTAAATTCCACTACTGTTTTCAGACTTTCTCATCTTTTTCAAGCACTTCCCTGCACACTTTTCAGTTACTCATGTGCGACTGGGTTGTCTCGAATCGCCGTTTATGGCAAATTGAAAATCTATAAACGAATATTTGCGCTGTTTATTCACATAGTCATATTGAAATTCGTGAATGGGAACAATTTCTGCAACGCCGTCTACGTCTGCGGCTGTCTGGCGCACTTGACTGACGTCAGTTGTCAGAAAATTCTATTTTATTTTCTGTTCAATGTTTATCAGACGTCGGACCATAGATACGACTACGGCTAAGCATACGTATACGTGACGCTGTACAGCTGCTCGACCTCACCTTCTCTCTATCTCTCCCTCTCTTCTCTATTGCCGGCAAAATTTGATTTTAGCTAGAATTTAATTGGCTGCGGTTACAAAGTCTTGCGAATTGCATCACATTCAAGCAATTTGGAATGAATAGATCAAGTCATAATAATCCCACACACTATAATTTCTTCAAGTTCAATGTCATCTACGCATTATGCTAGTATTATCATGCTATAGCGACGATTTGAGTTGAGTTGAGTTGATTTGAGTTCAGTTTAGTTGCAGGCCCGACATTTCGCCTCATTCAGTTAGACCTTGACATCAATTAAGATGTCAATGCTCCTGCTGACCAAATATTCATAACATATATACCTAACATATAAATATACTTATATATGTATGTATATACAGATGTATATAAATGCACTTGACTGTCATTAGCGCTGCTATCATAATCATTAACTTAATAACTTGAAGAATTCAGCGAGAGAATTCAACCGAGCTCAAAAGCTACTGATATACACATCTATATGTAGTATATTGTATAGTATATAGCATATAGTATAACAGCAGATAAACCCACCTCGAGGCACCTCCTTTCACTTAATCAATTGAATTGTCAGCCTCCAAATTGTCCGATTACCATTTGCCCAGTCCATTCATTGTATATTCATACCCTAGACAGTAGGGTATATTGGTTAATTTAAAGTATATGTCACAGAGCGAAGAAATGAGTACACTTTCAGACAGTTGTAAGATTTCTTTAATGTAATTAGTTGTTAATATATTAAAATAATGATAATGGTAATGATAATATTAATGAGAAGTATAATGATGCTTTGAGAACAATACAGAAATTTACAATGATAATGATAATAATATCTTCCAGTTGTACACTCCCTGTACATGCTTTTGCCTCATCTTTTGTATAGCTGTTGCTGTTGCAGTTCAAGGAACCTGCCGTCAAGTTTTCGGACATTTACCGCCCCATTGCCTCTGCCTCATTCAAAGTTATGTGCTTTTATTTTTGCATTGGCGTTGCAAACAAGTTTATACACACTGCCCACCATAGCCAGTGGCGAGTGTGTGTGCCCACTAGGAGATCAGCGCGTCAACTAAAAATAGCCACAAAATCCATTTAAGTCTCTCGCACAACAAATCGAAGGCAGACCACAAGCTGGCTGCCCGACTGGCTGGCTAGTTTGCTGGCTTGCTGGCTAGCTGAGTGCCTTGCCTGGCTGCTAAGACCGTAAGCTAAACAGCTGTCCACATATTGAACAAATATCAATTTTAAGACCCATAATGACATTAGCTTAATATGTCACATTAATTTATTGCGAGTTCGATTTGGAATGCGGTACAGTTGATTCCTGGAACCTACAATTTTTCTTTTGCCTAAAAATTGATTTCAATTTTTGTGTAATGTATTTAAGACGTCTTATAGTCAAGCTAGACATACATATAGATAAGGATATAGAGAGGTAGATATATAAATAGATAGATAGCTTGATTAATGAATGAGAGATATAGATAGAAAGCTCAAGTTATGTGGGAGAGTTTTTTTTTCCAATTTGCCGCGATCTTAGATCCATATAAATGTCGTAGATAGATGTATATACAAGAAAACTATATATCCAACATATTTGTAGCTAGATCTAAACATTTTCGTAATTTAGTTACTACGAGCTTCCTTTTATCTTGATTTTTGAATACTTTATATAGGAGAGAAGCCTATTTAACAACGTCTTCACTTGCTGGTTGGCTTAAGTGTTGTACTTAAGCTTGATTCTATTTCTTAAAAGTAAATACTACAATCTTCTAGATCTTATTAGCTGTATTATTTCTCAGAATTCGTAGCACGCACCCTCGCAACCTGACGCAATCTAGTTGCCTTAACCATGTGACGCGCTGCTACAGGGCATTTGTATGCACGTGTCTCTGAGTACTTTTTTTTTTTTTTTAGATATGACTGTGCCGCAGACGCGCTCAATCAGTCAACTGCGATAAAAACTACAGCAACAATGCAATTAAAAAAAAGAGAACAGGTAAAATAAAAAAATAAAATGAACAAAAAACTGAGCGTTGAGCCGGTTGAGTCACCTGTTCGCAGTCGCAGTCAGCGTCGACAGCAACAGCGGCTGGGAATGCGCAAAAGTCTAAAGTGCCACTTGTTGTTGTTGTGTTGTAAAGTTGCAGCCAGACAGGCAAGCATAAATACACACGCGCACATATACTAGCTCATACACACACACGCGCTGATTCTGTTGACAAGTCGTTGTACATTTTAATTTTAGTTGATTAACTTCATTTTTTTTTTTTCTTTTTTTTTAACATTATATTCGTTTTTTTCTGTTTTTTATTCGTCTGGCATTTTGGTATTTGATATAATCGTGAACATTTTCGCTGTTTCAGTTCTTTTTTTTCCTATTGTTTTTTGGCCTTTCATTGACCCAGACGCTCACCTGACTGCCAACTGATCCCAGACAGAAAAAAAAACTTCCATTATCTTCCCCTGTGAAGTTTATGCCCCAGACATTGCCGCTGCGTCATTTTTTGACGTGTCGTATATTTATTTGGCCTCGGTTAATTGTAACTGTACATCAAACAAATGTGCGACAGACATTACAAATATTTACTTGGCGCCCACCAAGGCCTGGTATGTTGATCAGACAAAAATATTACAATAAATGTATGTAAAGCCTCTTTTTGAAGAGAATTCACTTTGCCAATTATTTAACAAATACTTTTTACAAATTCTTACTAAATATATTAGCAATAAAATTGAATTCCGCTGTAATATAAACGTCTTCTTTTCTTTGTAACATATTGTATTACGCAAACAATGGGGCATAGAACATGTCTAGCGATATGAACGGCCTCTCTTTCCGTCTGCACTGATACACATACATATATTCACATATGTATGAGATATGCATGCGTGTGTGTGTGTGTGCGTCTATCATGGCTAAATAGCCAACATAAGTATAGCATGTCTGCCTATGGGGGTGACTGGTTAGTTGGTACGCTTTGTTTATCGGTCTCTGCCCGTCCGCCCACATACACACACACACACACACACACACAGGGTCGCACACACACAGGCACTAACTCGCATACACATGAGCTGCGAATGCCAGACGCTTGCGCATGTGTTGCTCGATATCGCTTAAGTCGTCTGCTATCTAGTCTAGACGCTTACGCATTTATATACATAAATACGTACATTTATATATAAATATATAATATACTTATATACATATAAATCTGTTTCTACAGTTATGTATGCATGTTTACATTGAACGCATTGCGTTCGCCTCGCTGCTCTTTTTCATTGTTTCACAGCATTTCTTAAGTATTTTTGCAGTATTTTTAGCATCGTGTGTTTGAATTTTTTTTTTTATTTGTGGGAACTTTAGTTTTGAAAACATTTCGTAACGGTCTGTTTGTTTATATTGTGCTAGAGTGTTTGCTATTTGCTATGGAGGCGTATATTTGTATTTAGCAATTAGATTTGTGTTTTTGCTATTTTTTTTTAGTTTAAGAATTGTTTTTTCTTTTTTTTTTTCGCAATCTTCAAACTATATATAATTATAGCAAACGCATAAATAATTTATTTTAGGAAATACGAAAAAGAAAAAATAAATCAATATTTTTAATTTTCAACTATTTATATTGATTATTTAGGCGCACAAATTTCAGCTTTTGCAGCTCATTATATTATATACAATTATATTTTTATCACATACGTTATTTACTTACCAATTATTTGCTTCTTTTCTTCTCTCTTTTTAGGCCACGTTTTGCTGATCGCCATTGGTGTCGCTGTGTGTTTGGTGTGTGGCAGCGTGTTGGTCACTGTGAGAACATTGCGACGCAGCCACAACACGACAGCTGGAGCAGTAGCAGCAGCGGCAGCGGCATCGGCAACAACAACGCGACGCGTAAGATATAAACAACGGCGCAGCAGCCGCAACAACGATTGCGAACCTGGCAACAACTATTATAAAGCTGCGACGAGCAACGAGACTGCTTTTGCTCTGGCCCTACCACTGACAAGGACAACAGCAGCAGCAGCGGCCGCAGCAGCAGCAGCAGCACAGGCGGATACAACAATCACAACAGAAGCAGCAACAACAACATCCATAGCAGCAACATCAGCAGCAACAACAACAGCAGCAACAGCAGCAGCAACAACACTTTTGTCCACCAAGCCGGAACATTCTGTACCCGTAAGTAGAATCAAGCATATTCTAATAAGGCAGAGCAAGAGTGGGAGAGTGGTTGAGTGGGGGCCGTGGCATGCAACACAAATCGTGAAATGGGGCAAGAGACGTTGACGACACGTGTCAAAAGTTTTGCTTGCTTTCGCTTTGCCTTGTACATCCTTCTGCATTGCCTTTGCGCACAAAGCGAATGAATAAAAGAAAGAAAGAAGAAGCAAACGAAAAACCCGCAGCACAGACAGTCGACCAACGGCAATGCTTAGTGGTGGGTTGGGTGGGTGACAGAGTCCTTGAAGCAACAGCTCCACTCGGCGTGGAGTCGTGCGTCGTGGTTATATAACAAAAACAGTCGGAAATTTGGTTTTGCCTGCTGCTTTTTGCCTTTTACATTGCTTTCTATACCCTGTAGACAGACAGCAGAAATGATATAAAGGGTAGACTGGTTAAGCCAATGCGTGGATGAATTGATGTAAATAAAGTGGACAAGAAGAGAATCGGGTCATAATTCAAGTCTCTACATCTGTTTCCCTTTCTTATCTCCTCTCTATGCAATTCTCATGAATTTATTTTAAGCTCATATACAAATTTTTTATTCAGAAAAGATACACAGGGTATCTTGCTGTCGTACACTGTCTTAGCAATGCTCTCTTTGTAGTTGTTAGCCATGTTATGCAATGTGGGCGACAAGAACATGGAGCGTGCCCCGTGTCTGGGCCATTATTGTGCAAAATATCTGCCGGATGCAAGGCACGTCTGCAGGGTAGTCTTATATATACTATACGTATTTTTTCTCTTCAACGATATGGCTTTAATTTTTGATCATTGGCCAAAATCGTTTTGTCATTTACATTATGAGAGCAAATTGATTTTTTTTTTTTTTTGTATATTATTTATTTAGATTTTATATTAAATTAAGAAATGAACGACAACTGCACCTAAAGAGCTCAGCCAAATTGAAAGCGTTGCCAGATTTAACTTTAAGACTTTTGTTTTGTAGACTTTACATACATATGGTTAAACCTTGACAACAGAGCCGCCTGCACAATCTGTGCAGCATCGTTGCGGCAAAGACCAAAGCAATGCCGACGGCTGAGCCGCAAAGCAGAGGCAATACAATTAAGAAAAATTGCACACACGTGTAGCCGACTAGCTAATACACTGTAAAAAGTTAGGAAAATAGACGTACGTAAAGCTCTGAAACTGTGACATCAATTGGAGTTGGCTTTAAAACTGTAAATGTCGCCTTCATTGTTAGAGACTCTTAAACTGTGAAATCAATTACCAGGATTTTGAATGACTCTTAAACTGATATAGATTGCAGGGGACATTCAAACTGTGAAGCTGTCTACTGCTGCTGTCTGTTAAAGGAGTAGCTTTTCGAGATATGTACCTGAAGTTTTCTAATTAGCGAGTGCCCCATAGTATACTCTTCTCTTTTTTTTTTTTTTTTTTGCACATTTTTATACAGAGTGGAAACAAAGACGAAGACTTTTTGACAAATTGTTGCTCGCTGCGCTGACAACTCGAAACATGCTTCATTATTTATTACAGGCCCACATACATAGTGCATAGGTATGTCTGTGACAAACAGCATGGGAAAGCACTTACACACACACAGAAGCACATGCATATGCCCTATTGTGAATTTTGCTTTGTTTTTGAAGCGCCTTCATCACAATTTCTGCCTATCTGCTAAGCATCACACACACACACACACACACACACACACACACACACATACATAATGTAGTAGGTATGTGTGCATGCGTGACTTGGCATTTAGAACAGAGCCAGAGCCAGAGTCAGAGCGAGAGAGATAGAGATAGAAAGCGTTGCGTGGGCGTCGAAACTGGCGCTGTTGACGGCGCTGCCAACGCAATAAGAAGCACAACAATTGCCACTAATAACCCAAGGCGTCGACGCCACGTTTTAATCGAATTTTATTTCGCCGCCGTTAGCCAATGAATAATTCAATTTGATTATTAAATATGTGCGTCTCAGACAGACGATTTCATTATTACCGTTATATGTTGCACGCGCACACGCATATAAATAATTAGCTTTTAAAGCATTTTTCGCCAATTTTCCCTTAAGCATTGTTTTCGGCAGCCATAATTATCTTTTACCGTTTGATCGCGAGCCATTCAAAACTAATGGAATAATGGAACCACTCTTGGTTACCATTCGTCAAAGAACTAGTGGAACTAGCACTTCGTTACGAACTAGAAAAAGTAAGACAAAGTTCTCACATTAAAATATGAGAACATACAACCATACCAGCCTATGCATGTAAAAACAATTCGTAAATTTGCCCGCATATTTCTGCTTAATTTAAATGGCAACAAAGATTGCGAGTGCAAAATAAAAACGAAATTATTTGCTAGATTTGTCATTTGTCACGCTCACTTGAACACATCAATCGGCAGGTGTGGGCGGGGCCAGGCGGCAGCAGCAGGCCCACAAAATAATGTGGGACATACAGAATTGTGTCAACGGCAGCGAAACGTTCAATACATATGTACAATCTTCATAAATGTACAAGCGCAAACATGCACTCACATACACATTGTGTGTCACACATGCTCACACACTCATACATGCACCAAACACATTTTATCGGTACCGTTACACGAGCACATTTCTCGCAGACTTTTGATTTGACTTTTGCGAGCGAAATATGTGGATATGGCACGTGCCAAATAGATATAAATGCACTAAACACTGCACTGAACACACTATAAGATAGACACATAAAAAAAAAACGACGTATTAAATAATTAGCAAACTCTGCTAATTTTTTAACAAACACCCGCTATTTCGATAGTTCACCAACTAATTTAGTTCGATTTTCGACTATCGAATTTCAAGCCCAATAAGATCATTAGAGTTGCCACCAAGGCTAACACTTGAACTGCAAAGGGATTCTTCAACATATTAAATTGTACTCTTGTACCTTTTTGGTAAACTTTTGACCAATTGGCATCCTTGCTGTTATCGATATCTAGCGCTCCGCAGAGTTGCATTTTTAAATTGTGCCCCTCATTTTGCTTAAAGTTTTAAAATATTGTGGTAGATTTGTTTTAAATTTTATAATGTCTGCACTTATTAACAAATATGACACCAGCGTTGCCAGTCATAGCAAGCAGAGGCAGAGCAAAGTGTATAAAGGCAAAGCCAAAGCGGCTCCAACTACAGCTCCACCTCTAGCTGCAGATCGGGCTCCAAAACCAGCTTCTACTCCAGCTCCATCTGCAGTAGCTGTTAATGCTCTCATTCTGACTTCGGCTCCAACTGAGACTCCAAAGGGCAAGAAGGAATCGAAAAAGTGTTCAAAGCAAGCGAAGATTCTCCCTAATGGATGCACTGAGCCAGATAAGATTCCAATTAATAGCGGTAGCCTTCGTGGCGCTCATCGTGGGCGACGTCATTGTTCCCATAGCGTGCACTCCTGTCCTCGTCTGCCCACGCCCATACGCAATGTGCCCCACGAGCTACAAACGGTGGATCGCATGACATCCTCCGATTTTCGTCATGATTTTGCAGCGCATTTGGAGAACATGCGTACGCGACAGCAGGATCAAGATCATATGCGTTTTTTCATGCTCGCCATGCACGAGAATCGTCATCTGTTTGCTGGAAAAACCATACTAAACCTGGCTTGCGGCACAGGCACTCTGGCCTTGATGGCTGCACGTGCGGGTGCGAAAACTGTCTATGCTCTGGATCAGTCCCAGGTGACGGACTATGCACGGCTCGTGGTGCAAGCAAATAAGATGGAGCACATCGTAAAGGTGCTGCATGGCCGACTGGAAGATGTGAAGCTACCCCAGCGTGTCGATGGCATCGTTTGCAATTGGATGGGGCATTGTCTGCTGTACGAATCGGAGCTACTGCAGCTGCTCCACGCACGCGATCGTTGGCTAAAGCCGAGAGGCTTCATTCTGCCCGATTTGGGTGCACTTTATCTGCTGGCTGGAGCAGAGCAACTGCTGAAGAATGAGCGCTGCAACTGGTGGCTAGATGTCTATGGCTTCAATATGAATGCCTTGCGCCGATACGCCCTGGCCGAGCCCCGCTTTGTCCGGACCAAGGGCGAACATTTGCTCACGTTGGCCCACAAAGTATTGAGCTTGGATTTGCGTACGGCATCTCGAGAGAATTTACAGATCGATCGAAAGATTCGACTGCAAGTGCAACACGAAGGCTATTGCGAGTGTTTTGTGTTTTACTTCGATGTGTCCTTCAGTCGCGCCCATTTGCCACTCAAGCTGAGCTGCAATCCCTGTTTAAATACATCCCGCAAATCGCTCTGGCATCAAACTCTGCTATTTGTGGAGCAGCCGTTCATCATGCGCACAAGCAGCATATATACGGGAAAACTGACCTTTCGACCCTGCCCCAACTTGCAGCGCATGAAAATTTACATTGAGCTAGTTGAGAGCACAGCGGATGGCATTCAATGGAAGCCGCTGGTGCGCAAGAGTTGGCTCTTAACGTCATGCTTTCAGACTATCCAGGAGGTGGCCCAGTGCCAAGACTTGCTCAACTAAAGTTAGATTATATTTGTTTTATATATTTGCATATAGTTTCATTGAATTTATTTTCTCTCTCTCTCTCTCTCTTCTGTTGCAGATGCTATCGGTACAGTCGGCCGGCTGCGCGGGAATGGAGCGGCTTGGCGTTCCGACCCGCACATCATTGAGCACACCACCCGATGATAGGTTAGCAACAATTGAACTAATTTCCTATGAAATAAACATACTAACAAATTAAATCTTTACCTAACAGGGATCAATTTAGATGTAGAATGCGCGTTGATGCGCTCCAAGCACGTGAGCTGCTGGCCGTGCGTGGCGAGACTGTGATTCGTAATAATAGCAGCAGCAGCAGCAGCAGCGGAGGCAGCGGCAGCAACAATCAGCAACAACAACAACAACTTCACAATAATAAGCAACAACATTCCCACCATCAGCAGCAATTGCAACAACAACAACAACAACAGAAGCAGCAACATCAACAACATTATCAGCAACATGTCAGCAGCAGCAACAACAACAACAACAACAGCAGCAGCACGCAGTATAGTATTAACAATTTTGTGGCACGCGGCGGCATCGAAGCGACTACCTTAAAATATGGCAACACAGGCAGCGGGGGCAGCAGTGGCAGTGGCAGTGGCAGCGGTAGCGGTAGCGTTAGCTATAAAAGCGAACATAGCAACGCCTCGACCTGCAGCTCGCTGAATAGCCACAGCGCGGATCATCATCAACATTACCAATATCAGCTGCAGCAACAGCAGACGCCACGCTGCCCACATCATGTACCACTGCCGGACAGCGAGTACGGACAGGATCGTCATCTGCAGTTACGCAGCAGCTATCAGGTAAGACGCACACCATCAATTCATCTAGAAATGCAATTGATTGTCTTATCTCTTTCTGTTTGCTTGTTTAGCAATCGGAAATTACGCGCTCGTACACAAAGCCGCCGCCCAACAAAACTGTACGCGATGTGCCTGAACATATATGCGCTGGCAACTCTAGCTATCGGCTGGCCACCGCGGCTGCAACAACGGCAGCAGCAGCTGGCTCAGCAGGAGCAACAACAGCTGGCCATAGCTGCAGCAGTGCCACGGCGACAGCGTCCAACGCTTATGCATTGGCGGCAGCAGCGAGCGCAGCCACCAAATCGAAACCGAATGCCATCACAAAATTCTTCTCACGCATCAGTTCGCCAAAGTCGCCAACATCGCTGGCGACTAGTACGAGTGGTGCTATTGGCTCTGCGACAGCTAGTGCCACGCCCTTAGCCACCGGCTGCTCATCATTAGCATCATCAGCGTCCATGTCTTCGTCCGCCTCCTCGTTGGCCTCGTCAGCGGGCATGCCCGCCTGTGTCTCGCCCTCCTCATCAGCATCATCGCTGCACGCAGCGGCACCACTGACAGCGCTGCCCACACTAAAGAGCACCGCCTGCAGCACTGGCGGTGCGACATTTAGTCTGGCACCGGATCATACAGCACAGCAGGATGAGACGACGCAATAATTCCAACCTTTAGCTTTTGATGGAGCCGTAGCTGATTGTTAAGAGGGAGAGAGAAATCTATCCAAGAACTTCGCGCTGGCACGAAAAGACTGTTTATTAGTCAGAATTTAATTTGTAAACGATGAGAGAAGATATACCAACACACACACACACACACACACATACACCTATGCAGAGGGACAGACACAATTTAGTTTTGTACTCATTTCCATTGTCACATGCTAAAAATATTTATACATAAACAAATTGAGACAATTAATGCATATATATATATAAACTATATATATATGTGTTTATGTATAGGAACATTACGGTACATATTGTATTTTGTTAGTTTGAATATATATATGTATATGTTTATATATATATATATATATATATATATATAACTATATAGGTTTTAATAAACACATCAAAACGAAATTCTAACTAAAACTCTAGCCCCACCACCCGAAATCAATCAATCCTATATATATATACCATATATTATATATGTATATTGTATTTGTTTGATGGAACACAATTCAAATTTTTAGTTCAATTCAAAATGCATAAATTAATTCAATGTGTATATATTTAAAATTAATAAGAGAGAAACAAATTGAAGAAAAAACTTAGAAAAAATTTGAAATTTGTTTTTAAAAATTTTTAATTAAAAATTTTAAAATTAAAAACGTATTATGTGTTCAAGCAACGATTTCTTTACAAATTAAAAATGATATATATATGTATATAATTTATTTATAAATATATACACATATGTTTGTTTTCTTGGTCCGTCAGCAAGTGCAGGTGTAAATTTTTTTTCTTCTATTTAGTTTAGCCAAATAGCGCAAATAAAAATTGATAATAAATAAATAGACATACATAAGTTAAAATCTAATAAATAATTATAATAATATATATCTAATATATATATATATAAATAAATATATATATGTTTGTACACAGCAATGTAAATTTTAAGCACAAATCTCAACAACAAAAAATTGCAAAAAAAAAAAAAACAAAACAAAAAATTGCAGAAAATATAAAAGACCGTTTGAAAAGCAAAACAAAAAAACATGCTATACAAATTTTAAATTATTTGATATATATAATATTAGAATTTGGCGTCGTTACTTCAAAAAATAAAACATTATAATATTCCAAGATAAATATAATTATAAAAAGCAAAGAAATTGAGCTGCAAGCTCCAAGAAGAAGAAACTGCTATAAAAAATGATGAAAATGATTTATAAATTGTATATAGTAGGATATATCTCTCTATATATATGTATAACTATATATTTTTTTGCCTTTGGTCCTAGACGAACAAAATGTGTGCATGTGTATAGGTCGAAAGAGAGGGAGGAGGGAGAGTGTGAGAGGGAGAGTGAATGCGAGCGAGAGAGAGAGTTACAGTTCTTAACGTATTACCCATACAAAATATTTAAACTTAACTAGATGCAGTAGCAGCAATTCCAATCAAAGCACTCAAAAAACCAGTGGCATTATCTTTCTAGCATACATGCGTGTATATACATATATATACAAATGCAATATATATAAAAGATAAATTAGTTTTGATGAAACCCGATTAACTCGTATATATATAAATATATATTTATTGAATGGTTTCAATACTTACGATCCATTAAAATCATACAAAACTTAGATAAAAAACAAGCCCATAGATAATTACTATATATATATATACGATACTAACTAAGCAGTTAAGCAAAGTCCTACGAGCCATTTAAGTAGCACTCGATGCCATTGACTGATATTTTATATAATGTATATAAAAATATATATTATTTAGCAGGGTAGAATTCAATTTAATTAACTTAAGCGAATCAGAAACAAACAAGAAGAAGAATAACGATAATCCCCCACAAACAAAAACAAAAAAACAGTTGAAATTCGATTGAAAATAAATAAAAGTCAAAGAGTAGACGAAAAAAAAAAAAAATTCAAAGTTCAACTAAATACTAGCGAAATTTTTAAAATGGGCATTAAAGAAAAATAATAAACAAAATAAAACAATGAAAAACCAAACATGAAGAAGAAAATGCATACATAGCATATAAAAAGTGAAATACATAATACTATATTAAAATTATTACTCATTATTGTTGTTGTCTCATGAATATAACATTGAAATCTAACAAAAAAACAAAACAAACACAAAACTCGTCTCTCAACAGCGGGTGCCACAGTGCAGGGCACTTGGCTGGAAACACTTTAAAGTTTAAACATAATTTTTATAGCAACTACTAAAAGGGTAGAAATTTTAGATAAATAATTTAAGCAGCATTTGCTATAATGAAGAGCAGTTCAAGTCGATTATTGAAAGTAGTGGTAAAGCAGTGAAATCTTACACATATGAAGAGGAGCTGTGAGAGCAAGCAGTTCATTATTTAATGAGTGTAACACACAGCTCGTAAGTACAGTTAGCTGTTTGAATATGCGCGCGCCGCTCACGAGTTAAAAGGCATTCGCTCTCGCTCTACCTTGAGCAGGAACATTCGGCTTTTTTCGTTTTCGTCTAATATCATGTAGTTGAAGCACACCTCAAAGCAGCGAGTGACAGTGAAGCAACTCAAATAGCTTATACTGAGTATAGTAGCAGAGCATATCAGCTGAAGCAGTGCAGTTTGCGTAAGTCTATCTATGTAATGATGGAACTGCTTATAATTTTACAAGCAGTTCAATCAATAGCAGCCGGTTATATAGAACTGCTTAAGCATTGCGCGCCAAGTATGCAAGCAGTATTCCTAAATTTGAAATTTGCAAGAGATAAGATAAGAAGTATAAGAGATAATTGCTTTTAATCTCTTATCAACAGTCATTAGCCCCCATCTAATCTGCTTGGAATTGTGAATTTGCTGCGGAACTATCGGACGATTGCATTGTGACTGATAAGCAAGTTTCGTTGTTCGTACTTACGCTTGCTTTAAGAACTCTTGCCAACTCATTGGGCGCACTCAATATAGCTTAAGTGTAGCGACACGCAAAATTGGTATTAGACCGGGCCAACATGAAAACCGCACGTAGTTCTTATCGATTAAATTTCCCCCCGTCCACAACCATCAATAAATACATAAAAATAATTAAAACATTTAGCGCTAGTCATTCGTCTGGCTCTGGTTCGAGGAACAGCAACGTGGAATAGCTGCCCCGACACACACACCAGAAAAACCCATTTGGCAATTAGACGACAACGACAACGGCAACGACAGCGATTCTTATCTTCCCAGCAGACTGATAGTAGTTCCAAAAATGTCACAGATCTATCAGAAATCGGAGGTTGCGGAACGCAACGGCAAAAACGGGCAGCCAGTTTGGATCATCTACAAGGGCAACGTCTATGATGTGACAGCCTTTGTGGAGAAGCATCCAGGTGGCGATGATCTCATACTCGAGGTAGCTGGCAAGGATGCAACCAAAGCGTTCAACAGTGCCGGACACTCCTCGGATGCAGTGCAGCAGCTCAAAGATTTCAAAATCGGTGAAGTGGCCATTGATGCACAGCCCAAACCGCAATCAGGAAACAAATCCGCTGGCATCCAACAGCAGCAACAGACGCAACCAAAGTCGGCGGAAAAATCCTCGAGTAGTTTCCTGTGCTGCTGCTAAAAGCTCTAGGAGCTGCACATTTGTCATTAAGTGTATTCGCTTTTATTATTAACATAGTTCAGGTCGTTTTAGCATATCATTACTGTAGTTAACTAGAGCTCAACCAGTCATTAACTAATATAAGAAGATCAACTCTCTATTTTGCGTAGCGCAAATGTAAATAAACTCCATCCTCCATTCCTCCATTCTTCCAACTCTCTTTTGCACTAATTATTCGACTAAAGGTGTCTGCTCCTGCAGCACCTGGCAGGCGGCGTCGTACAGCTCCAGTGAGAAGCTGGACAAATTGTGATTGGTGTGATTGCGTAGATAGTGATAGAAGCGACTCGAGCGTCGCTCCAAGCTGGCGCGTTGCTTCTCGCTGCGGCAAATGGAACGCATGGCGGGCTCATAGTCCAAGGAACGAGCATAGCTGGAGCGCAATTGGAAGCTGCCCAGCTGATCCGAGAGATTGAAGCTGCAAGGGAGAGTAAAATTAATTAGAATTAGATAACGCTCGCTCGCTCGCTCTCTCTTTGTACTCACCGCTGCTCTGGCTTATCGAACAAGTTGTAGGCATAGTTCTTGGCGGCTAAACATGTTCCAACCGCTCGCTCGACTAGCTCATGCGCCAGCTGCTCGGACAGATGTGGCTGCAGTCGATCGTTGTGCTCCTCGAGCGTTGCATCCAGCAGCGTCGCTGTCGACAGCTGCTCGTAGAAGGAGGCCAATGTCTGCAGCGGTTCCTGTGCCTCGCTCTTGTTGAGCCACGCCTTCTTTGGTGAACATGACTTGCGTTTGCCCACGCGCCGCGCCACCGGCGTCGAGGGCGATTGCAATTGGGTGGAATGACGCATCAGCTCGCCGAGATTGAGGCGCAGCAGACGAAAATCAACGGGAAACGGTATCAAATACTGCACATTCTGAGCGCAAGTGTAAAACTCGAAGAGACGCTGATGTATCTGAATGCCGGACAATGTGGCCAAACGAGGAGATTTGCTGGGTGAGCTGGGTGAGGCTACGTCACCTTCTTCTCGCATGGTATCGCCTCCGCTCTGTATGAAGAACTGCAGCTCCATCAGAGTCTTGCGCAAATTCTGATTGTTGAACAAATACAAGGATATCAGCTCATCCAGTTCGATTGGACAGTTCTCCATCAGAGCGAGCACGGCGAGAAAACGTGAGATATTGAGAGCATTTGGTGCCTGGAACTTGATCGTATTCTGTTGCATCAGACGCTGTAGATGCGCACAATTGGGATCGGTGGCCACTATGATCACGGGACGCTTTGAGCTGGCGGCGAGTGTGTAAATGGCATCCGTGAAGCCAGCATCGATATTATCGAACACAATGTCCGCATCTTCAATGAGTATCAATGATTTTCGCACATCGTCGTCGCCTTGATTGCGCTTCGCCTTCAGTCCATTCTGCTGCAGCTTTTGGAGCAATTGTTGCGTGGGTGCAGCGCCCGCTTTGGCCTCCTTGCGTATCTGATGCGATTGCGTTGCCTCCTGCAGCTCCTGTATGAGCTTCTTGCCCGTGCGCCGCATGCCCGCGTTTATTTCCAGCACATTGAAGTTCATATCGTTGGCCAGAGCAAAGACCGCATTCGTCTTCCCGCTCGAACAGGGACCGAGCAGCACCATTGTGTTACAGCTGCCGCTCATCGAGCTGGAGTCGTGATCGTTGCAGCTGTCGTCGAGCGTTTGGGAGTTGCGATTGCTCCCACTGGAGCCATTCCAATTGGCCAGAAAGTCACGCAGTTCCTGCACGGGCGTCAGATTCACGAGCACCTGCTCGAATAGTAAAGGTTTATACTTCTCGGTGAAGAGCAGCTCGCCATTGGGCGCCAAGGCTGGCGGATGGAAGTCCTCCTCCTTGTCCGGCTCCTTTTGCTGCTGCTGGATGGAACGGCGTGTGCGTCGCGTAACCACAAAGGATTCACCCATCGGCTGCGTATCCTGCGCCGCGTCTATAGCACTGAAATGCCTATACTTCTCACGCATTTGATTGTAGCACTTGAAGGTGGGAAAGCGCTCGAAGATGCTCTTCCAGTTCTTGACCATGGCCCGTTTATTGTCCAACTGCGGCAAGGGCGTCCAGTTGGAGTTACTTCTCCTTTTGCCCGCCACAAAGTCGGAGGCAGTGCAGCTAGTGATGCTGCCGGGACAGGTTTTACGCGCTGTCGTTGCGGTTGCCTTTTCCAGTTGCTCCTCCTGCTCGGCACGCCAAGGCAGCCGCTTAGTCGACTGCAGCTCCAGTCGCTCGCTGCCCACATGGGCGATGCTCGGGAACAGCTCGTAGCTATCCTCGTAGTATTGCTCGTAGCAGCGCTGACGTTGCTGCTCCTGCTTCAGTTTCTCTGGCACGCCAGAATGCAGAAACTCTTGGCGCGCACGCAATGCCATGGGATCTGGACTCGGCTTGGGCAGCTGTCGCATAAAGAGAGGCGCCAGTTTCTTGGGCGTTATAGCCGAATTGCTGCTGTCCAGATCTATGATTTCTATGGATTCATGTTCCTCAACTTCAGGCGTTGCCTTCGCCCTCGTTGGACTCTGCTCCAGGTCGTAGTCGTAGCGCGCCTTGGCTGCACACGAACGTCTCGGACGACCCGACGGAGTTGTTGTCGCCAATGATTCCTCAACTTTGATTGAGTTGGTTTTGCTGGAACGTGGCCGACGCCTGGGCGTCTCTATTGCCTCCTCGATCAGCTTGACTTCTGGCTTCTCTTTCTCTGTTGCATTCTGTGGCGATTCCACTTTGGTAAAGTAACCCAGCAGGCTATCGCGCTTCTTGGTGGGCGACGATAGCTTCGCTAGAAATTGCAGTGCCTCCGGATCGGCGGTACTAACGGGCAAAGCTGTCTCCACATCTGCGCTGATCCGCCGCGTGCGTGGACGTCCACGTAGCCTTTTGGTTGGCGCTGAAGCTGCCTGTGGTTGCGTTTGATTGCGCTCGCTATGCAACTCCTGGCTGCCGCTGGATTGCTTCGTCTCCTGACTGCTGCTCATTTGCTTATGCACTCTGTTCAGGTCCTGAGTGCTGCTGCTGTTGGATTGCTTTCGTTCGCGCTGTTCGTTTGGCTGCGTCAACATTTTCTTCAAACTGAAAGTGATTTAGATGGATTAGGAATTGTTTGCTTGCTTTGAGATTCTACTCTTGGCTTACCGCTTGGCACGCTGCTCCATTTTCTGCTCAATGTAGTCACCACGCGCCTCGTCCGCCAAGCGACGCTTGGCGCCGCCTTTGCGCTCGTTCCACTCCTGCAGCATTTGCTTGCGTTTGGTCTGCGGCGTGACTGTGGTGGCCTCTATGACCTCGGGCAGCTCCTGGCCATTGGCATTGCTGCCCATGGAACGATTGCGCGCATTCATCATTAGCTCGAACACATTTGTAGCTTTGGCTGGGGTTTGTTTGCTCGCCGGCTCAGCCTTGGCGAAGTGCTTCATGATTGATGTTTGTGGCGTGCTGCTCTTGAGTGGGCTGGCATTCGATTTACGCTTCGCTTGACTCAAGCCATTCTCTCGTGTCGTTTTCTCCCGCAGCACGTGGCGGCCATTTGGCGTTGTTGTTGCTGTCGTTGTTGGCGCTGCAGCGGCTGTGACTTCAATTGTTGTTGCTTGTTCGGCCAGCAGAGCAGCACGTCGTTTCTCTTCGCGCTTTCGCTTGTGTTTCTCACGATGCTTTTGCTTGACGGTATTCAAGACTTCCTCCATGTTTTGTAGAATTAATTTCGATTTTGCGCTGGGCGGTGCTCTCAATATGAAAGGCGATGTGGGCGACTGTTCCAGTACATTTTTAGTGGGCGTGGTGTAATTTGATGCCTCTTCAGCTATAGTAGTCGTAGTTGTAGTAGCAGTAGTGGCAGTAGTAGTTATTGTTGTTGTTCTTGTGGTTTGCTCACTTGTAAGACAATTTACATCAGTCATTGTTGTTGTTGTTGTCTCTTCTTGGTTTTTTTGCATTCGTACATAGTTTAAGCTCTGTATGTGTGTCAGTGTAGAGTAGTGTCTGTGCGTGTGTGTGTATATATATGTATGTATGTATAGATGTATAATATGCAAGCAATTCAAATGTACAAAGCCAAACTTATAAAATTTGCAACAAACAACGGAGCAAAGCAAGCTACATACATAAGTAAACAATAAATGGTGTACCTTGGATTTGGCCTTTTTTTCTTACTACTTGAACACGCACACATACAAATGCCAACACACGCACAATATCAAAATGCACACCCTCACGCTAGCACTTAACCACTTTGATAATCCTCTTTTCTATGTTGCATTCTTTACAATTGATTCAACATTCCAAAAGAATGCAGGAAATGAAGAAATTGCTGTGAAAAAATGCAGGAGACGATTGATACAAGAAAAATGGCGCGAAGGTTTTACAACACTAGTGATACATAATTTGCTTGCGATAGTAAAGGTGTACATATGTATATATCGATAGATGTAGCATGTGTTTAGTAAATCGATAGTAAGATATGTCTGCCCCCCAAAAAAAGAAGGTTATTGACGTCACAAATACGCATATCATACGTCGTTCGCTTAAATCAGACATGAGAATTAGTAAAACACTTCAAGTAAATCGTTGTAATGTATATATAGTTAAGCAATCGAAATTCATTTAACATTTGGCCATCAAGGTCATTTTCAAAATTTGTGACGTTTTGTGCAAAGAGACGGAGTAACACGCTGAACGCCAACACGTTGTGAAACGAACGTGTGTTTTTGTTGTCATAGTATGTGAAATACGCTGCCAAGATATAAACAAAAAAAAAAAAAACAAGTATTTTTTTATTTAACAAAACTGTTTTGGTGTGCAGCAACAATAACTGTTTTTAAACATGTCAAAAACGTCGAGCGTAGGGAGCATAGAAAGTGCTGTAACGGGTCCGCTGCAACCATCGATACGCAAAATTCAACAGCAGCAGCAACAGCAACAACAACAGCAACAGCAACAACAACAGCAACAGCAGATGAAGCAGCAACAACTTGATAATGAAGGGGATTACCCAAATGCCATCGAGCTATTACGCCAGCGCTCGCAACGTCTGGCAACGCGACTGCAACAAACGCAAAAGGAATTCTCAACCAAATTGCCTAATTCCACGGATTATCCCATGATTGAGCAGAAGGCCAATCAATTTATGCGCAGCTTTGTCTCACAGTCCCAACTGCACTTGCCACAACAGCGCTCAATGCCAATACTCAATGTTCCTGCTGCAACAGCCACGGCCAATCAAGTGCAACAACAACAGCACCAACAGCAGCAACAACAGCAACAACAACAGCAACAACAACAGCAACAACAACAACAGCAATATCAACAGCAGCAACATCATCATCAGCAGCAGCAACATCACCAGCAGCAGCAACATCAACAGCAGCAGCACAATCATTTTCCTCCCATGCCTTTGCCCATGTCTGGATATCCCTTTCCCTTTATGCCTATGCATATATATAACTCAGCCGCAGCAACAACAACAACTACAGCTGCATCCAATCAGCCAATGCAACAACAACAACAACAACAGCAGCAGGAGTTAAAGAAGAAACGCAAATCTCGCCATGCGCTCAACTGTGAGGTGGATGCGCTAAAGGAGCTTGTCTTAAAACTCGCCTGCCTCAGCCCCGATGTCAAGGCGCATGCGCAGCATTTCATCACCCAGAACGAGGTGCTCGTCCAGCTGGATTGGCTGAATCTGTCGGATGCTCAGCAGCTGAACAGAGCGAATAACTATATGGCAGTCAATGGCATGCGTCAGCCAGGAGCACCTATGGCTCGTCGTATTGATGGCGGCATGGATATGACAAATCGCCAGCAACAAATGCAACATCATCTACAGCAGCAGCAGCAGTTGCAGCTGCAACAGCAACAACAACAGCAGCAAAGATTAGCTGCCCGACAGCCTCCAAATCAAGCACAGCCAATGAATCAGAAGCGTTTGGGAGAGATTCTACGTTCACGACGCGATTCAGATCTATCCACCACAAGCAGCAGCAGCACAGCTGCATCAGCTCAGCAGCATCAACTGCAACAGCAGCAGCAGCAACAACATCAGCAACAGCAGCAGCAGCAGCAACAATTAGACAATTCTGGCGCTCAATCGCCGCGCAAGCGTAATCGTCCGCGTAAGAAGCGCAATGATAAGAATACGCCACACACTCTGAAGACTGAGCTGGAAGCGATGCGATCATATATCAATAAGATCGTGCAGCAACATGTGGGCAGCGATCAACTGCTGCCGCCAGATCTGGTCTTCAAGGGCGACTTTGGTGACCTGGAGACGCACGCCCGACGTCTGGTGGCAGCTGGCTACGGCCGAATTGTTGAGGAACAGATTCGTGTGAATCGAAAGAATAATCGTCAGGCATTCATCACCATGTCTACGGATCGTGAGGCCTTGGAACGCGATGGCATTGTACTATTGCCTGTGGCCAGGCGTTATGCCTTCGATGGTGATACGGTGCGTGCCTTTGTCCTGAATGTGGGCGCCGTGGTGAACAAGACAACGGAATCGTCAATGGGCGCAATTATAGGTGGCAAGGCTTCGCTATCATTGGGTAAGCTAGATGGAGCTGTATTCTCTATTCCTGATAGCTATTAATACTTCCACTCTTCCTCTCCCTTTACAGCTGACGACGAGGAATTGTCGGAGGACACCGAATCTCAAGACTCGGACGATGATAATGTTGCAGTCATTACCTCGGATAATTGCCCCAAGGCCTTTGTCATTGCAATTGTTAAGCAAACGGAGCTACGTCAGATTGTTGGCAATATTTCCTTCACCAATCCCACCAAGCTCTGCGATGATGAGCTCTTCTACAAATTCCGACCCTTTGATTTGCGCATGCCCATGGTCTATATACCGCAAGCCAGCTGCGCTGCCCATCTGGGTGGCAAGCAGCTGGACGAGGTGTGCGGCTTGCTCTACTTGGCGCACATACTGGAAACGGACTGCAATGGCCATTGCATTGCGGAGCTGGTGCAGCCGTTGGGACGTGTCGGTAATCTGGATAACGAACTGAAGGCCATACTCTTCCACAACAGCTTGCGAGACATTGTGCCGTATGAGGAGCGCTTCAATGAGATGTACGCACAGGCGGCGCCAGCTGTAACGGCCAGTGATCTGGTGAATCGTCGTGATATGCGCAAGAGTTGCGTCTTCACCATTGATCCGTTGACTGCCAGGGATTTGGATGATGCTCTCTCCATTGAGAAGTTGAGCGAGAATGAGTATGAGGTGGGCGTGCACATCTCGGACGTCTCTCACTATCTGCATGAGAACAGCGAGCTGGACAATATTGTTAAGGAACGTTCCACTTCAATATACTTGGCCAACGAGGTGATTCATATGCTGCCAAAGACGCTTTGCTTCCGTTGCTCCCTACTGCCAGGCGAGGATAAGTATTCGTTCTCTGTGTTCTGGCGCATGGATGGCCAGGGAAAACAGCTGGGCAAGCCAGAGTTTACGCGATCCGTAATGAATTCGTGCTCGCAGTTTGCCTACGAGCATGCCCAGAAGATCATCGATAATCCACGGGAACCGTTCACCGAAGACGACTTTCCTAATATCCTTAACGGCTTCACCGTCAACGATATAGTCGAGAGGGTCACCTGGCTGCATGGCATTGCCTCCCAGATGCGCAACAAGCGCTTCGATAATGGCGCTCTCACCATCAACAATGCCAAGGTACGCTTCAGTCTGGATCCTCTGGAGGGCGAACCCATGGGCTTCGAGATAGAGGAACAGAGGGAGGCGAATCACATGATCGAGGAGTTTATGCTGCTGGCCAATCAGGCGGTGGCCAAATTCATCCATGATGCCTTTCCCAATATTGCAGTGCTGCGTAATCATCCGCCTCCATTGACCAAGTCCTTGAAATCCTTGCGTGATAAGTTGCTCTCGCAGGGCTTCGATTTGGACTACAGTTCCTCGAAGGCTTTGCAGGAAAGCATGCAGAAGCTCTGCCAGGAGGCTGCCGATCCGGTGGCCATGTCGGCGTGTCTAAGTCAGCTGCTAATGAAGCCTATGGCACGTGCCACGTAAGTTGAGCTATAGAAAGAAGTATAAGTTATTTGTATTTAGTCTACATATTTTATTACAGATATATAATTTTTATATTTTCTTTTTACAGCTACATATGCAGCGAAGGCAAAACGGAACCGTCCGATCTATGGCATTACGCTCTCTCCATACCCATCTACACCCATTTTACGAGTCCAATTCGTCGCTATCCGGATGTTATGGTGCATCGGTATGTAATTCCCTTTTTTCATTTTATTCAGGCATAGGTTTGCTTCAAATGAAAAAAAAAAAAAAAAAAATTATATATTTTTATTTGCTGTTATCGACTATCTTTAAAATGTCGATCGATAATTGGGATAATTGCTTCTATTCCTATTTTTATTCTTCTTTTTGGCTTTGTTTGCAGCCTACTTGCCGCCGGTTTGAATTACTGTGCCGCGCCGGAACGTACACCAGATGAACTGCATCATTTGACAAAGGTCGCAAATGAACGAAAGTATAATGCCAAGCAGGCTAGCGATGATTCCAGCAATTTGTTCTTCAAACGATATGTGAGCAACCGGCAAGTGATCTACATGCGTGCCGTGGTCATGGAGATCTTTCAGCATATGATGAATGTGGTCACCCTCGAATCGGGACATGTCATTAGTATTAATTACAAAATGCAGCGAGTGCTCATCGATACGCATAACGCACCCAATTTTATTCTCGTTGCTGAGAGGAATATGAAGCAGACGCCTTATAAATTGCAATTTCTCTCTGTGGTGCCCATTCGATTGATTATATGGGATGGCAAACTAACGGGATTTCTACTCACTGCCGATCAACGTCAAAAGGGACCGAGTATAGAGCATCCACCCTCTCGCAAAGACAAAAAACAACAGCAGCAACAGTTGCAACAACAACAACAGTTAGCCAGGAATAATAATAAATCGAATAAAAATGCACATATTAAAAATGCTCAACTGTCGCAGGAGCAGCAGCGCCTGCGTCGACAGCAACAGCAACCGATGCAGCAGCAACAACAACAACAGCGCATGTTTGCCTTGCGAAAGAACAGTTCGTAGATTCGATACCAAGAAAAGACAACCGATTGGAAGACAGCGGGCTCGAAACAAAACCACAAAAAAAAAAAAAAAGAAAACAAAAAAAAAACCAAAAACAAAACGCATTTACACTCACACGTGCAGCTTTTTTCTATTTACTTGTTAAAGCGTTGCTGCTTTTTCATTTTCAACATCAATTTCAAAACACATCGGATCGATTATAAATTACCTGAATCTTGTGAATTATCGAATAATTAACAAATTTCAACTCTGATTGCGATGTGCAACTTCAAAGAAATGCAGAAAAAAAACTTTCGTTTTGGTCTAAATATTTAAATTTTAAAAATATATTTACAGTTTAACCAAATTTTCAGTTATCAAAAAGAAACAAAAAAATGTTAGGAAAACTTCTTGCTCTTTAACATGTGTGTCCCACATCTTGATCCCAACCAGGCTGTAAACGGAGAGTATGTTAGCCCAACAATACATTTTGTTACATGGATCCGAGTGTAAATTGGCCTGTTGTTTATTTGTTGCACACTGTTGCGTGTTATTTGAAGCATACGAGAGGCTGGATGTTATGGAGGAATACGCACCATGCGGAATCTAGACATGCTCGCAAATAAATACATAGTTAAAATTTGATTTAATAGCAAACTTCTTGAGTTAACGCAGGCCGTTTGCTAACAATACATTTAGTTTGTATGTACGAAATAATTATTAAGATATCAACAGAAAAAGTTTATTCAAAATTGCCACTGTAAGGAATTTGTTTCATAAAATTTTTTATATTATAGAAATAAAATTAAAAATATCTTGAAGCGATGTATCGATACCTTGTTGAATTGCGTGCGATATACCGATAGCTTGCAACAGTCTTATAGAGAGCGTAACAGTGCACAGTTTGGGCAACATTGCCGACAGTTTGAGGCGCATTGCTTGAATTCTGTCGTTCGGTAAGGTTCATTCGTCCATTAATTTTATTTATATGTGAAAAAGAAAGCGAATTAAAGTGAAAACAGCGATAGTAGCTATTTCTCGTTGAGTGCATGGAGTGCATACAATTATTAAATAGTTAAGAACAATATTAATTAAACAGCCGTTGTCATCAACCAATTGCGTGCTTCACTGTTACGGCAAAAGGAAAGCGCAAATGAAAAAATATATACACACAGGCAGAGGCAGCACCAGCAGCAGTAGTAGAAGCCCAGCGTAGCATTGCAACAAGGCAGTGTCGAAGGCGGCGCATGCTCTAGGGGCGCTGCTATCCTAAGATCGCGCGTAATTTGTTTAAAAACATTGCCGATTTCCGTTCAGAGAAAGGGCATATTAATTATAAAAAAAAGAAAGAAAAGAAAATAGAAGTGCAGACAGCAGGCAAAATAACTGTAGTATGGCAGCAGGGGTAGGGAGCGGAATTCATCGACCAGCCAAGAAATCAACAGTGCTGTGGAAAAAGTGAGCGGCACAACTAGCGCTGAACAACACTGGCCGTATATATGGTCGTCCCACTCCCGCCCATGCGGGAGGCAAAGCGTTTTTGTTTGTGGGCCTAGTTTATTGGCCATCTGTTTTGATTTTCTCTTCTTGAAATTAAGCGCGCGAAAGGGGTGCGCGTGTACTTTCTTTCTCTCCCGAAATGCGAACGTGTGGGTGCGCTCTCGAAAGTGTAACAGTGTGAGTGTATCGCAATTTACGCCGCGCGCGCTTTTGACAATTGATAAGCTCTCGTGTTTGTTTGTGTATCTCCAACAAATTGACAATAACAACATACGCTCATGCACACACACACACATGCACACACACAAACACTCACACACACATGTTGCACACGCGTTTTTATTTTTGCCGCCATTGAGTTAGCGTACATGTGTTTTGTTCTTGTCATACCCTGGCCGAATGGTATATAAATTTGATTAGGAAATATGCTGCACATAAAATACATATATATAAATTTAAATATATCTAGTCATTGTATCAGTATATCAGTTAGCTGCTCGTCAAAAATTCAATCGCTTTCAATTCTAATTTAATTAATTTATTTATCATACTTGCACAGAGTTTGTGAAGCGAATATATAATTAAGCAACAGCAAAGAACGACCAGAAAGCCATCGCAAACGCAACCGCGCCCTGGAATTGTTTTTAATTTAATCTTAAAGACAACCAAGTTTCTAAGACACAAAGCATACATAAATGGTTTCTACTTTCATCGGCCTATTGGGTAAGCAATGAATCCAAAAAGGATTTGAATGTATATATTTATGTATTTATGTTCTCATCTTTCAGACATACAATCATGGTGGGAGATACCGTGTATTTCGCATTTCTGTTCATTGTTTAGTTCCGCATTTGATTTGCCAGACATTGATATTGAGGTGAGTATTTCATATGGAATTATTTAAAAAAATTTGTTTATCTAAGTTCTTTTCATTTGCCATGCAGGACCTCGAATCAGCGCTGCTCTCCGATGGTACCAGCGATGAGGATCAAGTTGCCTTAGTGCCCGAATTGATTGTACGCCTTTTAACCGGCTGCGATGCGCTACAGTCGGTAGCCAATGAGATTACACATAGCAATTATCAAATGTTTTTGCGCCGATTTCTGCGCCAACAGTGTCGCCTGCATCAGACAGAGAATCACTTTGATACGGACATAGATTTTCAATCGCTGCCCGTTCGCAAGCGTTTACAAATTCTTCACGATTTATGCCACTTTCGCCTGGACTCTGTCGATGTGCAGGTCATACTCAGTAATCTAGAGGCGGACAGTTTACGTGTTGAGCCGCTCGGCTACGACTCTAAAAATTCGGGCTATTGGTATTTCTACGGCACGCGACTCTATCGCGAGGATAAACCAACAGCGAGCACAGCTTCCGGCTCATCCAAAACATCTGCAGCAGCAGCAGCAGCAGCTGGAGGATCCATTGGCTCCAGTGGGCATACAGCTTTAGGCAGCAGCAGCACTGTCTGGCAGGTGATTTGCTTCACCGAAGAGGACTGGCAGAATTTGGCGGCCAAATTTAAGACCTCAACGAATGGTAAAGAACGTGAACTCTTCCAAATACTGGATGAGAACTTTCTGCCAAAGCTGCCACAGCTGTTTCGCGAGCGTGAACGTTTGAGACGCAGAAAGTAAGTGTGCCATAGATGAAGATGAAGCGGGTGGATTTGAGATTTTCAAACTTAGATACAGTTGTAGACTTTAGCCAATAAGAAAAAAGGAAGACTTACGAACTGTACGCTTAGAAGGTTATCTCCTTCAATTATGAATCATATCGAATCAAATTTGTATACATTCAGTAATTAAATTTATTACTCTCACTCGATTACAGATTGCTGCAAGTGCGCAACTCGAGTCGCATACGTAATCTAGCCGAGTTGAAGGCGCGCCAGGAAGAGGAGTTGAAGGCGCGCCAGGAGGAGGAACGTAAACGTGAGCGGGAACGGGAGAGAGAACGTGAACGTGAACGTCGTGAACGACAATATTCAGCGAATTTGGCACCGCCAGCGGTGCAGCAACGCTCACGCAGACGGTTAGCACGTCCAGTATTATAAACAGAGCAACAAGCGGACAGCATATATCACAATCATAATAAATCACACAACAATACACAGACAACAAAAACAAACAGCCAGAACAATCAAGCACACGCACGCATCCACGCATATTTTGTTTCAAAAGCCGCTGTTTATGTTTGATTATTGAAATTGATTTTGTTTTCATTTCGATTTGTTTTACTTGAACGACAACAAAAAAAAAAAAAAAAAAAAAAAAAAAAAAAAAACAAGTTGCTTAAAGAATTATCATTGAAACAAAAATCATAAAGATAAGCAAAGCTGAAAAAGAAACCAAACACATTCTCATCGACGCTTAACAACTGGCCGCCAGCGAGAGAGAGGGACTGAGAGAAACTGAGAGACACTGAGAGCAACTGGACCAAATAATCAAGCGACACGCACTTAATTTGAGTTTTGTCCATAATTTGAAAAGAATTGGTTGGATTTCGTTTTCAAAAGCAAACCAAAAATAATCAGAAAAACTGAAAAATAAAAAAAAATTAATTATAAAATTAATCAAAGTACACAATATGAACAATTATGTAAGCATGCTTTCTTTAATATTCCTATATTTGATATATATTGCAATTTATTATATTTTATTTATATTTTATAATTTAAGTTTTACATTTGTTGTGGCACTTCATTCCATTCAGCTTTCATCGAACAGGGTCCATTTCATCTGCAACCAGATGTTATCTACGCAAAAAAAAAAAAAAAAAAAACCAAACTTTTCCCATAGTATATTATATCATAACAGTAAAAATCGTTTTGCTGAATTAACTTGACTACAGTGAATGCTCGAAAAGAAGAAATAATTGTTAGTTATGTTTATAATATTTCATGTACAATTTTGAGCCTTCACTATAGTTCAAATTTAATTTTGTATTTAGCAAATTAATTAATTAGACATCATATTTCGAGGGTAAAAATATTTAATATTCATTTAGTTTTAAGCGATTTCTACTGTCACATAGTTTAAGTATGCCTTTTCATATCCCATTTATTAACGATTTGCTTCTCTCTTTCTCTCTCTCTTTGCTCTTCTCTCTGCAGTTCTCAATCGACATCAACAGCTAGTGGTATTTCAACTTACGCAAGCTCCCTCAGACGTACAACAACAACTAATTCGAGCGAATTTCTGTGCCACAGGGAAACCTTTTGTTTGTCGCCCGAAGAGGATGACCAGAACGACGACGAGGAGTCGACGCAAGAGCAGCAACAGCAACAGCAGCAACATCAGCAACCACAACAGCCGCATCAACAACTAGCGCAAGAGCAACGGCAACAACTCGAGCAACAACAACAACAACAACAACAGCTCGAGCAACATCAGCATTTAGGCTCTGTAACAGCAGCTGGCAATAAGTTTCGTACGCCGCCACCGCCGCCGTGTGACAAATCGCAAACGCCAGCGAAATTCAAGAACAAGGGCCATCATCATCATCACCATCATCATCATCATCACCATCATCACAAGAAAAAAAAGTCTGGCAAGAAGCAAAAGAAACGCTCACGCGAGCGTCGCGATCGTGACAGAGAGCGTGGTGAACGGGATCAACAGCATTATCATCATCATCGGCGGCGACACAAGCATGCGTCTGAGACCGACGACGACGACGACGACGACGACACTAACAACAACAATCACAGCAACAACAATAATAGCAATAGCAACAGCAATAGTAATAGCAGCAGCAGTAACAAGACAACAGCTGCGCGCAATCACAAGCGACGCCATAGTCGTCAGCACCAAGACCAGCAACAGCAACAGCTGCAGGTGCAGCAACAGCAGCAGCAGCAGCAGCAGCAGCAGCTGTCGCCGCAGAGTCCAGAGGCTCCTTCACTGAGCCCAGAGGATAAGGAGAACTTTTGCCGTCAGCTGCAATTGCTGGATACGAACTCGGCGGCCATTGCAGTCGCCACTAGCATTGCGAATCTAAGTCTGCCCTCGCCCGTAGCGCATGACAGTGAGGAGCAGCAGCTACAGCAACAGCAACACCAACAGCAGCAGCAGCAACAACAACAACAACAACAACAACAACAGCAGCAGCCGCCAGAGCCAATACAGCCAGCACTGCCGCCGCCAGTGCCAGCTGTCAAGCGTGAGGAGCAGATGGCGCCAGCGGCCAATGTTAAGCTGCCCGGCCGGCAAACAAACAATTCGCTTAGCTCCCTAACGGGCAACATATTTATACCAACGGGCACACAACAACAACAACAGCAGCAGCAACAACAGCATAGCAGCAGCAGCATCAGTAACAACAGCAACTCCACCTCTTCTTCCTCGGGCGAGACGACGGCACGCTCCAAGAAGCAAAAGGCCGCAGCTGTCGTCAGCTCTGGCAGCTCCTCCAAAGCGGAACGCAAATCAGAGGCAACCACAAAAACCAAAAATTCGACAGCAACGGGAGCAACATCGTCAGCTGCCTCCACTGCCTCATCGTCCAGTAAGGCGGAACGCATTAGCAGCGCCTACTCTGACAAGAGTGCCGATGAGTAAGTGATCAATTAAGCAATTAGCAAAGCAAACAAAGTCCAACACACACACACACATACAAACTGTCTATATATATATATTTAAGATCTTTTACTAATCTATGTAAAAAGTAATTGTATTTGTAAAAAGCTTTTAGAGACGGCTTAGCATTGATTCATAGAACAAAAGAACATTTTTGTATATTGAAAGTAGCGCAGAGTTTAGATTTATCGGCTGTCTTTTAAATGCCCTTGCAGATATTGTTTTTCTATTTATTATATACAATCTATGTGAACTCGACTCTCTGCAATGTTTAATTGCTGCAACCTGATATATAAGCATAGTTTTGTTATAGTAAGTAAATAATAGCAAATTGTTATGATCAGATTGTAAATAGCTATAGTTGCTGGAGGAAATATCACTTTAAAGTAGTTTTTGTTTATAAAATTGTATTTATAAATAATCTAATGTAGCGAATCAATATAGGAATACTGCAAAATGTAGAATCTCTATCTGCAAGGGCAACTAAGCTTTTTCCATTGAGACCCTAGACCCTAACTCTCCCCAATAGTAAACTTGTTTCTTTGTTTGCATGTTCTTAATTATTGCACTTTGTCTTTTAACTAACCAACACACAAATCATATTTCATCAAATTGTATATAATAATATCAATTGAATTAACATTTTATTACCCATTTGTATTGTAAACTTTTGTACCTACCACCAAAAAAAAAAAAAAACAACAACCAACAACATTTTGACTGTTCATCATAACCGTAACAAAAACGAAAAAAACGAAAAAAAAAAAATACAATACGTACGAAAATGTAGCCATGTAAATAGTACCAACCGTAGCAACAGCAGCTTTAACAACAACAACAACAACCACCACCACAACCACCATAAGCACGCGTCGCACCACAATCACAACAACAACAACAATCACAACCACTCAGCGTCGGAAGCAGCAAACGCAACAAAATTAACAACAACGCCGCACGGAGCCCAAACACCATCACACAACACCAATCACCACACGCACCACACCAACACCAACTCCAACTCCACCCACCTCCACCCAACACATAATCATAATAACAGTAATAAACATAAATCTCATTCCACGACAACACAACATATAACAAATGTAACTAGACCCATAACACATCATCTAATAAACACCACATCCACAACAACAACAACAAACACAACAACAACAACACCAATAAACACATCATCAGCGAAAGCAAACATCAATTCAACGTACAACTCCTCAAATCATGCGAATATTCTTAGCTTTACCGAAACGGAAGAGGTGCTACAAATCGGAATGCATAAAGTGCTTGTCTATGTGAAAAATCATCGGGATGCATGGCCCTTCATGGATCCCGTTGAGGAGGATATTGCACCGCGATATTACTCAATTATCAGAAGGTAAACTATAACAAGTATTATGATACATATCCAAGTCAACTGCATTAATACAAAATATATAAAACATATATTCACCCCTCTTCTAGGCCCATGGACCTGCTCAAGATGGAGGACAAACTGGACAGTGGAAAGTATCAAAAGTTCAGCGAATTTCGCAATGATTTTCGTTTGATTGTGAACAATTGTAGACTGTACAATGGTCACAATAATGGTATATAACAAATCAATTTCATTTATCTATATATAAACATATAAATTAATCACTCCCATTTCACAGAGTACACGGAGATGGTCAACAATTTGCAGGATGCCTTCGATAAGGCAACCAAAAAATATTTCGATAACCTTTCCGAAGACGAGGATGATGATCCGAATTTAAGTTATCCCGCCGCTGATTCCAAAATGAATGTATTTCGCGAGAAGTACTTCAACAAGAAAGTAAAGGGTGAGGAGGAAAAGGAATCCTCAGCGAACTCGGCGTCGAGTAAACGTCTCCACGACACCAGCGCCAATGAGGAGGAGCACAGTGAAACGGAGGAACCCGCCGCGGAGCTGATATCACATGCCCAGAAACGTAAACGCAAGGAGAAGGATAAACGGCGTAAAAAGAAAACGAAAACAAAAACCGAAAGAGGCATGGGTCACAATGATGATATGGAAACGGATGAGGAAGATTTACAGCCAGAGCCACCACCGCCGCCGCCTGTAATCAAGAAGAGCAAGAGTAACAAAGTACTTAAGGAGAAAGACAAAGACAGGGATAAGGACAGGGAAAAGGACAAAGAGCTGGCCACGTCCAGCAAACGTGGACGCAAAGCCAAAGGCAGCAAATCTACACAGTCAACGCCAGCCAACAGTTCCTCAAAGCCCATTACCAAAACACAAAGGACCAAAAAAGCAGGCAAAAAGTCAACGCCCGAAACGGAAACGGAATCGGAGGTTAGTGATCCACCATCAACTGAACCCGAATCGAGCGACGATGAAGAGCTGGCTCTGGCTAAAGTCAAATCGCTGGTGAAGCCCACAGCGCGCACGATAGCTGCGCAAAAAAAGAAAATGGTACCCGCCGAGTCGAAGGTGAAAACACCAACGCCTGTCAAGCGTCAGCCAAAGAGCAAGAAGGGGGGACGTGGTCGTGGCAAGGGCGATGGAGAGCTGGATGACCTGGACGATGATAGTCCGCTCTACGACAAGAAGCAATTGCCACCAACAGCTGCAGCGGCGCTAGCAGAATCCGCAGCAGAGCTGGAGGAGGACGATGACGAACGCGACGACGACGACAATGCGGATGCAGACGATGATGATGATGATGACGACGATGTCTCACGATCGCGCAGCATGTCGCCCTTCAAGGTGGATTTGCACAAAAAATACTCAAAGAGCGCACTCAACGATGATCTCTCCGAGCTGCTGACCACGGTCAAAAAGGTGACCAGCATCGAGACCTCCAAGTTGAGCGCACGTCACGAGGGTGATAAGTCCGATCAGGACTCGGAATCTGATTTCAGGTCGCTCGCCAGCTGCAATAGTAGCGCCGATGAGCGGAGACGCAGACCCTCGCCCATAACCACCAAGCGGGGCAAGAAGTCCGAAGTAAAAAAGGAAAAAGAGAAGGAGAAGGAGAAAGACAAGAAGAGCACACAACACAAAGAAAAGGACAAAGACAAGGAGAAGCATAGCAAGGAAAAGGACAAGTCGCGAAATGCCAAGCACAAGAAGAGCTCAGCAGAGGCAGCGGCTGCAGCAGCCGCAGCTGCTGAGCAGGCGGAACTGGAAATGTTGCTGCCATTCATGGATAAATACGATGTGATCAAGTATCGACGCAGTCGTGCAGCACAAAGCAATTCCAGTGCATCCAATTCTCTGGCACCCTCCGAGGACTTCAAATCGACGAGTATCAAAAGCAACTCCAACTCCAAGAAGAAGCGAGAGAGTACAACAGAACCGCCAACGGAGCATAAACGTGGCCGCAAAAGCAAAGAGCCAAAGCATGCCAAGGAATCCAGCAGCAGCATAGAGAAGTCAATCAAGCTGGAAAAACCTGAGAAGGAAAAGGACAAGGAGGAGAAGTCCTTGGAGAAGCCCAACAAGAAAGCAGATACACCAAAAAACGTTGATAAGCCGTTGCTGCGGGATTTGACGCCGCCTCCAGCGGCCTCGCCTAAAACCTTAACGCCTCCGTTGCCAGCTGTTAAGACAGAGCCGACCAGCAAGGATGCAGCCAAGTCGAACAGTAATATTAATAGTGCGAACAATGTCAAGGCAAAGGATTCTAGCACCAAAACAAGCAGCAAAAAGCGCGCGGACAAGCAAATGCCACCGCCACCAAAGCCAGCGGAAAAGTCCACTGAAAAGGGCAATAAAAAACTGACGGGCAAGAAAGCAGCTGCAGCGGCTCAGAAGTCCACGGCCAGCAGCAATGCGAATCTGGAGGCGCTGGATGTGGAGACGGAGCAAACATTAAAGGACATCAATCGTTGGCTGGAGCACACGCCGCGTTTCTCTGAGTTTAGCTCTGCGAGCAATTCGCCTTCGCGTTACAATCTGCTGGATGACTTCGATTCGAGCATTGGCGCCAAACTGGATGCGGCCGATTTTAGGCGACCCGTTGCATTGGCTGCGCCCAAGGCGGAGCTGGTGCCCACCAAGCTGGCCGAAGCGCTCAATGAGCTGGTCAGCGAAACGGCGCCTAAGCAAGGCATCAAATCGGAATCCGATGTACTTCCTACGGCGAGCAGCGTGAGCAGCAGCTGCGGCACACCGCCGCATTCAATGCACTCGGGCAACTCCATTGGCAGCACCTCGGCAACAGCGGCTAGCTCAATTTCGGCATCGTCGAATAACTCCTCAGCCACAGCGCCGCAAGCAGCAGCACCGGTCGTTCCTCTCTCAACCGGAGCAGCCACAGCAGCAGCCGCAGCAGCAGCACCAGCTGCAGCCGCAGCAGCGCCGGCGCCACTTAAACCCGCCAAGGAGCCGAGCAGCACTCAGTTGATATTGAATCCACCTCCACCGCCGCACATCAAGCAACAGATGGCCAAGGAAGCGAAACGGAAATCTCTCAAAGAAAAGCAAGCGGCTACGGCTCAGGCTCAGCAGGCCAAGGCCAAGGCGAATGTGATGCGAACGATTGAGAGACTTCAGCCGGGCAAGGCCAAGGGAAATCTCATACAGAACGTGACCAAAACGGAAGAGCTGGAGACGCTACTCAGTCCTGCTGTAAACAAGACAAAAGATGTAAAAAATGCACTTACCACGGAGAGCAGCGATGGAGCACCAAAGCTCAGTCTGGGCACGGTGATCACGACGCAAGATTTTGCGCTTGGGAAAACTCTCGAAGAGCTGGCGAACAAGAAGGAGCACGAACAGTCGCCCAAAGAGAACAATGGCAGCGGCAGTCCAGAGCAAACGGCTTCAGCAACAACGCCCACCAAGGAGCCACCCAAGCCATTCGAAGCGCTGCTCGAGCTGAGCAAAGTCAGCGAATTGGCTTCCAAGGCGGCCTCTGCCGAAGCCAAGGAGAAACCGAATTTGAGTGCATGGCTCAAAGCCTTTGGCGGTCCCAAGGTCAACAAGAAATCCAACGAGGATGAGAAACAGCAAATATCGTTGTCGCTCACACAGGATGACGCCCGGGTGGCGCCGCCGGCTCATTCGCCAGCTGCTGGCGATGCGACCAACAACTTTTCGTTGCCCGTGGTGATGCGACAGCGAAAGCCCAGCACGGGCAGCACCAATTCAGAACGTAGCTCCTTCAGTCAGGATCCGGATTCGCCGCGCATCGCAATCGATGAGCGTTATGGTTCCTATGCGGCTGGCTCGTATACATCGCCTATTTGCGCCTCGCCCATTGGCGCTTCGCCCATTATGGTGTCACCGAAGCCGA